>JALJSC010000032.1:153278-346365 GCA_023969325.1 Oryzias curvinotus
AGGCAAGTCCTGAGAAGCCAGCTCAATGGCAAGAACAAGACCAGGGCAATAAACAGCTATGCACTGCCAGTCATCAGATACCCTGCAGGAATATTAAGATGGCCAAAAGAAGAGCTACAGACCACAGATGTTAAAACACGGAAGCTCCTCACCATACATGGAGGGTTCCATCCCAAATCCAGCACCCTGAGACTGTATGCTAGCTGCAAGGAAGGAGGCCGAGGACTAGTGAGCGTAGAAGCCACTATCCAGGATGAAACATCCAAGATGCATGAGTACATCAAGCTCAAGGCCCCAACTGACAGTGTGCTCAGTGAATGTCTCAGGCAATGGAGAGCAGAGGATACAGTGCTGGAGGACAGATCCTCATGGGAGGACAAACCCCTGCATGGGATGTACCACCGGACCATAACTGAAGTGGCTGATATCAAGAAGTCCTACCAATGGCTAGAAAGGGCTGGCCTACAGGACAGCACTGAAGCGCTCATCCTGGCAGCTCAGGAACAAGCCCTGAGCACCAGAGCGATAGAGGCTCAGATCTACCACACCAGACAAGACCCAAGGTGTAGGCTGTGCAAAGAAACGCCTGAAACAATCCAGCACATAACTGCAGGGTGTAAGATGCTGGCAGGTAAAGCATATACGAGGCGCCACAATCAAGTGGCTGGAATCATATACAGGAACATGTGTGCAGAATTTGCTCCTGAGCAAATGGTTGTTGGAGTGGAGGAAGAATGGCAACAGTTCAAGAGTGCAGTGGTTGGATGTGCAGAGGAAGTGTGTGGTGTGAGACGTGTTGGGGGTGGTGTAAGAAAGGGAAGTGAATGGTGGTGCGAGGATGTAAGGTTGGCTGTAGCTGAGAAGAGATGTGCGTACGAAGTATGGCTACAGAGAAAGGACAGGGAGTCATATGAGTGTTATAGGGAGAAGAAAAAGGATGCTAAGAGAGCTGTGCGTGAGGCAAGAGTGGCTGCGGATGAAAGGTGGGGCAGACAGTTGACTGATAATTTTCGAGAGAACAAGAAAATGTTTTGGAAGGAGGTGAAAAGGGTGCGAAAGGGAGTGTCGGGGAGGGAGGAGAAAGTGAAAACAGAGGATGGAAGGATGCTGAATGAGGGAAATGCAGTAAGGATAAGATGGGCGGAGTATTTTGAGAGGCTGTTGAATGCGGAGGATGATCGGGATGCTGTGATTGGGATGGATGGAAGGGAAAGTAGACTGAATATGTTGGGAGAGTTGAATGAAGCATTGATCACGGGAGAGGAAGTTGAGCAAGCTGTGGGAAAGTTGAAAGTAGGAAAGGCTGCAGGTGTGGATGGGTGTGCTGTGGAATGCCTGAAGTGTGGTGGAGCGATCGTGATCGAGTGGTTAGTGAGATTGTTGAATGTGTGTTTTGCAAACGGGCAGGTGCCGCTTGATTGGATGAGTGCGTGTGTGGTTCCCCTGTACAAGGGTAAGGGTGATAAGTACGAATGTGGTAGTTTTAGGGGTATTAGTCTGCTGAGTGTTGTAGGCAAAGTGTATGGGAGAGTGCTGATTAATAGGATAGTGGAGGGGACTGAGTGTATGATTGGTGAAGAGCAGTGTGGTTTTAGGAGAGGTAGAGGGTGTGTGGATCAGGTGTTTGTTGTGAGACAGGTGTGTGAAAAGTTTTTGGCTAAGGGGAGGGAGGTGTTTTGGGCATTCATGGATTTAGAGAAGGCGTATGATAGGATTGATAGAGAGGCGTTGTGGGTTGTGTTGAGTATGTATGGTATTGATGGTAGATTGTTGGAAGGTGTGAAGAGTTTTTATAGAAACAGTAGAGCGTGTGTGAGAGTGGGAAATAGCATGAGTGAGTGGTTTCCTGTGAGGGTTGGTCTGCGTCAGGGATGCGTGATGTCTCCGTGGTTGTTTAACGTTTATATGGATGGTGTGGTAAAAGAGGTGAATGAAAGGGTGTTGGGTACGGGTGTGAGCATGGTGAATACTGACGGCAGCGAATGGAGTGTGAATCAGTTGCTGTTTGCGGATGATACTGCACTAGTGGCTGACACAGAAGAGAGCTTGGCACGTCTGGTTGAGGAGTTTGGAAGGGTGTGTGACAGAAGGAAGTTGAGAGTGAATGTGGAAAAGAGTAAAGTGATGAGGTGTACGAGGTTAAAGGGTGAACGTAGATTGAATGTGGCATTAAATGGGGAGTTGTTGGAAGAGGTAGAGTGCTTTCGGTATTTGGGGTCGTGTGTCTGTGTGGATGGTGGAATGGGGGGAGAGGTAGAGTTTAGAATGAATGAAGTACGAAAGATATGGGGGGGAATGAAGAGAGTGTTTGAATGTAGGTCACTGGGAAAGGATGCGAAAAGGAGACTGTATGAGGGTGTGGTGGTGCCTGCAGCGTTATATGGGGCTGAAACATGGAGTCTGAAAGTGGCGGAAAAGAGGAAGCTGAATGTAGTGGAGATGAGATGTTTGAGGAGTATGTGTGGTGTGACGCGTATGGATCGTGTGAGAAATGAAGTTATCCGAGAGAGAACTGGTGTGATGCAAGAGTTGGCTTATAGAGCAGAGCAAAAGGCACTGGGATGGTTTGGACATGTTGAAAGAATGGAAAGGGAGCGATTGGTGAAAAAGGTATATGAATCTGATGTGAGTGGAGTGAGAATGAGAGGAAGACCGCGAATGGGATGGACAGAGGGTGTAAAAAGAGCGCTAAATGCAAGAGGGATGACTGTGGTGCAGGGGAGAGAGGCTGCTCAGGACAGGGATGGGTGGAGAGAGTTTGTGTATGAATGAATGGATGGGTGTGGTAGAGGTCTGGTCTTGGGATGAAGCGGCAAGGGGAAACCAGTTTTGGCTGAGGCCCTGCTGTGGAGGTGCCCACACTGGACTGTGCAGCTGACCTTGGTGCAGTGTGGTGTGGCTTAGACCAGGCCTAGACCAGTCACACACACACACACACACACACACTGAAAGAGGAGGGTTTGGGGAAGAGAAGGAGGGAGTTAAAATTGTGTGCCCTGTCTAGGCTACCCCACCTTGGTGGGACACAGCCTGGGCATATAGATAGATAGATAGTGTGCAGAATATGGACTGGAAACCCCAAGGTCAAAATGGGAAACACCTCCGAAGGTGGTAGAAAATGAGAGGGCAAAGATCCTGTGGGACTTCCAGATCCAGACTGATAGGATGGTAATGGCGAACCAACCAGACATTGTAGTGGTGGATAAAGAACAGAGGAAAGCCGTTGTGGTGGATGTGGCAGTGACAAACGATGGGAACATCAGGAAGAAGGAACATGAGAAACTGGAGAAATACCAGGGACTCAGAGAAGAACTGGAGAAAGCCTGGAAAGTGAAGGTGACAGTGGTGCCTGTGGTAATTGGAGCACTCGGGGCAGTAACCCCCAAGCTGGAGGAGTGGCTACAACAGATACCTGGAAAGATCTCAGACCTCTCAGTCCAGAAACGCGCAGTGCTGGGAACAGCTAAGATACTGCGCAGAACCCTCAAGCTCCCAGGCCTCTGGTAGAGGACCAATGTGTCTATTGGCTTTCAGATTTAGATAATTTGTAAACAAATACAGCATTTGAACAAAACTATGAGTTTCTGTCTGTTAAACTAAAATCAATGCATACAATTAGTTCACATGAATTTCTCTAAGAAAAGCTGGTTTGATTGTAGTTAACATTGATCAAACTCCAGTTTGCATCTATCTCATGTTTTTAAGCTAAATAATATCATAATTTATTCCTCCATCAGTACTTCACTATTGACACGGTCACCTTATCTGACCTTTGCAAACATGCACAGATGTTCTGATGAGTGTTATGTTTTTCAGCCGGCCCCCCCCCCACTCTTTTATGGAAAAGGATTCAGACAGCAGTCCAGAGGCAGAGGAGGATGCAGGTGACAAAGACGACAAATCCAAAGTAAGGTTTAGAAATTCATCTGACTTTTTTCCCCTCAGAGCTTATTTGAATGTGATTTTTACATCCAAATGAATTCCATATGACAGCAGGAACCAGCTGACATGCTGTAGGAATTAGGGCTATAATTAATAGAATCAATCATTTCCAGAATTGATTTAAATGTGATTCACCAGAGCCTGGATTGATTGGATTCAATTTTGACACATTTATTCATATTTGTATAGAAATACATTAATAATCTACATATGTTTTTCTATTGACCTAATACAGTTCACATCCTGTATAAATGTAAAACAATAATAAAACAATGAGATTATTAACTCCATACTGTGTTCCATAGTTTCTCAAATGGAGAAGCTCCAACAAAAATGTACAGATCATTAACAGATTACAAAAATAAATGTTCTGCCTCTTCTGGATGTCTCTCCTGTTTCTGTTTGGCCACTAGGTAGATGGAGCTCGCGCTTTAGCATTATGGTTATTCCAGAAGATTGGAGACAAAAACTGTTCTTTAGACCACAAAAGGTTAACTAAAATAAAAACCAGTTTTATTAAAAGTTTGGAAAATGTATCTCTGTGAGTAAATACAGCTGTCAGCAAATGTATGTTTAGGAAGACCGAGCGTTAGCATTAGCCGTCCAATGGGAAGTTCCATTATGTTATCAAGCTAGAAGGCTTTAGCTTTACTGCTGTTAGGTCACCGTAAAAGGAAAGGCATAAAAGATGGATCTCTACATTTACAGATCGATTATTGATCTGTTAATATTGGATCGGTTCAGATTGATTTTTATCAACCCAGCCTTAGTAGAAATGGGACCATTATTCTGCATTAGAATGAATGTCATGTAAGTTTGGATGATGCTGAACAAAAGTTGCTAACTGTTCTCCCTTTGATGACTTCATTCATCCCATCATCCCATGCTGTGTCTCTGCATGCAGGTTCCAGGAAGTGAGGCTGAGCATGAGAATGAAGAGGAGGAGGAGGATGACGAAGAGGGGAGGTGTCTGATATCTGAGTCTCAGAGTCAGGATGTACGTGCTTTGCATGCTGGGATAGCATAAAGTGGTGCAAAACTTTCATCAAAGCAGGTGACACTTGCTGATGCTTCAGTCTTTTTTAATAATAAGTCAGTTATTGCTGGCAGCCACAAAGAACTGTCTGTTTCTAGCCTTGGTGTCTTTTCTTTATCAACGCTTGTATTTTATACATGGGTTGTTTAGGCTTTTGGTATTTTTTAAAAATAATTCTTTTTATTGTTTTACTAAGGAGCCTGTGACCTGACATGAGTAAAATAATAAATATCTCGTTCCCACAAATTAATATCTCAGTCCCACACAATAATTATTTGTGTGAATGAAATGTAGCCCTTCCGTACTCGTTTGTTAAATGAGTGGGCTCTGGGTTCTCATTCTCTGATCAATTTTACTGAAAGTAATAATATTTTGGATCAACAGCACTATTTAAATTAAGTGTGAACTTTACGGTGAATATGAAATCAAATAATCAATCAAGTCCCAACACAAGTTATAATGTGAATATTAACCCCTTTTTTAATGAAAGTTGAAGAAATATAAAATAAAGCAATAATGTATTGATTTTTACAAAATAAAGCCAAATATGGACTCCTGCAGCAGAAATAAAAATCACACACTCACAGTGTAGGCAAAACTCTCAATCACAGTTCAGTAAATAAGTTGTAAACCTATGCTAAAGCCGGCAAACCCCTTTTTAAATCCTACGTTGCAGGCCTGAATCGCTGCTTGGGTTCGTAGGGACCAAAAACTCCACAGTCGCTTCGCTGAACCAGCAAAATAAAATAAAAAAAGGTACCTTGTGCACTTGAGTTTTAGTTCCAACCAACTTCTATGCTCCTCGCGATGCTCCTGTCCAGAAATGGCACACTCCGTCTCACAGCTCCGACTCCATTTTGAAAGATGTTTTGCCGTTAGCAATCACCAACTCCTTGCAAAATAGACTCCGTGGGACTGACTTGTGGAACTGATTCTGGTAATAACCCTTTAATGTCATTCATAGTCTTGCCCTCAGCATCCATCAAAGCTTTCAACTTGATACTGAAATCACTTGAGGCTGGAACTTCACTTAGGGTTATTATTGGCCAACTGGTCTCACTTCCGGCATGAAAAACTTCAGGTGGTACATTTTCATTGCAATCCTCTTTGCATTCACACAGAACCATCACACAGTTCTGGGTAGGATGGAACATTCGCCCTCGGACACGGACTCGGCCCAAGCATTTAACAGTCTGTATGGTTTCCTCTATCGCAGCTATTTCTACTTCTTCAGGAACCATAATCATGAGGGCTTTAACTTCTTCCAAACCTTCTCCCCTACACCACCTCTTCAGTTCTTCAGCCAGTTGGGAACGATCTGCCATTGTCTTACTGTCTTGCAATATTGGAAAATGTCAAAATCAGTCACTTTATGAAAACTTTAAAACTAAGCTATTTTCCCTTTAAATTTATTTATGACGACCCAAAATATCCCAGCGGTGCCTCCATTTTATGTAGCCCTTCCGTACTCGTTCGTTAAATGAGTGGGCTCTGGGTTCTCATTCTCTGATCAATTTTACTGAAAGTAATAATATTTTGGATCAACAGCACTATTTAAATTAAGTGTGAACTTTACGGTGAATATGAATCAAATAATCAATCAAGTCCCAACACAAGTTATAATGTGAATATTAACCCCTTTTTAATGAAAGTTAAAGAATTATAAAATAAAGCAATAATGTATTGATTTTTACAAAATAAAGCCAAATATGGACTCCTGCTGCAGAAATAAAAATCACACACTCACAGTGTAGGCAAAACTCTCAATCACAGTTCAGTAAATAAGTTGTAAACCTATGCTAAGCCGGCAAACCCCCTTTTTAAATCCTACGTTGCAGGCCTGAATCGCTGCTTGGGTTCGTAGGGACCAAAAACTCCACAGTCGCTTCGCTGAACCAGCAAAATAAAATAAAAAAAGGTACCTTGTGCACTTGAGTTTTAGTTCCAACCAACTTCTATGCTCCTCGCGATGCTCCTGTCCAGAAATGGCACACTCCGTCTCACAGCTCCGACTCCATTTTGAAAGATGTTTTGCCGTTAGCAATCACCAACTCCTCGTCCTCGTCTCGTCTCCCACGTCGCCAGAGGTCCTCTGAGCTTCCTGGGTGGCTCAGAGTGCTATCTGGATCTGATCGCTCGTTCTCCAGTCCGGGAACAGTCCTCTGAGTTTTTATATTCAGCCGATCTTGTTGACGGCAACCCAGTCCTTGGCTAAACCTGTTAGCGTCGGCTAATTTTTTCGAGGGATAACACTCACGGGACTTGCCTTACTCGTTGAGGGTCCTTAGCTGTTGCAGCTTTACTTGTTGCCTGCTCCAGGTTGCCATTTGCCTGGGGAATTCCAAGGTACTTGTAACTGTCCTCAATGTCGGCTATTGTTCCTTCTGGGAGTGAGATCCCTCCTGTGTGGACTACCTTGCCTCTCTTTGTCACCATCCGGCTGCATTTCTTGAGCCTGAATGAAATTCCAATGTCAGTACTGAAGATCGTGGTGGTGTGGATCAGGGAGTCAATGTCATGCTCACTCTTAGCATGTAGCTTGATGTCATCCATGTAGAGGAGGTGACTGATGTTGGCCCCATTTCTGAGTCGGTATCCATAGCCAGTCTTGTTGATTATTTGGCTGAGTGGGTTCAGACCTATGCAGAACAGCAGTGGGGACAGAGCATTCTGAAAAGAGTGGTTAAGAGTCTGTGTTAAGAGATCAGGTTTATTTATTTTGAATAGTTCTACATGATAACAATGTTTCCATGTTTGAGTTCATGAGATCATCCCAGAGAGTCTCTGCTTCAGCTCCTCCTGCAGTCAAACTACATCTTAAATTACCTGTAATCAGAGTGCCCAGCGCAAGTGTATCTATCTATCTATCTATCTATCTATCTATCTATCTATCTATCTATCTATCTATCTATCTATCTATCTATCTATCTATCTATCTATCTATCTATCTATCTATCTATCTATCTATCTATCCATCCATCCATCCATCCATCCATCCATCCATCCATCCATCCATCCATCCATCCATCCATCCATCCATCCATCCATCCATCCATCCATCCATCCATCCATCCATCCATCCATCTATCCATCTATCTATCTATCGTCCAATGATCGAAAGGTCGGCGGTTCGATCCCCGCTGCCACCAGCCAAATGTCGTTGTGTCCTTGGGCAAGACACTTCACCCTCCTTGCCTCCAGTCTCTATCTTTCTATCTATCTATCTATCTATCTATCTATCTATCTATCTATCTATCTATCTATCTATCTATCTATCTATCTATCTATCTATCTATCTATCTATCTATCTATCTATCTATCTATCTATCTATCTATCCATCCATCCATCCATCCATCCATCCATCCATCCATCCATCCATCCATCCATCCATCCATCCATCCATCCATCCATCTATCCATCTATCTATCTATCGTCCAATGATCGAAGGGTTGGCGGTTCGATCCCCGCCGCCACCAGCCAAATGTCGTTGTGTCCTTGGGCAAGACACTTCACCCTCCTTGCCTCCAGTCTCTATCTATCTATCTATCTATCTATCTATCTATCTATCTATCTATCTATCTATCTATCTATCTATCTATCTATCTATCTATCTATCTATCTATCTATCTATCTATCTATCTATCTATCTATCTATCTATCTATCTATCTATCTATCTATCTATCCATCCATCCATCCATCCATCCATCCATCCATCTATCCATCCATCCATCCATCCATCCATCCATCCATCCATCCATCCATCCATCCATCCATCCATCCATCCATCCATCCATCCATCCATCCATCTATCCATCTATCTATCTATCGTCCAATGATCGAAGGGTCGGCGGTTCGATCCCCCCCGCCACCAGCCAAATATCGTTGTGTCCTTGGGCAAGACACTTCACCCTCCTTGCCTCCAGTCTCTATCTTTCTATCTATCTATCTATCTATCTATCTATCTATCTATCTATCTATCTATCTATCTATCTATCTATCTATCTATCTATCTATCTATCTATCTATCTATCTATCTATCTATCTATCTATCTATCTATCTATCTATCTATCTATCTATCTATCTATCTATCTATCTATCTATCTACATTTATTCATTCATTCATCTTCTAATCCTTTTTTCCCTTTCGGGGTCGCGCGGCTGCCGGAGCCTATCCCGGCAACTTCTGGGCGAGGCAGGGGACACCCTGGGTAGGTCGCCAGTCTGTCGCAGGGTAAAGTGTCCGCAACCACACACCCATGCACTCTCACATTCACACCTATGGACAATTTAGGATGACTAATTACAGTTTTTCTCAGTCGCTTTAGTACAATTCTCAGATCAGAATGAAATTCCCAAAACTATTTGTTCAATCTTCACATCATGATGTCCCTTGTACACATCATATAAGCAGTTTCTCACTTCTTTGAACAAGTTGCAATTGCTTTGGTACATCCACGCAAATGATTATATACAATTCTCTGCTCTTTGCTACATTATCAATTGTTTATGTCATGTTGATCAAAATGTATTATATAGTTCACTGTGCAATAGTCTTACTCCTCAAAACACCTAGTCATTAGTTCATCGTATAAGTCGTTAACTGCAAAATGGTTGACCAAGTTGTCATAATGTGACAAACATATTTCTATACATCTTCATTATACGTTTTTGTCTAACCCTGTCCTGAATTGGTAAATTGCTCTCAGGTGACTTGACTTCCTCTAACAAAGGTGCATCTCATTGACAATGAATGGGCAAGCATATACTGTATATGGCTGAAGCACACAGTGTTCTATGTCTGATAATGGAAGAGCAAGGAATTGGACAGGGTCAACAGCCAGAGAGAAGAAGAAGAAGAGGAAGAGGAGTGAGGCTGCATGGTGGAGGAGTTAGGGGGCAAAACCGAGGAAGAGGCCGAAGACATGTACGTGTTCCTAATGAGATAAGAGCCACACTTGTAGACCATGTTGTCAACCATGGGCTCACAACGGCTGAGGCTGGTAGAAGGGTGCAGCCAAATGTTGGGAGAACAACTGTGTCCTCAATCATTCAGACCTTTTGTCAAGTGAACAGGTATGTAATCTAAAATATGAACTGTTCTGTGATGCTTCATACAATATTAGAGTAATTTACAATATGTAAAGCTTTTTGCAATATTCAGTAAGTACTGTAAGTAGGCCTACATTTTATACAGTGAAATTTTATCTTCCTGAATTTTGTATTTTGCATTACTGTATCTTTTCCACATAGGTACGGTGGCCCAGAAGGGTCACAACACAACACATTAACTTACCTCACAATACTTTAACTCATTGTGTTGTGAGTTAATGTGTTGTGTTGTGAGTTATTGTGTTCTGTGTAAAGTTAATGTGTTGTGTATAAAGTTAATGTGTTGTGACCCTTCTGGGCCACCGTAATTAGGGATTCTGTTAAAAGAAAATCCCTTTTTTTGTTTTGCAAAAGCCAAAAAGTTCAATGTTGTCGTCTACAAGAAACTCACTCCAATGCGAATGATGAAAAGTTTTGGTCTAATCAGTGGGGAGATAAAATCCTTTTTTCTCGTGGCACCAACCGGTCAGCAGGGGTCGCTATATTACTGAATAATTTTTCTGGGATGCTTTTAAGTACAAAAAGAGATGGTTCTGGTCACTGGTTAATTTGTGTTCTTATAAAAGATGATAAACTTGTTATTCTGGGAAATGTATATGGATATAAGTCTGCAGCGCAAAATGAGAGATGGTAAACAAAAAGAAATGGAAATGATCAGAGAGAGAACACTTGAAAGAGCAGTTTTTGTTAGTCATAAGTTGAGTTGAACATCCTTTCAACCACCATGAAGCAGGGCGTCATCACCCTGATTCCTAAACCTGGGAAAGACTAACTGATCATTTGAGACCAGTATCCCTCCTCAATAGTGATTATAAAATTCTAACCAATATTTATGCATCTAGATTAAAAACAGGACTGAATCAGATCATCTCAGACACACAATCAGGGTTTTTAAAAGACGATCAATTCACAATAATAGTTTTTGATTTGATTGACTATAAGCAATTAATTGAAGATGATGGCTTCATTTTATTTTTAGATTTCTTTAAAGCCTTTGACACGGTTGAACACAAATTTATGTTTCAGACTTTTGATACATTTGGATTTGGACCTAATTTCATAATTTTTGTTAAAACAATCTATAACGGTACAAACAGTGTCGTTATTTTACCAAATGGCTTTTCTCCCAGATTTTTAATTAACAAATGAATTAAACAAGGTTGCCCAATTTCACCATTACCTTTTATAACAGCAACAGAAATGTTATCAATACTTATAAACTCTGGTTTCTGTAAACTCAATGTCGTGGGAGAACAGTTGACCATCACTCAGCTGGCAGATGACACGGCCATATTCATGAAGGACAGTCATCAAATACTGGAGATCATTCAGACCGTGGATTTCTTCTCTAAAGCGTCTTGTTAAAAATAAATCTCAGCAAATGTGAATTGTTGCCAGTTCACTATTCTGATCAGTCAGTTATTCATAACATACCTGTTAGGACTGTTGTGAAATGTCTTGGTGTTCATATCACCAAAGACAGTAAAACAATGGAGGAAATGAACTTATGGAAAACTTTAGAAACATGTAAAGTCAATTTAAACATGTGGTCACAGCGTGACATTTCTATTCTGTTCAGAGTGTTTCTCACTAAATTTAAATGTTTATCCAGATTCTTTTATCCAGCATAATCTCTCCCAATTCCTAAATCTGCAAGGAAAGCAATAAACCAGAACAATTTAACTTTATCTGGAAAAACAAAACTCATTACATAAAAAAGGAACAATAATTCAGGATTACAGTGAAGGTGGACTTAAAGCCATAGACTTTGAAAGTTTGGATGGTATGATTAAAATTAACTGGCTTAGGTCTTTTCTGCAAAATGAAAGAAATATTTGGTTTCATATTCCTTCAAACATCTTTTCTCATCTAGGGGGCATTGAGTTCCTTCTAAAATGTGACTTTGATGACAGAAAACTTCCTATTAAACTTTCTACTAATCATCAGCAGGTGTAACTGTACAGCAAACTCATATTCAAACATAACTTTAGTCCACACAACACTCCCATATGGAACTGTTGGTATAATTAATGTAGGAACAAATCAATATTTTACAAAAATTGGATTGATAGCGGTATTTGGTCATTATTACATATTATGAATGATAATGGTAACATTATCTCATTTGAAACTTTTTCCAGTAACTTTAAAATAAATGATAGAAAACAATAGAACAATGTGATCAAAGCAATCCCTCAGACTTTGATCCAAATGTCCTCCAGTCTGGTTCAAAATGTTCAAGTTCAGCTTCCATCTCTGCTGTTTGATGGTCGACCGCTTAATTCAAAACATCCAAACTCATTTATAAGATCTTTGTTTGTTAGAGAACTGTTTCCAACATCTTACAAAAATCATTTTATGTCACAGCATTACACAAAATAGGAATTAAGCAAGTTAAGATCTCAGTTTATTAGATATCAATTTTTTCCAAAATACAAAGAAATCCATTTTAAAATAATGAATGCAGTCTATCCATGCAAGGAACTATTACACATACATTTATGTTCTCCAGAAAATGACTGTTCTTTCTGTGACATAAATATTGAATCATTTGATCATCTGTTTTTTGAATGTATGTATTTTTACAGTTTTTGGGAGGATTTCTTTTTTTGGTGCTCCTCAAAGTTTCTCTTTCCTATTTCTATTTAATTACAAAAGCACATTATATTGTTTGGAGTAGTTTCTGGTGATAATCTATTTGATTTGACGTTCAATACTTTATTCATATCTGGGAAGCTTTTCATTCATAAGTGCAGTTTCCTAAAAACCAAACCATTAATACATTTCATAAAGATATCAATTTATATTTTAAATCTCTGAAATTAATGAAAAACAAAAATGCAATAAAACTGTGTATTTTCATTGAAGATCACATGCTGTATGACAATCCCTAGTATTGTAAACTAGAAATTCTATTTTTTTTATTTGCTTTAGTTTTTTCTCTCTTCTTTGTGTTGTTACTATGTGTATGTGTTTGTTTAAAGTTCAATTAAAAAAAAATTCCATCATTTTCTCAGCAGACAACATCCTGTCATCTCATTTCCTGTTGCTAAGTACAATGAAAATAAGAACTGCGCCATCTAGAGGCCTGGAAGTACTAAATAAATAACTGATCCAATACAGACTCATTTGGCTTTTTATAGCCCTTTCACTCTCAAACCTCATATGTGCATTTACTCTGGATCAGGTGTGTTCAGTCAAGATCTGAATTTGATGATGCCGTTCAGTAGCCACTAATCCAGGGTGGCCAACCCTGGTCCTCAAGAGCCTCAACCCTGCCTGTTTTCCAGCTCTCCCTCACCAGCGTGCTGTTGATTAGCTGACTTCAGTGATTTCACATCCTGATTGCCTGAACACACCTGGTTTAGGTTATCAGCATCAAACAGTTCAGGGAGAGCTGGAAAACAGGCAGGGTTGAGGCTCTTGAGGACCAGGGTTGGCCACCCCTGCACTAATCTATTGATGACTGGAAAACAAGCCAATTATTTGGGTTGTTTTCCCTTTTAATAGCAACTTTATGTTGCTAACACACTCAAAGGTCTGACTTGTCACCTGACTACTGCAAATCCGTGAACTTCATCAACAAAATGGTCCAAACTGGCCATGATTACACATTGGTACAATTTAGCATGAAAACTAACATTACACTCTCACTGAAGGCTAAAAGAACAAAAATTCAGATATTTTTAAGACCATACAGACCCACTCCAATGAAAATTGTGGTTTTGTTGTTTTTATATGTCAGGAGCAGACAAAGAAAATGCTATTTAAAAAGCTTGTAGCTGTGGGGGGAAAACTACAAGTGGCAGGCCACAAGCTCCCTGCTCCATTGATGCATTTTGTTGTATCCACTTACAGGCAAATAGATCCATGTACGTCTTTGTTTTTTCTCGTCTTAGCTCACAACTCAGAGGTGAATTTCTAATGAACTCCTGTGGCTCTGGAGAAACTGTGTCCTAGAAAACGACACAATTTTAGATTTTGGCATAATCATAATCAAAAGAAAATTAGGCCCAAATTTTCTTTTAAAATATTTGTTTTAATTAAAAAGGGAATGGTTCTGCAATAGATCAAAGACGAGTAACAGAACAAAACTCACAACGGCGTAGAGACAGGCATTTAAATATATGGAAGAGCATACTTCACATAAGGGAAATTTAAGAGCTTCCAGTCAAGTTGATTATGTCACATAAGAGACAGAAATGCTAAAAGATGAGCACACCAATATCTTAAATAAAATAAAATCAAAGTCTTTGAAAAATAACCTTAAACTGTAATCACTACATACATTGGTCTTTCCAGCTCTGTCACTCCCTCCCACCATCTCTTGCAGCTCCCAGAGATGCGACGGTGGGAAGCTCTTGGACGCCTCCTTTAGAAAGTTTTCACAACTCGCACATTTTTTCACCTTTACAGCAACCAAACCCCCCCCCCCCCTCATCAGAACCTTTGACCTGTCTCTGTGACTACATTTTCCAGTGGCACCTCTGTCCATTTCTCTAACACGCTGAATTGTTGCCAGCAGAAAGGGGAAGGATGCCAATCCATGTGTAGGACACACTCATAAAACACACACACTCAAGGACACCATCACTCACAAGAGCCCAGAGAAGGTGCCCTTCAGGTGCAGCAGAATGGGAAACCTAACTTTTTTAGAGAAACTCCATTGTTCATATTTATACACAATTTTGATTTCTATTTTTTTCTATATAAGCCACAAACAAATACACCAATCCATACTTTATGCTGCTAAAGTTATCTTGACTTTTCAGTTTGAACAAGTGACCAATGCAGCACAATTACTGATCCGTTGAAATAGCACTGGTCCCACCAAAAGTCGCAGCGTGAACTTGGGCTCTGAAAAATGAAAAAATTAGGAAGAGTGATAGCAGGTAGGACTTTTTGGACCTTGGAGACAGAAGGGGTGGGGATGTTGAGATGTAACCTCGTCTGCCAGGCTGAAGGATGCCCCTTCATAGCCAAGATTTTAAAACTAAGATACATGGATTACTTACAATAACTAAATATTTGAACGATTTGCTGTTATGAAATGTATTATTGTTAATGTTATGTTGCTGTGTGTTTTGATATGCTGGTACAAAAATGAAATTGTTTTAACTTATTTTATCATGTTAAGCTTTTAAGGTAAATATGATGAATTGGTCACTGTATTTTGTGAAATCAGTTTTGGTTTTTGTGAAATTGGTAAAATGTATGTATTTTTTGCGTATGGACCCCAGGAAGACTAGCGACCACTTTGTGGAAGCTAATGGGGCTCCGAATAAATAAGTAAATAAATAAATGCACACGCTGTCATCTCTCTGCAGCTCTTGTCCCTGGCCTCTGCTGTACCTTTGTGTCTGAGCAGACAAACCTCTGATCTGGCTGGATTCCAACACTGAGGTCTCTCACCTCACAGGCTGGGCAGGGGGCCTGTGTAGCTTGTGTGAGCTATTCCTGGCCGTGAACTATATTTCTCTCTTTTGTCTCTTCCGCCTCCTCTGGCCATGTCTGACCTCTTCTTACTGATCCCTCTTCTCCGGGACTCTGTGGCGAGTGCAGCTGTCCTTCAGCTGTCAGCGTCTTTGCAGCATAAAAACATCAGTGTGTATGCTCACATCAGTGTGTATGCTCACATCAGTGTGTATGCTCACATCAGTGTGTATGCTCACATCAGTGTGTATGCTCACATCAGTGTGTATGCTCACATCAGTGTGTATGCTCACATCAGTGTGTATGCTCACATCAGTGTGTATGCTCACATCAGTGTGTATGCTCACATCAGTGTGTATGCTCAATGTATCATCACTGTGACAAAAGAGGCTAAATCACCTTCATTTGCTGTTATCTGACATGTTTAAGCCTTACAAGCAGACTTGCATATTGTAGTCCACATAAAGATTCTTATTTTTTTTTCTTATTTTACAAAGGCTGAGTTGGGGGGGGGGCAAGGAGTATCAGATTATATGATTTTTATATTTAAACATTTAGCTCTTCAGATTTCTGACTCCAAATTAAAAATATTTGTTAAAGAGATCAAGTTTTTTTTTTGTCTTTCAAGTATGTGTATACAGCTGGCAATGACATGAAGAAGACTGCAGTGTCAATATAAACTATCTCTATCCTTACACTAATGAAATAAAGAAAGAAAAAAAGACTACATACAAACATTTGTTGTTAACCAGCATAGATGAAGTGGGATTGCCACCAGTTTCTGGTTGATCTATAATCAGACTTTTCTATTTAAAATATCATCAGGCTGCAAGGTTTGTTGGTTCTCTTTTCCTTCAAGGCTTTGAAATTCTGCAGCGACTGATGAGAAGTCAACACTGTACATGTTCCTGTTGAACCTTCACACTTGCAGAGCTGTTTTGAAGGAGGCTTAGCACCTTGAAGCTCTCCACTCTTTAGTAAAAGTGAAACCTTTGGGTGGAAGTCAAGACATGTTTGTCAAAACATACAACTTCAGACAATCCTCACCACCGAGTTATACACAGAGATTTCTAACAGAAGTTTAATATGAATTGAGGGTTTTTTTTTTAACCCCGAAGGCAGCACACCTTTAGGAAGCCTTTATTTGCTTTATTTGCAATACCTCTTTGTACCACAAGAGGTCACTACACACCAAATACTCAACCTGTTTACAGAATGACAGGATGTATGAGCTCCAACATTTTTTACCTGAAAGTTTTCTTTATTCAGAATCCTTTTTGGTTTTTCCATTTCATTGCAGAAATAATCAAATCCAGGCATGGGGTTCCTTTGAGTAAAACGCGTCTTCTAATCTTGAGAAAAGTGTTCAAAAGAAAACCCAGACAGGGCCCCAAAAAAAGAGGAAGAAAAACATCATGTCATATGAAAAACAACACTCAACATGCTGCATTTCTCCATACAGGAATCTGATTAAATGTAAAATGTATTTTGTCTGTTTTGCAGCACAGGGCCATCTGATTCTTCCAGATAAAGACTCAGAATGTTTGAGCGCTTGAGGTGGGCTCTTGCATTTCTACATGCAGATCCACAAGTGAAGTTCCATGATAGAAAATAACTGAAAGAACCACCGTTTTCACAGAGTCAAAGCTCCACAAATGATTTGCCAATAGAAGAGAGTTTCACACAAAACATACAATCATTAACAGTATTAGTATTTTATCTAGCTGCAGCCTCATAAATAGACCTGCTTTCAGTCTTCCTCATTCCAAAAACGTTTATTGATTAAGATTTGTCTATTACAGTAAACTATAAGCTTATGAAACTCTGCAAAGTAAATCCATCTACGGTTAAAAAAATAAAATAAATTAAATTGTTGGGAGACTTTAAGAGAAAAATGATATAGAATTTTTTTTATCCAAACCAAGACAAGATCAATGTCTGGAATGTATTCAAAGCCATTGTTTGTAAGGTACAAAGTAAAAAATGAAACTGTTAATAAAAAATAAAAACCTGAAATATTCAATGAGAAATAAAAAAAAAATAAAAAACACCAACTCCAAGAAAATTTGGTTTACAGTTGTTAGCTGAAAATGTTCAATACAATGATGCTCCAACATGTAATTATTCAAAAATGTATTTTTGTTATAGGAGATGATTGATCAAAATCAAAACTGTTAGAAAGCTATGTGCAAATGTTTGCTTTTAAAGTACGCAGGAAGTCTTTTTGCCATTCTCATTTCTTAAAGAACAGAGGTGGTTGATAACTAAAATAAAAACTGAACTACAACCCATTTTTTTGCAGTTTGGAAAGTTGAAACTCCAAAATACAACGTTTTAGAATAAGTGTGGAATGTTTTACAACTTTGAGTCCCACTCCAATCATCTTTTGATCTATTTTGCTCTTTTTAGGCAAATTCTGTCATTTTCCAACACATCGTTTCAGCAGAGCGGCAGTAGCTCAGAAGAAATGTGTCTGTAAATTTTGGTTGCGAAATAACCCCGCCCACTTTGTTTACACTCTCTCCCACTAGCTTACAGCCCCTCACAACCCCAACTTAATATTACCGGTCCAACAAGAATATTACGGGCCATATAGGAGCTATCCAGCCGTACCGTTTTAGCCTGAAGCCAGCTCAGACGAGGAAATCAAAGACGTACATTATTTGTCCTCCATAATGAGAAAAATACTACAAGAACATGTTGAAAACAGTAAAACCATGATTTTCATTTAAGTGTGTCTTCACATTGACATTAGAAATGTTCCATAACACTCAATGTTATTGAATATAGCAAAAACATATGGTACATTACTTTAAATATAGCTAGTAGGTGGAACAATAATTGTAATCCAATTTAATCCAATTTGAGTTGGATTACGATTTTCTGTTAATTACTGTCAACCTAATACCACTTTTTGTGTTGTTGTTGGTTTTTTTTGTTGTTGTTTGTTTTATGGATAGGTTCAATTAAGAAAGGGTAAAAAAAAGTATTACTTTCTAAAAAAAATAATAAATCCTTAAATTCAAGTTTTAGGCCCACTGTTAACTGAAATTTCCAAACATGAAAAGCTTTTCTTCCACCAGCAGACAGCAGTAAAGTTTGGAGTACAAACTCTTTATTTTTATTTATTTTTATTTTATTTTTTTTAATTCCAAACCGTTCTGTGGATCTAGAATATAAAAGTAAATACTGTTCCTATTATTATTACAAAAACCTTCATCACAATTTATAAATAATAAGCTTGATTCTAGTAGCTGTTTTGCCGTGCTTTCTCATGTGCAGGATTGTTAACACTAAATCATTCTTTTATCAGTCTCCCAAAGAGGAATACCAGGACTGGAAAAATATTCAATGTTAACTTTCTGGGTGACTAAGACCTGTTAACTGTTCACTCAAAACATCCAGATGTCAGCACACTGAGACAAAAGCCAGTTGACTCTGAAGGTTTGGAAGAATTGGAAACAATTGGGAATAGCGAATATCTGCATGTTTCTTGTTTTTGTCTTTTGTTTTTTGCAATGAGGCTGCCGTTGACAGTAGCTCACAACACTCAATCCTTTTATTTTTATTTTATTTATATATATATATATATACCGAGCTATAGCTGGGTAGCTCGGTTGGTAAGGTGCAGGACTGTCATGCTGGAAACCCGTGTTCGATTCCCACGGCGGAATGAACAATTAATGGTAATTAACGGAATGGGGCAATTACCATAACAATGGAAATGGGGTAAAATGCCATAACAATGACGGGCAATTAACATCACCCAGTGAGGGTCCTTGGGCAAGACCCTTAACGCTAATGCCTACCTCACTATATGAGAGACAATGAACCACATGTCATGCCGGCTCAGACGTCGCCCGGCCAAACAAGGTCTGCGTCAGGTGCTGGGGGACCAGAGCACTCTGATGGGAAGTGGGCTACTGGAACAAGACGGAAATGGACTAGATGCGAGAACAAGGATCTGTTAGGATGCTACTACTCAAGTAATCCAACCCAGAGGGGTTACATGCAGAGGATGTGGAATGAATGGATGCTTCGAAACCCACAATCAAGGCTAACTGCCAAACAACTGGTTGCCCAATGCTCGAACATCCACAAGCGGCAACTCCTATCACAACTTGAGATTGAAGTGATACAATACAATGCCACGGGAGAACCAGAACAACAGGTCAGAGAGGAGGTTATACCACACTCACACCCTGAGATTGGGTACACAGCCCCAACAACCACAGTTACGCTGAGCGAGGCAGCAACTGACCTGAAAAACAAGATAATGTCTACAATGAACACTAGGCAACCCCGACACCAGCTACAACGGTTAAGTGATGTACTGCCTGAAAGTCTACTGGAAACTGTGAATGAAGCATTGAGGGCAATTCCTACCACAACCATCACAGAAACCAATGAACTGGTTTACACTTCAGCAGCAGTGATCCTTGAGATGCTTGGCTATAAGAGCAACCATGGAAGAAAACAATACCCACCATGGAAGCAACGGTTAGAGGCCAAAATCAAGGCAACTCGGAAGGATGTGAGTAAGCTGACAGAGGCTCAAAGAGGTACAATGAGAAAGCAAGTACCTAAGAGATACAGCCAGATGCCCATACCTGAAGCCCTGGAAACTGCCAAACAAAGGCTCCTAGCCTTGAGTAGCCGCCTAAAGAGATACACAAGAGACAATGAAGCCAGACGAATAAACAGGCTGTTCGCAACTCAACCAGCGAAAGTGTACGCTCAGTGGCAGGGTCAAAACAGCCAAGCAGACCTACCAAGGCTAGAAACTGAACAGTACTGGAAAAGTATATGGGAGAAAGAGACAGCACATAACAGCAATGCCCAGTGGCTGGTCTCTCTGAGAAAAGAACACAGCAACCTCCCTGAACAGAATCCAGTAAACATCACAGTGGCAGACATCCAAGAAAGAGTCTCAGGTATGAAGAACTGGACAGCACCGGGCCCTGACATGATACATGCCTACTGGCTAAAGAAGCTTACCGCACTCCACGAGCGCCTGGCAGCACAAATGAACCAGCTGCTAAGAGATGGGACTCACCCCGAATGGCTAACGGAAGGGCGAACGATCCTGATCCAGAAGGATCCCTCAAAGGGTGCAGTCCCATCCAACTACCGGCCAATAACCTGTCTCTCCACAACATGGAAGCTCATGTCCGGCATCATTGCAACCAAGATAAATAGGCACATGGATCAATTCATGAGTAACACACAGAAGGGCATTGGTAGAGACTCCAGAGGAGCCAAACACCAACTCCTGGTCGACAGAACAGTCGCCCAAGACTGCAGGTCACGACACACCAACCTGTGCACAGCCTGGATTGATTACAAGAAGGCCTATGACTCAATGCCACACACATGGATCACTGAATGCTTGGAGCTGTACAACATCAACAGGACTCTAAGAGCCTTCATAAGAAACTCAATGAAGCTGTGGAAAACCACCCTTGAAGCCAATGGGAAACCACTTGCACAAGTGTCCATCAAATGTGGGATATACCAAGGTGATGCTCTGTCCCCACTGCTGTTCTGCATAGGTCTGAACCCCCTCAGCCAAATAATCAACAAGACTGGCTATGGATACCGACTCAGAAATGGGGCCAACATCAGTCACCTCCTCTACATGGATGACATCAAGCTATATGCTAAGAACGAGCGGGACATTGACTCCCTGATCCACACCACCAGGATCTACAGTAATGACATTGGGATGTCATTCGGGCTCGAGAAATGCAGCCGGATGGTGACAAAGAGAGGCAAGGTAGTCCACACAGGGGGGGTCTCACTCCCAGAAGGAACAATAGCAGACATTGAGGACAGTTACAAGTACCTTGGAATTCCCCAGGCAAATGGCAACCTGGAGCAGGCAACAAGGAAAGCTGCAACAGCTAAGTACCTTCAACGAGTAAGGCAAGTCCTGAAAAGCCAGCTCAATGGCAAGAACAAGACCCGGGCAATAAACAGCTATGCACTGCCAGTTATCAGATACCCTGCAGGAATAATAAGATGGCCAAAGGAAGAGATACAGACCATGGATGTTAAAACACGGAAGCTCCTCACCATGCATGGAGGGTTCCATCCCAAATCTAGCACTCTGAGACTGTATGCTAGCCGCAAGGAAGGAGGCCGAGGACTAGTGAGCGTAGAAGCCACTATCCAGGATGAAACATCCAAGATGCATGAATACATCAAGCTCAAGGCCCCAACTGACAGAGTGCTCAGTGAATGTCTCAGGCAATGGAGAGCAGAGGATACAGTGCTGGAGGACAGATCCTCATGGGAGGACAAACCCCTCCATGGGATGTACCACCGGACCATAACTGAAGTGGCTGATATCAAGAAGTCCTACCAATGGCTAGAACGGGCTGGCCTACAGGACAGCACTGAAGCGCTCATCCTGGCAGCTCAGGAACAAGCCCTGAGCACCAGAGCGATAGAGGCTCAGATCTACCACACCAGACAAGACCCAAGGTGTAGGCTGTGCAAAGAGGCGCCTGAAACAATCCAGCACATAACTGCAGGATGTAAGATGCTGGCAGGTAAAGCATACATGGAGCGGCACAATCAAGTGGCTGGAATAATATACAGGAACATGTGTGCAGAATATGGACTGGAAACCCCAAGGTCAAAATGGGAAACACCTCCGAAGGTGGTAGAGAATGAGAGGGCAAAGATCCTGTGGGACTTCCAGATCCAGACTGATAGGATGATAATGGCGAACCAACCAGACATCGTAGTGGTGGATAAAGAACAGAGGAAAGCCGTTGTGGTGGATGTGGCAGTGACAAACGATGGGAACATCAGGAAGAAAGAACATGAGAAACTGGAGAAATACCAGGGACTCAGAGAAGAACTGGAGAAAGCCTGGAAAGTGAAGGTGACAGTGGTGCCTGTGGTAATTGGAGCACTTGGGGCAGTAACCCCCAAGCTTGAGGAGTGGCTACAACAGATATCTGGAAAGACCTCAGACCTCTCAGTCCAGAAAAGCGCAGTGCTAGGAACAACTAAGATACTGCGCAGGACCCTCAAGCTCCCAGGCCTCTGGTAGAGGACCCGAGCTTGGAGGAGAAAACCACCCGCGGAGGGTGAGAGAGGCGTTTTTTTTTTATTATTATAGTATATATATTAAGTATTACACACAGGCTTCCTGTGATCAGTTTCTTGTCTCTGATTTTTTTAAAGTTGTTCTTTACGACAAGCACAAGTTATCATAGCAGGAGTGTTTAAAAAATTCCCCTTTCAAAATTTTGAAAGTTATGTAATTTAATCTCAGCCAGCTAAATGATATTATCCATGTATGTCATGTTTTTACTTATTCTCTAGGAATTACTGAAACGTGACATCCTTCAAAGGCTGCATCATTCAACTGTCAAGCATCTTGGAGAGGCAACCTGTTGATGTGGAGGAGAGGCAACCTGTTGATGTGGAGGAGAGGCAACCTGTTGATGTGGAGGAGAGGCAACCTGTTGATGTGGAGGAGAGGCAACCTGTTGATGTGGAGGAGAGGCAACCTGTTGATGTGGAGGAGAGGCAACCTGTTGATGTGGAGGAGAGGCAACCTGTTGATGTGGAGGAGAGGCAACCTGTTGATGTGGAGGAGAGGCAACCTGTTGATGTGGAGGAGAGGCAACCTGTTGATGTGGAGGAGAGGCAACCTGTTGATGTGGAGGAGAGGCAACCTGTTGATGTGGAGGAGAGGCAACCTGTTGATGTGGAGGAGAGGCAACCTGTTGATGTGGAGGAGAGGCAACCTGTTGATGTGGAGGAGAGGCAACCTGTTGATGTGGAGGAGAGGCAACCTGTTGATGTGGAGGAGAGGCAACCTGTTGATGTGGAGGAGAGGCAACCTGTTGATGTGGAAGGCCTGCACATTCAGGAACAGACTGCTGTCCCAGCGCTGCTCCACAGAAAGACTAAAGCAATCTTTTGTTCCTCATGCCGTCAGGCCATACAACTCTCTGGGATGTCATCTTACAAGTAATTTCTTTTAATTATTTTTACCCACTGATTTTTCAATTATCTACCTTTTTTATCAATCTTTTTATTTTGTGATATTTCTATTTGTAATGCGTGTGTGTTTATATGTGTCTTTTATGATGGCCATTTTTAAAATTTCCTTAGGGATGATAAAATATTAAATAGAATAGAATAGAAGGGTATTTAATAACTGTTTTACCTGTCAATTGGGATTTTAGCATTTTTGCCCCTGTTAATATCTGTCAGTTGAAAGTATTTGTACTTGTATTCCATAGATCTTGTACCTGAAGATAGCAGACAACAGCCGGGCAGACACCCACCTGGCCTTCTTCAGTGAGGCTGTGAACATGTATGGCTTTCCTCTGAGGTATTCATGTTATTCAAAAAGAAATCTTTTATTCACATATCAGGCAGTATAAGTAAACTTTTTTTAGACTCCTCTCTGAAAACAAAGGCAACTCTAAAACTCTTTCCCCTCATGAATAACATTTTACACCCCCTTAACAGTCTCTCTCGCCTCCATTTTTTTTCCCAATAACACATGTAACCCACTCCTGTAATTTATTTAACCTAGAAATTCTACTTATTGGCAACGTACATAAGAACATTACATTTTAAATTGATGTGTACCGTATTGGCGATGCATTTGTAATGATGTGTTTGAGACATGATTTTCATGTTATTGTCAGGGTGAGAGGAGATCATGGAGAACATGTGGGCATAGCCGAGTTAATGCTCACGGTACGTAGAACTGACACCAACAGCTTCATTGTGGGAAAAGTGTACACACAATCAACGGTGAGTTGAACCTACTTTTAGAAGCTTTAATATATACATAAAAGTGAATGATGTATTAAAAATAAATCTGACAATATAATATTTCTTTTTGCTTTTTTCCAAATACAGGATTGAGCCCCTCTGGCGTGATGTCTTCATGAGTGTAACTGGTTATTATTACAACATCCTGCACTCTCCTGAGGACCAAGACTTGCTCAATATCAGTAACATCACGTATTCTGCTGCCACTATATTTTCCTTCCACGCATTCAGGCCAGTTTGGATGTCTTTAGTGACGCGTGGGACAGCCATCCAATCAGGACGGAGCAAATCAGCTGTGGCAGTTGGGTTTGACCCAGAACCCTGTTTCTGATCCCCGGGTAAATGCTTTAAATATTTAATCTCACTGTACTGGACAACTGGTTTGTGTGCAGTTGGACTAAAGTGGAAAGCATCAAGAACAGCATCATGAAATCAAAATGACTACAATGAATTTTCATCGAAAATGAATGAAAAGTATTATTGTTGTGTGGTGCAAACAATTTCCCTAAATTGTTTGGTTTTTTAAATCAAGCAGGAAGAATAGCACATCTGCAAGTTCAAAATGCATCGCAATGCATGGCATTATGAGCTATCAGATGTACTAATCTCACTACTTTGTTAAGGATCACATATTTAAAAAATGTTAAAAAGTTATGGAGATATGAGGTCTGCCTGCCAGCAACAATATAAGTAATTATTAGATGGTCACTGTGCCTAAATCAGGGGTCTCAAACTCGTGGCCTGCGGGCTATTTGCGGCCCCCAAGATGATATTTTGAGCCTTGAGCGGGAACGTCGGCTTTAGAACGCCAGTTGTTGTCTCGACCACCAAGATCCCCAAGTACACCGTTAGGTCGGATTGGGAAGCTTTTCTGGCACAATTTGAGCTGTTGGCGGATGCTGAAGGATGGACTGTTGAAAAGAAGGCTCTAAACCTGGCACTTTCCCTCACCGATGATGCCTTTCCCTGCCTTTTGCTGCTGAACCCGGCTGACAGACGTGATTATGGAGCACTAGTGGGTGCTCTACAGCAACGTTTTGGACAGTGCTTACAACCTGAACTCCTGCGCAATGAACTGAGTAACCGGGTCCGGAAGTCTGGTGAGCCACTACCAATAACAACAAAGAATTTTTTCTTTCCATTTGTTTTGTCAATTTCAACAACCAACAACAACTTATTCAAATTCCACATGAAAGATTTTTTTTGGTCCAATTTTTTTTTCTTAAAGCGGGCCGTACAGACGGATGAGCCGACGCCTCTTCTTTTCATCTGTGGTCAGCTCCAGGAGCCTCCGAAGGAGAGCCTGACAAAAAAATGAAAACATTTGACTTCACGAGGAAAAACTGCAAACAATCTGCGTGTATAAAATTGTTTGAATAAGAAAATGACAAGAATTTTTTTTGTGCCTACACTAAGCATTTCTGCATAAGTCAGTGTAATAAATGGAAAACAAACAGTTTAATAGTGATTACTCTAAAAAGGCTAAATTGCAAGATGTTTGTTTTAATTTGAAATCAATTTGAAAAGATTTGTAACTATAAATTGTACTTCTTTGAGAAAAAATATATTGTGGAGAAATGAAAGGAGGTGTGTCGTATACTGTGATTTTATAACGAGTGCATCATTCTTCAAATGTACTGTAACGACCCAGGGTTTGGACAGAGCTGCAGGTGGCTGAACCCGGCTGACAGACGTGATTATGGAGCACTAGTGGGTGCTCTACAGCAACGTTTTGGACAGTGCTTACAACCTGAACTCCTGCGCAATGAACTGAGTAACCGGGTCCGGAAGTCTGGTGAGCCACTACGGTTGTTGACCAACGATGTGGAAAACCTGACCTGGCGGGTTTATGCACACATGTCCCCTGGCGTACAGAGCGAGTTTCCCCGAACGCACACACACACGCCCACAGGTAGACCCCGCCCCCCCTCTCCCATCAGTCACCAGCCCACCGCTGATTGACACACACTGTGGTCTAGCAACTGAAAGAAAGAGGGGGGCGCCAGCCACCTGCAGCTCTGTCCAAACCCTGGGTCATTACAGTACTTTGGTTAAAGAGACAAGTCGTGTTTTTGAGCAAAGACTTATAACTCACTTGGTTTTCCCTCTTGATTTTATTTGCCTCTCTGGCCCGATTAGTGGCGCTGTGCCACACCAACGGGCGTCTGGGCCGAGGGTTTGTCGGCATGTTTCCTGGTAGACATACGTGAAACGGTTAACTACAAGCTGAGCGGTTTGTTAGCCTAAATTTTATTGTGCAATGGACAGAGACAAAAAAATATCTAACAAACAATTTATCTAACTATAGTTTCCACACAAAAAATTGTAATAATGAAACAGTATTTTAACTTGACTTGACCTGGATTACTCGGTATGTCGTCTGTTAGTTTTTGAAATGAAAAAAAAAAAACTGCCGTTAGCATGATTCAGAGTTTCATAGTTCGATACGTTTTGGTTCGGTTCTGCTGTTTATCAAATCTGTCTGATATAAACTGCTATTTTATGAACTATTGTTTTCTAACTATTTCTATTTTCTACCGAACAATTTTTCTAACTCTAGTTTCCACACACAAAAATTGTGATGAAACAGACAAATGTAGCTCACCTATGCGTCAGTCTGCCAGATGTGACTTGATAGACGTTAGTTTTTGAAAAGGAGAAAAAAAAAAAACAGCCGTTAGAATGATTTTTTAAACGTCAAACAAACATATACACATAGCTACAACAGAAAGAAATAAAAAAGAATAAAATACAAATAAATAAATATAAAATAAATAAATAACATTAAAATTGTAGTTTACAATACTAGGGATTGTCATACAGCATGTGATCTTCAATGAAAATAGACAATTTTATTGCATTTTTGTTTTTCATTAATTTCAAAGATTTAAAATATAAACTAATCTCTTTATGAAATGTATTGAATAATGGTTTGGTTTTTGAAAATCTGCTCTTATGAATGAAAATTTCCCAGATATTAATAAGGTATTGAATGTCAAGTCAAATATATTATCACCAGAAACTACTTTTTCAAAAAATATGATGTGTTTTTTTAATTAAATAGAGACAGGAAAAGGAAACCTTGAGGAGCACCAAAAATGTTTCAATATTTATGTCACAGAAAGAACAGTAATTTTCTGGAAAACATAAATGTATATGTAGCCCACATATTTTCCTGGCCCTGTCCCTTTAAGCACACGCGATTTCGGGAACTCTCGCGAGACTTCCGAACGTGACGACACACTCAACTTCCGTGTTTCATTGATTTATAAATGAGTGGCGGGGATGGTTGACAGGATGCATACATTCGGGAGTTTCAGCAATATCCTTGCTACACAACGCCCTGCGTCAGACAGCCATCTAACTCGTCTTCCAACTTTCGTTTTTTTCTTCACGCTGCAACTGGTGAGTGACACAGTTTTCTTTTGTGTTTGTGCGAGTCAGCAGGCGCGGGCGCCAGCTGATCTCACAGCTGATCCCGGTTTGAGATCATGTAAACAAAACAAATTGTTTGGAAAACTATATGAACTGTTAATTTTAAAATCAATTGTGAGTACTCTAAACAAACAGAACTAATAATCATGCGCATGTTAATTATTATGAATTGATGATTATGAATTATGTTGTAGTGATTGCATTGTTTCTGATCAGAGAATCAGATCAGAAAATCACAGGAAAAAATGCATATTTGAAAAGCTTTTGTCATGAACTTATTTTTAAAGCATAATTCCATGTTTTAAATAAGTATTTGGTCCTGTTTATACAGGCCAGTTTTTTTTCCATCGGGAGGAATCCTCTTCCCATCTGCTGATGGCGAGTTAACAGAGCCCACCTGGACCAAAAGCCAACTATCCCTACTAACGCGGTAGGATACAAGCACATGAACCCTCATCAATAACTTTATCGGCATTGCTCAAGCACCAAGCATTGGAGCTAATTCAGCTGACTCCAAAGACTCTTTCTGAATCACCCAAAAAGGGTGAACTTGTTGGACACTGGACTAAAAGAAAAAAAAATATATATATGGTTATTTCGCATTGTACATATTGTCTGTCAATTATTATTTTGTTTGTTCACTGTAAATATATCAACTTCAAATCAGCTGAAGGAGTCCTGTGTGATTTTGCATCTCCACATTTCCTCCCTGAGACGAATCTGCCCAGTATTCTTAATCAAAAGTGTTACATCTAAATTTATGGTGAGCTAGCTAGGAGGAATTGTGGAGTGTTAAATCACTTTAAACCCTTCAAAACCGTTGCATATACTTTGAATCATGGATGTTTTTCTTAGCTGTGGGGTCAAAATACCAAATGCTGTTCTTGTTGAAGGGGTTACAGTGACTAAAGAAAATGAGGAAGTATTAGACTTTTTGAAAAAGTATGGTAAAATTAATCAGGTTAAGGTAATTTCTGACTCTAACTCTGAGTATGATGATACACTTGTAGTGGAGTACTGCTCAGGTGCAGCTGTGGAGGCTTTACGCCCTAAATTACCATATGATTTAGTTTCTGAAGATCATGTTTCCTCATTCTGCATTTTTGATTTATCAGCAATCTGTTCAGCGCGTGTTGCTAAAACCAAAACCGCGTCATACTTATCAGAACTCCAGGACCTTGCACGATTAACTGGAATGGATTACGCACAGGTCTTGGCAGCCACAATGACTCAGATTAGTCACTCTGTGGCAGCACTTCAGCCTCTTTCACAGGTGAAAGAGCAACCTTCAAGTCCATCATTGGGAGTTCCACCATCGGATGTTGGAGCTTCAAACTTAGACATCCCAGGGCCTGACCCACCTCAAACTCCAAAGTCTGCATCTCATTCGATCCCTCGCTTGTCTAATTTTGGTCCAGACCTTCATCCACCTGAGGTGCAGCGGTATGTAGTAGAGCATATTGTCAAAAGTGAAGACGTTACACACCAGCAAAGACTCAAACCATTTTCAGGGAGATTCCCTCGACCAAACCATGAAACAGATTATGAAACCTGGAGGTCTGGAGTGGAATTGCTGTTGAAGGACCCTGCTGTTTCTGATCTCCAGCGCTCAAAGAAGATCGTTGACAGTCTACTACCACCAGCTGCTGACATAATAAAACATCTCAGCTCTGATGCATTGCCTGCTGTTTATTTGGAAACTCTTGACTCTGCTTATGCTACAGTGCAAGATGGAGATGAACTTTTCGCTAAGTTCATGGACACCTTTCAGAACGCTGGTGAAAAGCCCTCGACTTACCTGCAGCGACTTCAGGTTTCACTCAACTCTGCTGTGAAGAGAGGAGGAGCCGCAGAGGATGACATACCACGCCATCTTCTTAATCAGTTCTGCAGAGGATGCTGGGACGACAACTTAATCACAGGACTTCAACTCAAACAGAAAAAACCTCAACCACCAACTTTTGCAGAATTACTTCTACTTCTACGCACAGAAGAAGACAGAGAAGCAGCCAAAGCTCAACGAATGAAGCAACATCTAGGTGTGACCAAGCAAAAAGTTTCAACTCATGCGCAGTTTGCTCAAAACACAGAAGAAGGAGCAGTAGCCAAATTAACTAGCATCACTCAACAACTGGCACGTCAACTAGCTGATGTTCAGCGACAACTTGCGCTACTAACAGCCAACCAGTCTACCTCTTCGGTAAGACCAAAAACGCATGCAGTCACCACACAACCAAAAAGCCTGATAACCAGCAGTTTCAAAGAACCACGTCCCATCCTAAACCAGGCTATTGCTTTAGATGTGGTGAAGATGGACACATCAAGCCACAATGTGAAAATAAGCCAAACTCAGCACTCGTGGCAAAGAAGAAGAAACTGTTTGCACAAAAACAAAGTCATTTCCATTTAAACTAATGTCGGTGCCTGTTGAGGGACGAACAGGGACCCAAGACCAACCTTGTCCCAAGACAAAGAAAACTATCCAGTGTGCAGTGCAATCCACTGTAAAGAGCAGTTCACTTCCAAAAGGTCTCGTTGGTTCCAAGTGTTCTGCCATGTTAAGAATTGCTGGACTCACTTGTCATTGTCTGTTAGACACAGGTTCACAAGTTACCACTATCCCTGTGTCATTTTATAATGAAAACTTAACAGATCAACCTGTAAAGCCTCTGGAGCATTTATTGGAAGTTGAAGGAGCTGCAGGACAATCTGTACCCTATCTGGGGTATGTAGAACTTACTGTTCTTTTCCCCAAAGACTTTGTTGGAACTGAGCTTGAAGTGCAAACTCTAGCTCTAGTGGTGCCAGATGTCCGTCTAGAGAGCCCATCTCCTGTACTTATTGGGATGAACACTCTTGAAGTGCTGTATGCCACCTATATCAACAGTGAATCTAAGAAGTTTCAGCCTAGTGCTTGTGGCTATAAAGCAGTTTTGAAAATCTTAGAACTCCGTCACCAGCAAAACCAAACAGGAAAAGCAGGAACTGTGCGGTTAAACAGCCAGACCCCAGTTCTGATTAAATCCAGCCAGGCCTTAGTCCTGGAGGGTTCTGCCAAGGTTCAAATATCCCCCACAAACAAATGGGCAATAATTGAATATCCATCTATTCCTTTACCTGGTGGATTGAGTGTCCAAAGATGTCTAGTAAAACTTCCTAAATATCCTCCATACAAGATTCCTGTTATTGTTAAGAATGAGTCCAAACAAGATATTCTAATTCCGGCTATGTCAGTTATTGGTGACATTGATGACGCACCTACCATCTTGTCACAGCAAGTCAGTTCTCCAGCCAAAGAAAACCATATGTTCATGGAGTTTAACTTCGGTGACTCGCCTATTCCGGCCGAGTGGAAACATCGTATAACAACACAGCTCAACAAAATACCTGAAGTTTTTGCACAACACGACTTAGATTTTGGTTGCACTGACAAAGTCAAACATCACATCAAACTGCATGACAAGACCCCCTTCAAGCATCGCTCTCGTCCAATCCATCCACAAGATCTGGAAGCAGTTCGGAAGCATCTGCGCGATTTGTTTGAAGCAGGAGTCATCAGGGAGTCTGAGTCCTCATTCTCCTCTCCCATAGTTGTGGTCCGGAAGAAGAATGGTGACGTAAGGCTGTGCATTGATTACAGGAAACTAAATCTTCAGACAATTAAAGACGCATACGCTTTGCCAAATCTGGAAGAGTCATTTGCAGCTTTGAGTGGTTCAAAATGGTTCAGTGTGTTGGATTTAAAATCTGGTTATTATCAGATCGAAATGAATGAAGAAGACAAAGAGAAAACGGCATTTGTCACCCCCCTAGGGTTCTGGGAGTGGAATCGCATGCCCCAAGGAGTAACCAATGCTCCTAGCACATTCCAGAGGTTAATGGAAAAATGCATGGGGGATTTGCATCTCAATGAAGTTCTTGTCTTTATTGATGACATTATAGTTTTCTCACCCACATTAGAAGAGCATGAAACCCGATTACTCAAGGTTTTGAACAGACTAAAAGATTATGGTTTGAAATTGTCCCCAGACAAATGTAAATTCTTCCAAACCAGCGTCCGTTACCTTGGCCACGTCGTATCTGAAAAAGGAGTAGAAACCAATCCAGAGAAGATCTCCGCATTAAAATCCTGGCCAGTTCCTCAGAACTTGAAAGAACTAAGGTCTTTCCTTGGATTTGCCGGTTACTACCGACGGTTCATTAAGGATTACGCCGCTATTGCAAAACCACTGAATCTACTTACCCGAGGTTATCCACCAGTTCGTCGGTCCACCAAAGTAAAAAACCTTCCTGGGAGATATCTGGACCCGAAGAACTCCTTTGGTGAGAGATGGACCATAGACTGCCAAAATGCTTTTTCAGCTATAATCAATAAGCTAACTTCTGCGCCTGTTCTTGCATATGCCAACCCTAAATTGCCTTATATCCTGCATACAGATGCAAGCACAACAGGGTTAGGAGCAGTTTTGTATCAAGAACAGGAGAACCAACTGCGAGTCATAGCCTATGCCAGCCGAGGCTTATCCCAGAGTGAGTCAAGATATCCAGCTCACAAACTGGAATTCTTGGCCTTGAAGTGGAGTGTGACGGAGAAATTTCATGATTTCCTCTATGGTGCCAACTTTACAGTTGTTACGGACAGCAACCCCCTTACATACATCTTGACATCAGCAAAATTGGATGCCACAAGTCACCGCTGGTTAGCTGCACTTTCCACATATTCTTTCAAGCTGCAGTACCGTGCTGGCCGTCACAATACAGATGCTGATGCCCTCTCGAGATACCCTTGCAGGGATGAGCCAGAAGAAGACTACCCCTGTAAGGAGCAGGAGTTGGTGCACCGTCTGACAAAGCAGTTGAGCGGGGCTGGAACTACTGAAGAGATCTCCTCTGATGTAGTGGATGCCATTTGTAACAACTGCCTTGCGAGAACCAGTCTCCAGCCAAACCTTTTGCACTCCAGCATAACATTGGTTGAATCCTTTTCTGTCACTGCGCATGCCATTCCAGCCGATTTTGATGAGAACAGTAGTGGCCTTCCACTCATCCCTTCTATGTCTCATGATGACTTAAGAGCAGAGCAGCAGGCTGACTCGGCCATCAGTGAGGTTGTTCATCAACTCAACACTGGTGAAAAAGTTCCCCCCAGGGTCAGAGAGGAGCTGCCAGAGTTACCCCTACTGCTACGAGAGTGGAACCGGCTGGAATTGGAAGACGGAGTGTTATATAAGAAACGACAAGAGGAGGGTCGTGTTGTTCTCAAATTAGTTCTTCCCCCAGGGCTGCGGCCTATTGTTCTTAAAGCCCTTCATAATGACATGGGCCATATGGGCATAGAACGCACCCTGGATCTGCTACGCCAACGGTTTTTCTGGCCCAGAATGGCAACGGACGTGGAACGGACAATAAAAACATGTGACCGGTGTGTCAGACGTAAGACACCGACAGAGAAAGCCGCTCCACTTGTCAACATTAAAACGTCTCGTCCACTTGAGCTGCTGTGTATGGACTTTTTGTCACTTGAACCTGACAGTTCAAACACTAAGGACATTTTAGTCATCACAGATCATTTCACAAAGTTTGCAGTAGCTATTCCCACTCCAAACCAAAAAGCCAAGACTGTTGCTAAGTGCCTCTGGAATGACTTCATAGTGCCATATGGCATTCCAGAGCGCTTGCATTCAGACCAAGGACCAGATTTTGAGTCAAAATTAATCAAAGAGCTCTGTGAAACAGCTGGGATAATAAAAAGTAGAACTACACCCTACCACCCACGTGGAAATCCAGTCGAACGTTTCAACCGGACGCTCTTAAACATGTTGGGCACACTGGAAGCCAAGCAAAAGTCCAAGTGGCGAGAGTATGTAAAACCTCTTGTACATGCTTACAACTGCACGAAAAACAAGGTCACAGGGTTCACACCATATGAACTCCTGTTCAGTCGATCACCTCGCCTTCCAGTGGACTTGGCCTTTGGGTTGCCAGTTCGAGAACCCCCTGCTGTATCACACTCAGAATATGTCAAAAGCCTTCGGAACCATCTAGAGGACAGTTATAAATTGGCAACAAAACACTCACTCAAGTCGCATGAAAAAAACAAGAGCCGCTTTGATAAAAGGGTGATACCTTGCAGCTTAGAAACAGGCGACAGAGTTCTTGTCCGCAATGTGCGACTCCAAGGGAAACACAAGCTGGAAGACAAGTGGGAGCAAGAGGTGTATGTCGTAGTCAAGCGTGCAGGCGATCTCCCTGTCTACACAATCAGACCTGAGACTAGGGTTGGCCCAACCCGCACTCTCCATAGGGACCTGTTGCTGCCCTGTGGATTCCTTCCAGCAAGTCCAGTTGAACCTGACGATGCAGATATTCCACTAGTAAAACCCAAGACTCGTAGCCAAACTCACTCTGATACCGTTGCTCTCCTGGAGACGGAAGATAATGAATCAGTCTTCTCAGAACGTCCAATTGTATTACCAGCAAAGTTCAGAGTGGAAACCGTTGTTAGACCTCAACAACAGCAAGGGCTCAGTGATTCTACAGATGCTGCTGTCCCACCTGAGTCTGATCCTCAGCTACCACCCACGGCTTTAACAGTTATGGATTCACCAGATGGACACTTACCTGCTATCGAAGAAATCATTGAGGAGGAGGACATATCCCCAGCCGGTGATGAGTCTGCACAACTCGAAGGAATGCCTGTGAACAATGAAGTGCCTGAAGACTTACCTGCTGCTGGGTTGTCTCTGGATCCTGAGGCTGAAGGTGTTTGCCAATCTGAGTCATTAATGAATGAGAATACTTCTAGCTCTGCTGAAGTGCTTAATGATCAAACCGACGCAGAGTTAACCCTTAGACACTCTACTCGACAACGTCAATTACCACGCCGACTTAATTATTCAGTGCTTGGTAACCCACTTATTTCTGTTGTACAGACACTGTTTCAAAGCGTGTCTAAGGCGTATACAGAAGCCTTAAACCATGCCGCTGCGGTGCAATCGTCGAAACCCAGCTAGGGTCCCATGCAACGTGGACGTGCAATGTCTAAAGCGGGGAGGATGTAGCCCACATATTTTCCTGGCCCTGTCCCTTTAAGCACACGCGATTTCGGGAACTCTCGCGAGACTTCCGAACGTGACGACACACTCAACTTCCGTGTTTCATTGATTTATAAATGAGTGGCGGGGATGGTTGACAGGATGCATACATTCAGGAGTTTCAGCAATATCCTTGCTACACAACGCCCTGCGTCAGACAGCCATCTAACTCGTCTTCCAACTTTCGTTTTTTTCTTCACGCTGCAACTGGTGAGTGACACAGTTTTCTTTTGTGTTTGTGCGAGTCAGCAGGCGCGGGCGCCAGCTGATCTCACAGCTGATCCCGGTTTGAGATCATGTAAACAAAACAAATTGTTTGGAAAACTATATGAACTGTTAATTTTAAAATCAATTGTGAGTACTCTAAACAAACAGAACTAATAATCATGCGCATGTTAATTATTATGAATTGATGATTATGAATTATGTTGTAGTGATTGCATTGTTTCTGATCAGAGAATCAGATCAGAAAATCACAGGAAAAAATGCATATTTGAAAAGCTTTTGTCATGAACTTATTTTTAAAGCATAATTCCATGTTTTAAATAAGTATTTGGTCCTGTTTATACAGGCCAGTTTTTTTCCATCGGGAGGAATCCTCTTCCCATCTGCTGATGGCGAGTTAACAGAGCCCACCTGGACCAAACGCCAACTATCCCTACTAACGCGGTAGGATACAATCACATGAACCCTCATCAATAACTTTATCGGCATTGCTCAAGCACCAAGCATTGGAGCTAATTCAGCTGACTCCAAAGACTCTTTCTGAATCACCCAAAAAGGGTGAACTTGTTGGACACTGGACTAAAAGAAAAAAATATATATATATGGTTATTTCGCATTGTACATATTGTCTGTCAATTATTATTTTGTTTGTTCACTGTAAATATATCAACTTCAAATCAGCTGAAGGAGTCCTGTGTGATTTTGCATTTCCACATTTCCTCCCTGAGACGAATCTGCCCAGTATTCTTAATCAAAAGTGTTACATATATGTGGTAGTTCCTTGCATGGATAGACTGCATTCATAATTTTAAAATGGATTCCTTTGTATTTTGGAAAAATTTGATATCTAATAAACTGAGATCTTAACTTGCTTAATTCCTATTTTGTGTAATGCTGTGACATAAAATGATTTTGTAAGATGTTGGAAACAGTTCTCTAACAAACAAAGATCTTATAAATGAGTTTGGATGTTTTGAATTAAGCGGTCAACCATCAAACAGCAGAGATGGAAGCTGAACTTGAACATTTTGAACCAGACTGGAGGACATTTGGATCAAAGTCTGAGGGATTGCTTTGATCACATTGTTCTATTGTTTTCTATCATTTATTTTAAAGTTACTGGAAAAAGTTTCAAATGACATAATGTTAGAAATATCATTCATAATATGTAATAATAACCAAATACTGCTATCAATCCAATTTTTGTAAAATATTGATTTGTTCCTACATTATTATACCAACAGTTCCATATGGGAGTGTTGTGTGGACTAAAGTTATGTTTGAATATGAGTTTGCCGTACAGTTACACCTGCTGATGATTAGTAGAAAGTTTAATAGGAAGTTTTCTGTCATCAAAGTCACATTTTAGAAGGAACTCAATGCCTCCTAGATGAGAAAAGATGTTTGAAGGAATATGAAACCAAATATTTCTTTCATTTTGCAGAAAAGACCTAAGCCAGTTAATTTTAATCATACCATCCAAACTTTCAAAGTCTATGGCTTTAAGTCCACCTTCACTGTAATCCTGAATTATTGTTCCTTTTTTATGTAATGAGTTTTGTTTTTCCAGATAAAGTTAAATTGGCCTGGTTTATCGCTTTCCTTGCAGATTTAGGAATTAGGAGAGATTATGCTGGATAAAAGAATCTGGATAAACATTTAAATTTAGTGAGAAACACTCTGAACAGAATAGAAATGTCACGCTGTGACCACATGTTTAAATTGACTTTACATGTTTCTAAAGTTTTCCATAAATTCATTTCCTCCATTGTTTTACTGTCTTTGGTGATATGAACACCAAGATCTTTCACAACAGTCCTAACAGGTATGTTATGAATAACTGACTGATCAGAATAGTGAACTGGCAACAATTCACATTTGCTGAGATTTAGTTTTAACCAGATGCTTTAGAGAAGAAATCCACGGTCTAAATGATCTCCAGTATTTGATGACTGTCCTTCATGAATATGGCCGTGTCATCTGCCAGCTGAGTGATGGTCAACTGTTCTCCCACGACATTGAGTTTACAGAAACCAGAGTTTATAAGTATTGATAACATTTCTGTTGCTGTTATAAAAAGTAATGGTGAAATTGGATAGCCTTGTTTAATTCCTTTGTTAATTAAAAATCTGGGAGAAAAGCCATTTGGTAAAATTACTACACTGTTTGTATTGTTATAGATAGTTTTAACAACATTTATGAAATTAGGTCCAAATTCAAATAATTCTAAAGTATTTAACATAACTTTGTGTTCAACTGTGTCAATTAATTGATTAGTGTCCATCAAATCAAGAACTAACCGGATATTATTGTGAATTGTCCCTGATTGTGTGTGTGAGATGATCTGATTCAGTCCTGTTTTTAATCTAGATGCATAAATATTGGTTAGAATTTTATAATCACTATTGAGGAGGGATACTGGTCTCAAATGATCAGTTAGTCTTTCCCAGGTTTAGGAATCAGGGTGATGACGCCCTGCTTCATGGTGGTTGGAAGGATGTTCAACTCAACTTATGACTAACAAAAACTGCTCTTTCAAGTGTTCCCAAAAATGTCTGTAAACGTTCTTGGTGAGCTCATCAGATCCTGGAGATTTATCTACAGCTAAACTTCTCATGGCTTTGTCTGCTTCTTCCACAGTGATTTCTGCTTCACATCATTTTTTAAAGTTTTCATCCACTTTAGGAGCCAAATCCTTGATGTGATTAAAGAAGCGATCAGCATCCTGAGATGAATAAGACGAAGAGTACAGCCCACTGTAAAACTGGAAAATTTCTCTCTTCATTTCTTCCATATTTGCACTTTCCCTGCCATTATTAGCAGTCTGTTAACAGCATTTTTCTCTTGTTGCCTTTTATCCAGTCTACAAAAGTAAGCAGAACTTTTCTCTCCCTCTTTAACCCATTTAGCTCTGGATCTAATAAAAGCACCTTTGGCTTTGGAGATGTTCATATTATCCAGTGAGGTTTGCAGTAATGCAAGTCTCTCTTTCTCACCTTTACTCAATAGAGATTTACAACAAATAGAGTTAATTTCTCTGATCATTTGCATTTCTTTTTGTTTACCATCTCTACTCAATCTTTTGCCATGAGTTATGGAAATCTGTCTTGCTTTGAATTTGAAAAACTCCCATTTGTCCCTCTGAGTGGTGAACTGTCTGTCATTAGTTATCCTCAGGATTTCATTTATAATCGCCTGAGAATAAACTTCATCCTCTAATAGACTAGAGTTGAACTTCCAGTAACCTTCGTTTTTAGGAATAATGAGCTTGATCATAGAATGGTCTGTTAATGGTGCAGCAGAAATATTAGCTATTGATGTAAAATTCTGTTGATTTTCATTTGTCAACCAAAAATCCAACCTAGATTTAGCAGCTCCATCTGGTTTAAACCAAGTGAACGTTTGAACATCAGGATTATCACGGCGCCAGACATCAGAAACATTGAAATCTCTACATAAATGAAGACGAAGAGGATTATAATGATGGTTTTGAAACGCTGAAGGAAATCTGTCAAACTATTATTATTGCTAGGATATCTTTGGTTTAGTTCTTTAACAGAGCTTGTAAAGTCTGAAAACAGGATTTTGTTTTGCGCTGCAGAGTTATATGCATATACATTTCCCATAATAACAAATTTATCATCTTTTATAAGAACACAAATTAACCAGTGACCAGAACCATCTTCTTTTTGTTCTTAAAAGCTTGCCAGAAAAATTATTCAGTAATATAGCGACCCCTGCTGACCGGTTGGTGCCACGAGAAAAAAGGATTTTATCTCCCCACTGATTAGACCAAAACTTTTCATCATTCTCATTGGAGTGAGTTTCTTGTAGACGACAACATTAAACTTTTTGGCTTTGGCAAAGTAAACACGGAACTTGAGGACATAAATAAAACACAAAAAAGGATGTAAAAAAAAAAGAGAACATTTAAGATAAAAGAAGCTGGTGTCTTAAATTAAAAGATAGCTGCGCCCCTAACTACTTACTTAATATGAAACTGAGAATTTTACCATTAGATGGTGCTTTTCACTAAAATGTTTCACTGGAAAACAATATAAATTGTCATTACAAATTATATAACCATATTGATTAAGACCTTTCACATCTTAGAAAAAAATACTTTTGTTGATAAAAGTATGTAAAAAATGTAAAAACAAATGATAAAATACTTAACTTAGATTTGCTCTATTATGTAAACAAAATTACTTAAATGTTAAAACTTAGAATAACTATAATAAAAAAACAATGTAAATAAAACAATATGAACTCAATAACGCAAAATAGGTATGGTAAATGGCGTATACTTATATAGCACTTTCTACCTTCTTTTGAAGGCCCAAAGCGCTTTACAGTCACAGTCCCATTCACCCACGCACACACACATTCACACACTGGTGGTGGCTCCGCTGCCGAACACTGGCGCCAACCTCCCACCAGTTCAGTGTCTTGCCCAAGGACCCTTCGACTCATGGGCGTGCAAGGCGGGAATCGAGCCTGCAATCGACTGCCCTACCGCTGCAAATATTTCACTCCACAGTGACCCTTGTCCCGTTGATGTATCCCACATGGCCCCTGTAATAGACCTTCTTCCCTTCTGCTCGGGCCCGCTCATCTTGGGACAGACGGCTGCTCGAGCTTCTCGGTCTGCTTTACTGAAGTCCTCCTTGAAGCGGATCCCCAGGTCTTTGCAGGTTTGGCGGTTCTTGGTGATCTTCCAGACAGCATCTCTATGGCGCCTCGTGACAAACTGCAGGACCACCTGCCGATGTTTTCTTTCCTCCCTCCTCCCCAGTCGATGAACCGTGTCCACCGTGTCCATCACATCTGCCCACTGTGGTGCGATTTTGGACAAGATTCCAACCACTGATGTTCTCGTCATCTTTTTCTTTCAGTCCATGAATTTTCAAGTTCCATCTTCGTTTGTATCTTTCCAGATCCGCAACTTTTTCCTTCATTTCTTGGTTCTCCTTTACAATCCGTGGTATTTCTCTTTCCATCATTGCGATCTTTGTCTTGCAGTTTTCTATTTCAGCCGCGTTCATTTCAACGAGCTGGGAGATGTTTGCCACCAATATTGTATTTTCACGCAGCTGACTTCCCAAGTCTTCTATTTTGGACATTAGTCTTTTGATTGCAGCAAAAACAGCATAATCAGATCTGGAAGTAGACTCCTGTCCCATTTCAACCTTCAAAGGTGGTCCCGTAGATTTTGTGGGAGTAAGTGGTGGTTTTCTTTTCATGCTAGAAGCGACGTCCATCTGGGAATAGTCATGCTCACACATCATGGCTGGCGGCTGCAAAGCTGCAGCTTGTTTTGGACTTGTTTTCTTCATCGCCATTTGAGTAAAAAAGAACAACTCACCAAGATGTTTCTTGCAAAAAAGAACACTTCTGGTTCCGGGTCACGGCAAGACGCGTGGTCGCGGCTCTATTTACAACTATCTTTAAATGACTTAATAAGTTGATTTTCTCCAAAAAGAGAGCTGACCATGGCCCCTAAGAAAACCCAGGAATATGAAGACCTCAAACAGACCCTTGATTCAAGAAACGCTTAAAGCTTTTATGGATCAGGTGTCGGCTAAGCTAACGCCACTTTGGGAAATGATGGAAGAGTTCTGAAGATTTCTGGCTCAAAACGAGCAACGAGAAAACCGGGTCGACATTCTGGAGAAACGACTGGACGATGTGGAACAGCAAGTAAGGATGAATAATGTCATTCTCACTGGATTAACAATCAAACCTGGAGCGAAGCTAACACCAGGAGCAAGCACTGCTAATGCTAATGCTAGCGCTAGCGTAGCTAGCAGTGCTAATACTCTAATACAGGTCTCTATGTGACCAAGGCACCGTCAGTGCAGAGTGGGACCACCAACACAAAAATGGCTGAGACAATAAAAGCTTGTAGAACATGTAATTTAATTAAAAACTCAAACTCTAAAAATGCAGTTTCACTCTGATTAACAGTACACAGAATAAACAATAAAAGGGAGATGCAGGAATAAAAACAGGAAGGCCGAGCCGACCGCCTGTGCAGGAGGGGAGGGAAAGAGAGAGGCCGTGGACTAAGCCAGTAAGAGGCAGCGCACCTCACTCCACTCCGTGCTAAAAACAACTAAAACAAACCCACACAAGATAAGGAGAAAAACATGCCAAAGAAACTTCCACTACACACTAAAAGGGAAAAATAATAAACAAATACAGTGAGGGAACTGGAGTGAGGAAGACGCTGCCACCAGGGGCCCCCTCACCGACACCACACGCACCGGCGCCCGACTCGGACCTGTAAACCAATAAAAGAAATCAGAGTCAACCACACAATAAGTACAACATCACTCTAAAAGCACATTAAAATGTATAAAAAGGGTGGGTAAAGAACACGCAGCGGCTCAGGACATCTGCAACATCTCCAGCCGCTTACAGCATCTAGTTAAAAGAGCAGAGTATGAGTAAAAAATGTAATCTACATCCTCCAACAAAAGGAGCTTCAGCCATACATACCACCATGCAGGCAGGCAGCCACTGTCTGTCCACTCACTCCCTGTTTCTTATATAGGGACAGACACAGCTGTACCAAATCCCCAATCAGCAGGGCTGCACCTGTCACAGGCAGACCTGCCGGTTACATTCTTCCCCTGTTTTTTTTGTTGGCGTCCCGACAACTCACTGCCACGGGCGAAACAACCCTTCAAGCATACTGCTGGACACCTGCACCTGAGACCCTGCAGCCCCCTCTAACCTAGTCCCAACACCTACTGGTAGATGACGGGGGTTTGTATGCTGTCCAGCCGTTTGGCGAGTAGTCCTTCGTAATACAGGAGGGTCGACTGTGTTCGGACAGGCAGCAGGAGCAGCCTCCACTGTAGGCACGGCCGGGACCCCAGTTCGTTTTTGTCCTGATGAAGGTCTTAAAATCCAGAAGCCATTCTCCTCAACGTCAGGGCTCCTTGCTCTAGAACTGGGTCTATCTGGCAAAACAGGTGGTTCCACAGGTATAGGCTTAATCATGCAACGATTTACTTGTCGTACCTTTTCAGGCTGATCCCATGGGGCAACGGTATAGACGGCCCCTCCAGGCTCAGGAGGTCTTGTGACCACAAACACTTCAGGAGCCCACTTGTCCTGGATCTTGTTGCGCCCTCTGTGTGAGAAGTCCCTCAGGTACACCCTCTGTCCAGCTGGCAACACCTCCTCTGTAACATGTTTGTCTGCCCTTTCCTTCCTCCCCGCAGCAGCTAGGCGCATTCGTTCTCTGGCACCTACTATAGCCACTTGTAGCCTTCTCTTGTGTTCACTGACCCAATGACGGGCCTCGCCGGCAACAGGCTCCTCAATGCGACCCAGAAGAAAGTCAACAGGTAACTGAGGTTCACGACCAAACATGAGAAGGAACGGAGAGTGTCCTGTTGACTGGTGTGGAGTGGTGTTGTAACTAAACAACACTTGGGGCAAATACTCAGGCCAGCGGTGCTTTTGGTCAACTGGGATGGTTCGCAGCAGATCATGAAGCGTGCGATTAAACCGCTCACATTGGCCATTTCCTTGAGGATGGTAGGGTGTTGTGCGGGACTTCTCAACGCCATACAACTCACAAAGCTGGTATATGATGTTATTTTCAAAACAGCGGCCCTGATCCGAGTGAAGCCGTGTAGGGACCCCAAACTTGTAAAACCACTCCTTGATGAGGATGTCTGCCACAGTAGAAGCCCTCTGGTCTCGGGTTGGCACAACCTGGGTAAACTTGGAAAAGACATCGGTCATAACTAGTACTTGCTCTCTCCCATCCCTCGCTGGCTCCAACATGGAAAAGTCAATGGCCAGAATTTCATTCGGCTTTGAAGCCAAGAGATGACCCAAAGGTGCCCGTACCTGGGGTTGGGTGCTTTTGGCCAGACAACACCGTTCACACTTCAGGCACCAATCCCGAATAATGGCACCCATACGTGGCCAGTAACACCTTTGCTGGATCAACTCCAGAGTACGTTCAATGCCTTGATGGCCATGGTGGGTATGCAATTGCTGAAACACCTCTTCCTGTAGGCTCTCTGGCAGTACTAGCTGGAGGACTGGCTCACCCCCGTCTGGTCGCTGGTAGGTACGATGCAACAGTCCATCTTTAATGCTAAGCCGACCCCACTGGCGAAGCAGTCTCTGTGCCCCGACCTCCAGTGCTTGCTTCTCTAGCCGGCCAGGCATTCGCTGCTGCCCAACCAGCAGTTTGCGTACATGAGCCCTAACCTCGTCATAATCAGACGGTAGGATTCGCCTATGTCGCTGCCTCACAGGGGTCTCATCAAGCAGGGGTATGTCATGGGTTATCAAATTGCTACAACCTAGGTCAAACTCTGAGGTGGCAAAAGCACCCTCGTGGCGTAACAACAATGCTCGCACCTTCTGCTGATCCAACTCTGATAATGCAGATAGGTCAACCGACTGGACCTGTTTTTGGACAGTGTTCATCTCCACAGTTGTATGAGACGCAACCATAGCAGTAGATCTACTGCTTTGTTTTACAAATGAAACACCATCTGGGAAACTGACCACATCTGCCTGGCTGAGTAGGCCAATCGGCTGGTGGGGTCGGAGGGTTATGTCCAGCTTCCCTACATTCACAATAGGGATATAAACTGTGCCCTCCTGACCAACGACCATGGCTGGAGATAACAAAAGGTTCTCAGGAAGGGCATAGCCATCTTCCAAGGGCTCAATTAGTGCAGCACCTGTTAACTGTGTGAACTGGGAGCAACACGTGGCTGCAACCCATTTAACAGTGCCTCCTGGTATGATAACCGAGTGCTTGCCTCTAACCCGGGCCATCCCTTTCAACACCTGAGCTTTAGACGTCATCTGATGGTGGCACTGTAATGCCTGTTGCCAGTCCTGGGGTGTCTGCTGTACTTCAGGGAGAGCAAAGAGATCAGGTCCATGTTGATTAAACAGCTGCTGGTAACACTCTTTAATAACATTCATCCCCAACACTCCCACAACATCTGAAGACCTATTAGGTAGTGCAAGGTCTTTAACAACCAAGACACCCCGCTGTGCCACAAGCTGACCAAAAACAACAACATCTAGTTCAACATAGCCGAGGTATGGGATTTCCAACCCATTTGCAGCCGTTAACGCGAGCCAATTGCAAGGTCTTATAACCTTCTGCAAAGATTGATTGAAGAAGCTTTCAGATATGGTGGATACCATCGAGCCTGTGTCAAGGAGAAGGTTAGCGACCACCCCTCCTAATTTAACAGCTACTGTAGGGCATTGTGCCACAAGATTGGATGTGCCTGGGGGCACGCATGGACCCCGACCCTGGGAGCCAGCACTCTTTCCACCTGATGTTTGGCCCCTCACATCAGATGGTGGAAGTTTCCCGCCTCCTGAGCTGCCACAGAAAGTGAGGCCCCTGGCTGGGTTGGGACACGCTCATTCTCACACTCACGAGCATAGTGACCGGTTTTTTGACAACGCCGACACACCACACTTGACCGCGTACGGCTAGTTGGGGGTTGAGAGGCCGCCTGTAGAGCTAGAAAACCCTGTGTCAGTTTATCCAGCTGCTCTTGTTGTTTTTCTAACAGCTTCCGCAAGGCTGAAACCTCTGTGTTTGTAGGGGTGGGGGCTCTAGCATTCAAATATTGCACTGAAGAAAAAGAAGGGACTGAATAAACCCGCCGCCGTGGCTCCCCACAGCGCCCCTCCTGTTCCCAACGAATAGCCTCTGCTCTGATTTCCAACAATGAGCTTCTTGGGTCCTGTCTCACCAACCGTTTCAGTTCCCGGCGTAGGTTAGGATCTAACACATTCTCCACGAACTGGTCTCGAAGCAACCTAGAGGAATCCAACGTCCGCCCTGGTGCACACCGTTCAACCTTCTCCATAATGCAACACAAAGCATGGGAAAACTCCTGCAGTGATTCACCCTCCTGCTGCTGCCTGGAAAAAAATATTTGTTGCAATGAAATGTATGACTTTGAACACCCATACATATCCTGTAGTATTTCCAATATTTTCTCTGGGTCCTCCCTGTCACCTCGTGGCCTATATCTAATTTCATCCCTGGCTTCACCTTCCAGATGATCATAAATAAAATAGGCCTGGTCGACAGGATCCAACCGTCTGGTTCGTAATGTTGCCCTCATCTCCTCCACCCAATCCTCGACCAGAACCCCAGTCCTTCCCTGGAAATGTGGGCATTTTCGCTCCCTCGGGATATATACCAGCCTTTCCAAAGGCTCGTTACCACCACCAAAGGCTCTACCAGAAGCCTCTTCATTTTGTGAGCGGTCAACCCGAGCACACAGATTATCCAGGGGTCGTGGGGCTTCCTCATCAGCCATTGGTGAAGGATGGGGGTCTTCCAACCAGTGAACGTTGAACCCAGGTAGTGGTGACCACAGGAATGGGGGGTCCGAAGGAGCACACTGCGTGTTCTACCCCAAAAAAAAAAAAAGAAATCAGCCCAATTTGGTTACCACAACTGCACCAACGGAAATTAGATCCTGCCGACAACGCCAGAAATGTGACCAAGGCACCGTCAGTGGAGAGTGGGACCACCAACACAAAAATGGCTGAGACAATAAAAGCTTGTAGAACATGTAATTTAATTAAAAACTCAAACTCTAAAAATGCAGTTTCACTCTGATTAACAGTACACAGAATAAACAATAAAAGGGAGATGCAGGAATAAAAACAGGAAGACCGAGCCGACCGCCTGTGCAGGAGGGGAGGGAAAGAGAGAGGCCGTGGACTAAGCCAGTAAGAGGCAGCGCACCTCACTCCACTCCGTGCTAAAAACAACTAAAACAAACCCACACAAGATAAGGAGAAAAACATGCCAAAGAAACTTCCACTACACACTAAAAGGGAAAAATAATAAACAAATACAGTGAGGGAACTGGAGTGAGGAAGACGCTGCCACCAGGGGCCCCCTCACCGACACCACACGCACCGGCGCCCGACTCGGACCTGTAAACCAATAAAAGAAATCAGAGTCAACCACACAATAAGTACAACATCACTCTAAAAGCACATTAAAATGTATAAAAAGGGTGGGTAAAGAACACGCAGCGGCTCAGGACATCTGCAACATCTCCAGCCGCTTACAGCATCTAGTTAAAAGAGCAGAGTATGAGTAAAAAATGTAATCTACATCCTCCAACAAAAGGAGCTTCAGCCATACATACCACCATGCAGGCAGGCAGCCACTGTCTGTCCACTCACTCCCTGTTTCTTATATAGGGACAGACACAGCTGTACCAAATCCCCAATCAGCAGGGCTGCACCTGTCACAGGCAGACCTGCCGGTTACATCTAGATCAGCAAATACATTCATTTCGCACATCTAAAGGGATTTCCCTGGATCTCAATACCATCGAGACCTGCCACCTGCTCCCCAGGAGAAAGGAGACGGATAAACCAGCGATCCTCATCAGGTTTGTGAATCACAAACACAAGCTAGCTCTGATGAATCAACGTAAAAACCTCAGAGGTTCCGCTGTTTATCTGAACGATGAAGGAATTTATATTTTTGTGTTCTTATTTCTTTTTAGGTTTTTGTCTTATCTTTTTATTTCAGCATTAGATTGTTTTTTGATTAAGTGTGGGTGCTCCCGGACTTTGAATTTCAAAGGGACATCCTGTCTCTTTTCACTGCAGTGGCGCCACCAGGGGGTGGCCAGGGGTGGCCACGGCCACCCCTCTCCGACACCTGGCCACCCCAGTGGCCACCCCACGTTCACCCCACTAGCCACTGTAAGCTGTGGTAGCATCAGTTGTGCGTTTCATCCCAAATGCACAACCAGCAAGCGGGCAAGTCGCTCTGATCACCTAAACCGGCCCTCACCCCCTCCCCTCCCTGCTGCCCTTGAGTGCGCAGACATCTAAAGACGAGCCGCTGGACGCAGAATGAATAAGACGCGGGGTTCACTTCCGCGTTCGAACCCTCAGATCCTCCGGGCCGGTCAGACAAAAGAACCAGTCTCAGTCACTAAAGATGAACGTTCTTTATTACTTTTTCCTTAAGTCCAAAACGGCGACTGACCGCGCGTGTATGCGCTCCACACACTCACACGCGCTCTCCCACCTCTCTTCCTGCATCGCGCGAGCACCGGTTTCAGAACGCACACACACGCGTGCGCGCGAGAACGCACGCACGCACACACAATCACACATCCCAAAATGCTACGTTTCTTTTCCTGTTAAATATTTTCCGTGGGTCTTTAACAATCTATTTACTGTACTTTAGATCTGTATTGATAGATAGATAGATAGATAGATGGATAGATAGATGGATAGATGGATAGATAGATGGATAGATAGATGGATAGATAGATGGATAGATGGATGGATAGATGGATAGATGGATAGATAGATGGATAGATAGATGGATAGATGGATAGATGGATGGATAGATGGATAGATGGATAGATGGATAGATGGATGGATAGATGGATAGATGGATGGATAGATAGATAGATGGATAGATAGATAGATAGATAGATAGATAGATAGATGACTTTATTAATCCCACAATGGGGAAATTTCATTTATCTGTGGCAGCAACACGACATTCAGAAATAATCTATATAATATAACATCAATAAAGGACATCACAAATGACATTTATATTAAATAATTAAAAATATCACTAAAATTATTATCAAAAATTAGATTCTTATTAAATAAAGAAATAAATATTAAATAAATACAGCTGCAAAGGTGTAAAAAACATGCGGTCTGCAAAACATGTAAACCCAGTGTGCAAATACTTGGTGCAAATACATCATCAGCTGTGGTGGATGTGTCATTACTTTTTATAAATAAGTAAAAAAAGGATGTCCCTGTCACACGCGCCACTCATTTTCATGGCACTGGTTGTTGTGTTACCGCAACATTTTGATGTGTTTTTGTTTCCACAGGGTTACCTATAGTCATTATTTGATGCTTGTGTCTGTCCATTTTCAGAGAATGAAGAGAAATTCAACATATATTCTTATTTTAAGAATAAAAGTGCAGGAGAAGGAGCGAAAGAGATGGTAGGAGAGGAACAGAGGAGTAGTGAGGAGGAAGATGAGACAGAGCAGCATGAATGACAGAAGATAATGAGGAAGACAAAGATGAGACGGCATCAGACGAAGGACAGTCAGCATCATTGGTCAGAGAAACAAAGCAGAACTCAGCTAAAGGGGCTCCACCTGCTCCACCTACTAATAGATACCATTAGTAGATACTACTACTGATACATATTTATTTTTTTTTTGTTTCTATTAAATGCTTAGGTGTGTCTGCTTGGGGTGTTCGGCTCTTGACTGAGAGATATCTATAATAAACAAAAAATTAAATCTGTTGTTCTGAAATAATAATAAAAATATCCTTCTAATTATTAATTATATCTGTAGACGTTTCTATCCAGACTAATAATCATGAAACATTTTTATTATTAGGGTAACATAATTCTAACTTCACCAGTTGGTCCAGGATCAGGTGGAGCCCCTTTAGCTGAGTTCTGCTTTGTTTCTCTGACCAATGATGCTGACTGTCCTTCGTCTGATGCCGTCTCATCTTTGTCTTCCTCATTATCTTCTGTCATTCATGCTGCTCTGTCTCATCTTCCTCCTCACTACTCCTCTGTTCCTCTCCTACCATCTCTTTCGCTCCTTCTCCTGCACTTTTATTCTTAAAATAAGAATATATGTTGAATTTCTCTTCATTCTCTGAAAATGGACAGACACAAGCATCAAATAATGACTATAGGTAACCCTGTGGAAACAAAAACACATCAAAATGTTGCGGTAACACAACAACCAGTGCCATGAAAATGAGTGGCGCGTGTGACAGGGACATCCTTTTTTTACTTATTTATAAAAAGTAATGACACATCCACCACAGCTGATGATGTATTTGCACCAAGTATTTGCACACTGGGTTTACATGTTTTGCAGACCGCATGTTTTTTACACCTTTGCAGCTGTATTTATTTAATATTTATTTCTTTATTTAATAAGAATCTAATTTTTGATAATAATTTTAGTGATATTTTTAATTATTTAATATAAATGTCATTTGTGATGTCCTTTATTGATGTTATATTATATAGATTATTTCTGAATGTCGTGTTGCTGCCACAGATAAATGAAATTTCCCCATTGTGGGATTAATAAAGTCATCTATCTATCTGTCTGTCTGTCTGTCTGTCTGTCTGTCTGTCTGTCTGTCTGTCTGTCTGTCTGTCCGTCCGTCTATCCGTCTATCTATCAATACAGATCTAAAGTACAGTAAATAGATTGTTAAAGACCCACGGAAAATATTTAACAGGAAAAGAAACGTAGCATTTTGGGATGTGTGATTGTGTGTGCCTGCGTGCGTTCTCGCGCGCACGCGTGTGTGTGCGTTCTGAAACCGGTGCTCGCGCGATGCAGGAAGAGAGGTGGGAGAGCGCGTGTGAGTGTGTGGAGCGCATACACGCGCGGTCAGTCGCCGTTTTGGACTTAAGGAAAAAGTAATAAAGAACGTTCATCTTTAGTGACTGAGACTGGTTCTTTTGTCTGACCGGAGGATCTGAGGGTTCGAACGCGGAAGTGAACCCCGCGTCTTATTCATTCTGCGTCCAGCGGCTCGTCTTTAGATGTCTGCGCACTCAAGGGCAGCAGGGAGGGGAGGGGGTGAGGGCCGGTTTAGGTGATCAGAGCGACTTGCCCGCTTGCTGGTTGTGCATTTGGGATGAAACGCACAACTGATGCTACCACAGCTTACAGTGGCTAGTGGGGTGAACGTGGGGTGGCCACTGGGGTGGCCAGGTGTCGGAGAGGGGTGGCCGTGGCCACCCCTGGCCACCCCCTGGTGGCGCCACTGTCCAGAACTCACCCCCTGCAGGGACACCTGGATTTTTCCAGGCTGATCAGGCTGATGCTTGGAGTTCTCTCTTTGAAATGGCTGGCATGGTCAGTCGCCAGTAAACTAGGCACTGTGCCAGCCCTGGAAATTCCCGAGAACCCGGGCGCTGGTTATAATTGTGGGTGATTTACTATTAATTTAGAAATATTGTTAGGGAAATAAATTTTGTTTATCTTTTATCCGAACGAATCTGTGGTTTTCTTGTTTTCAACTTTTTTGAACACGCAAAGAAAATATCTACAAAGCGACTAGATAGTTTCTCCTTTAACGACCATCTGACCAGAAGGAATGCTGAAATCTCCAAACATGCACGGCTTCTCAGGAAGCGTAAGCAGATTGACCCAACTCCCAATGTTAAAGTGCCTAGGATAGCACAAGGGTTAATCAAGAACATTGAGCACTTCATTTGCTCCACGCAGGGCACATCAGGTCTATTTTCACTTCTTCTGCTTCTTCTTCTTCTTGTGGGAGGAGGGTGATTGAAGGAGCTGAGGAGGGATTGATTTATTTGCCTTTTCTGTTCTTTTTTCTTTACTTTTTCACTTTGGTGTTAGTTGTTGATGGTTTAGGTGTTTTTTTAGTTTACTTTCTTTTGGTTTTGTGGGATTTTTTGTGGGTTTTATCCGGTGGTGGGTGAGGAGCTGGTGGCGTTCTGGACGCCATGGCCCTCACTTCACTTACCAAGAAACACGGCGTTAAGACTGGTGCCGGCTCCCTGTACAGCGTGGAGGATGTGGCTCTGGCCATGGGGGAAGTTATCAGGCATGCTTCAATTAAATCTGCTGCTTGCATGAACGGAGCCGTTGTGTTGTTTGTGGAGAGGGTGGAGCAGGTGAACACGCTGGTTGAGAAGGGCATCTCCATCAATGGCGTGTTTGAACCCGTCATGCTGCTTTCTCAGCCGGCGACCAAGATCACGCTGTCTAACGTCCCTCCGTTCATTAGTGACGAGTCTCTGGTGCGAGAGCTGTCCAAACACAGGAAGGTGGTGTCACCTGTGCGTAAGGTTATGTCAGGATGTAAGTCCCCCCTGCTGAAACACGTCGTTTTTCACCGCAGACGTGTTCGTGATCCTCCACAAGAAGGAGGAGGACTTGAATTCTGTGTTTAAGGTGCGTGTGGATGATTATGACTATGTGCTTTTTGCTACTTCTGCCTCTTTTAAATGCTTTGGTTGTGGTGATGAGGGGCATTTGGTGAAAGCCTGTCCACACCGCGCCGTTTCTGCCTCGGGGAGCGTGGCCGCGGCGGCGGCAGGTAGCGCAGGTGAAGGTCAGTGTGGGTTGCGCGCTGATCGCACCGCTGATCCTCCTCCGGAGGAATTGGCAGCTTGTCCTGAGCCGTGGAGGACGGGCCTGAGCCAGTGGGCGAGTCTGATGGGAACATGGTGAGAGGAGACGGTCAGGTGGAGGAAGCGGTGAGTCAGGTTGCAGAGGGAGGGGTTTCGGTGGAGGGCGTCGTGAATGTCACTGAAGTGGTGGAAGTCGCTGGTGGGGCATCTGGGGTGGATGCTTCCACAGCTGTGTGTGTGGATGAGGGGGCGGTGGAGCCCTCTGAGTGTTGTGGTTCGGGTGTGTCTGGAGAGTGTGTGGTGGGTGATGGTGAGGCGTGTCTAGAAGGTGGGATTGGTGATGTCGATGCTGAAGCGCGTGGATCGGGGAAGGTGGGGGTTTCTCTAAACGAAGAAAGCGGGCCTCTATGTCTGCAGATGTGGGCGTTAAAGCCAGCAGAATGGTGGTCTCTGAGGGGGGGGGGGGCTGTGTCTGACGGCAGTGACAGTGAGGGATGCTGGTCTGACTGCAGTCTGCTAGTCAGGACGTGAAACTGTATCCAGCTCAAATGTTCAAACGTTTTCTGCAACAGACTAAAGGTTTTAAAAAGCTGCACATTCCCACGTGTTTCCCTGATTTGAAAGCTTTTTATGTGTCTGCTAAGCACCTCATCAAACACAGAGCTGAGTCTGATCTGACTGATCAGGAGGTTTACAGACTGAGGAAACAGATGCAGAAAGTCCGACAACAACTTGGTTTTTAAATTCAAGATGGGTTTGCTTTTTTTTTTTTTTTTTTATTTTCCCCTTTTTATTTTGATGGATTCTTTCAGAGTGGGCAGCTTAAATGTTAATGGTGCCAGAGAACCCTTGAAAAGAGCCCTGCTCTTTGAGACCATGAGGGCCAAACACCTGGAGGTTTTTATTTCTTCAGGAGACCCACAGTGATCCCAGTCTGGAGGTGGACTGGAACAGAGAGTGGGATGGTGAGGTCCTTCTGAGCCATCTCACCTCGGCTAGTGGAGGGGTGGGTTTTTTGTTCTCCAGAAGGTTTACTCCAGTTTCTACAGAGGTGGAACATTTGGTTGCAGGAAGGGTTTTACTGGTCAGAGCTGTGTTTGAGCGTTTTTCTGTGCTTTTAGTGAATGTTTATGCTGAGAGGAAGAGTTTTTTTGCACGACTCAGTGTAAAACTGGATAGCTGTAGTTCGGAGGATTTTTTATTCTTGGGGGGGGATTTTAATTGTACTGAAAATGAGCTTTTGGACCGCAACCACACATAGCCTTACCCGGCCTCACAGCGCGCTTTGGGGCAGCTGGTCTACTCTCATGGCCTGGTGGACGTATGGAGAAGGATGCATGCAGACTGCCGGTAATATACTCGGTCCCGCATGTATGAGAGCAGGTTGACTCTCGCCCGTCTTGATCGTTTTTATTGTTTTAAGCACCATTTGAATGTTTTTAAGTCCTGTAATATCTTTCCTGTTGCTTTTACTGAGCATTCTCTTGTGGTTTGTGTCTTTTATGTGAAGAGTTTTACGCCTAAAAGTGCATATTGGCCTTTTAATTCAGTTTTAACATTTTATACTGGTTTTAAGGATGTTTTAAGTTTCTTTTGGACTCAGTTCCGACAAAGGAAACATGGTTTTAGTTCTCTTGGGCAATGGTGGGACTGTGGTAAGATTGAAATTCAGCTTTTGTGCCAGTAGTACACTCTCAACGTTACGCTTGATTACTGTCGATTTATTGTAGACTTGGAGACTGATATTGTGGGCTTGGAGTCTTTGAGTGAGTCCACTCAAAATCAGGGGCATATTGAGCTCCTAAAAGCAAAAAGGTTGACTTTGGAGCGCCTGCAGGACTCTAAAGTTCAGGGGGCCTTGGTTCGGTCTCGGTTTCAGGATGTTTCTGAAATGGATGCTCCCTCTAGCTTCTTTTTTGGTCTGGAGAACAAGCATGGACAGATGAAGGTGATGCACTCCTTGTTGTCCGACACCAGAGAGGAGCTGCTTGGACCTGACCAGATCAGGGCTGTGGACTTTTATTCCTCACTCTACGCCAGTGAGTGTGATGGTGATGACAGCTTGATGGAGGAGTTCTGCAGTGGACTGCCTCGAGTCTCTGAGGAGATGAACTCTCAGTTGGACCGGCCTCTCCAGCTTCCTGAACTGTCCGCTGCCCTTCAGAGCATGAAGGGCCAGAAGGCTCCTGGGATCGATGGCCTCACTGTGGAGTTTTACAAATCTTTCTGGGACATCCTTGCTCCTGACATCTTGGAGGTTTTCAATGACTGTCTGCTCTCTGGCTTTCTACCAATGTCCTGTCGCAGAGCTGTTTTTACTCTCCTGCCAAAAAAAGGGAACCTGCAAGAAATTAAGAACTGGCGACCCGTTTCTCTGCTGTATGTGGACTACAAAATCTTATCCAGGACCTTCTCCAATAGGCTGAGGGATGCTATGGAGCAGATCATCCACCGGGACCAGACCTACTGTGTCCGAGGTAGACTCATGGTCGACAATGTCTTTTTAATTCGAGATGTTTTGGAGGTCTCTGAGCTTTTGGGCATACCAACAGGTCTGATTTCTCTAGACCAGGAAAAGGCTTTTGACCACGTTGAACACAGCTTCCTTTGGAAAGTTATGGAGAAGTTTGGGTTCTGCGCTGGTTTCATTGCCAAAATCAGAGTATTTTACGCCGAGGCTGAGAGTGTGTCGAAGGTGAACGGCGGTCTGTGTGCACCTTTTAGACCAATATTTGCTCTTTTTAATGCAGCGTTTCTGTTCGTTGTTTTATTAATGGGTCTGGGTACAAAAAAAAGACAAGGAAAAGTGGCAACTGCTTAATTTTATTGTTGGTGAAGCGAAACTTGCGATTCACGAAAGCAGGAAGCGCAAAATAGCGGGCGAACCTCTGGCCGATGTAGTTCGTGTCTGGCGCTGCAATGTCCATTTCAGGCAAAAATTGGAATTTTCTTTTTTCAGACTGTCGAACCGTTTGTTCTGTTTTAAAAAAATTTGGTGCTTTGACAATGCTCTATGTCAGTGTTTTTCAACCTTTTTTGAGCCACAGCACACTTTAACCTTGACAAAAATCCCGGCACACCAGCATCCAAAATAAAAAAAAAAAAAGGAAAGACTCAGTCTGTTTTGATCTACAGCCCCACTGCAATCTCACGTGCATTTTTGTGATAATTGTGGCAGAAAAAGCTGGAAGCTGCAGTTGTTTTTTTCTAAAAGATGTATTAAAAGATAAGTTAGAAGATTCAAAAACTGTTTGATGTGTGTTCGTTGTTTAAAGATGTTAAGAGGAGAGGCTCATTGTGCGCTAAGACAGTCAGTTTAACCCAATGCATCATGGGAGATGTAGTGCCGAAAATCCGCCGTCCGCAGATAGACTCGCGTCTCTGAGCTTCATTGTTTTGTTCACTTGTTCCACTGCCTGACACCGGATTCTGTGGAAAGCTACACCGCTAAAGACGAGCTTTAGCTGGTATTTTTGTTGGAACTGAGACACTTTTTGAGGTAAATCTAAACAAGGAAGTGAAGACTTTAACCACTTCTGATTGGTCAGACTGATGACATGTGATCAAGCCTTCAAGAATGATTGGTGGAGACAGTCAAAGGTGCGGGATTTTTCATTTTTTCAGCTATACAGGTATAGCTGCAGCAAAATCGCAGTACCGTCATTCTTTTAAAAATGCCTTTAATAGAATCAAATAAACACAAAGAAAAAATAATTTTATGATCTTTTATATTCCTAACTACTCAGTGTTTTATCAGAGCCTGTTTGGATGAACAAAGAGCTGATTTCCTGGAGATGGGAAATGTTTTTAGATCAGTTAATGAGGGCAATTTCCCAGGGCACACTTGACCATCTCCCACGGCACATTAGTGTGCCGCGGCACACTGGTTGAAAAACACTGATCTATGTCATGTGTCAAATGGTGACCTATGTTTTGCACCTTTTTTATGTGAGTGATGTTGTTTTTCTTGTCTGTGATCCTTGAATAAACTGTCGTTTTAAAACTCAACTCTTCTTGTGGTTTTATTGGCGGGTGGCACTAGCGTGAAGGTGCATTACCACCACCTACTGCGTTAAAGTGTAGGTCAGAGTGGGGACTACCTCACCAACCATAATGAATAAAAAAAACAGGTGTTCACCCTCTTTCAACCGTAGCCTTTTTTCCAGTTGTCGTCTTTCTTCTCTATACAGGTCACAATGGCATAAAACATGCTCCACTGACTCTTCCCCTTTCCTGCACTCACACAAACCAGTTGGGTGTTTCCCTATGAGATGCAATGCATTATTTAAACCAGTGTATCCCATCCTCAACCGTCATATTATGCCGTGATCTCTGGAGTTTACTCTGATATTCATACAGTGTTAGAAATGAGGGAAAAAAACTAGTTGTCCTCTGGACAACCTGGCAAGTAAACTTGGTTGTCCTCCCCAATTTTTGGTTGTCCTTTGATACCAATATTCAACAGCAATGAAACCTACTCAGATGTCAGTACTTACATCTTTATATCTTTGCATCTTCTTCCATACATCTAATATCAACTGCCTCTTTTAATGGACATTTAAAAAACTCTTTAAATATTAAAAACAAACATTTTACTAAATATTGAAGTATCTGGTTACACAAAGTAACTTGAAACTAATGTCTATATAACTAATATCTTTACACAGATTTAAATATATTGGTTCTTTTTGTTTTTGGTTTTGATATTTTTTGCTTAAAGAATATAAAATACAAAGACTGTTGTAAAAATTTTGAATATAATATCAATCCCATGGAAAAAGTTTTTTTTTCAGCTCATGTCAGTCTTATGTTATGAGTGAAAGTTAGTGTTTTATGAATGTGTTTTAAATCTTGTGTTATTTTGAACGTGTTTTGAAGACCTCTAGCGGTCGCGCCAGGCACTGTTCAACACGTGTGTTTGAATAATCTTAATTGAAAACTACAGATGTAGAAACAGAAATTATCCGCTAGCATGCACGTTCGTTTGTCAGTGAAAAGAATTAGCTGCATACGTTTCAATTCAGAGGTTGCCAAAAATTAACCCTTGAAACTTGAAAAATAGTAGATAAATACCAAAATGTTGTATAAAAGACCAGGTTGTCACACAGACAACCATCAGGTTCATTTTGGTTGTCCAATCGCTTATTTCGAACGCTGTCATACCTCTCCCTACTTTGTCCTGAATACTAAATAAATGTCGACCTTTCCTCTCTCTTTCCCATTGTGTCTGCCATTCTTCCATAATACGCCTCCTAATAATCGCCCTAATTTCTGTTCTAGCTAATGGAATTTCCATCTCTATACCCCCGTTTCAACGCCCGAAAAACCAGAAAATTAGCCATTTCATTTCCCTCCACCCTCTTATGTGCTGGTACCCACATACAAAATGTAATGTAGTATATCTGATCTGCTATCAGAATAGTAAGACTTCAGAGACATCAAAGCTGATAATGAGTCTGAAAAAACTATACCATATCCAATTCTATTCTGTTCTAACCAGCTTAAACTATATGATATTGCCAACGTTTCAACTGCAAAAGCTGAAAGATCCTTTGGCGTCTTAATTTCGACATATTACCCCAATGTAGGGATGCAGAAAGAAAAACCAGTTCTCATTGTGTCTGGGTCTTTAGTTCCATCTGTATTAAATGTGGATAAATGAAGCATGGGCCATGTCCAACCTGTCTGCTGTTATCTCATCCCAGTTTCCCTTCCCTTTGCTACCCTCCATCGTCCTGTGGAGATACAAATCCACTTGTATGGTTGGAAAAACCCAGAAAGGAGTGATCAGGTACAAAAACGTCTTAACTAGGGTTTTACCATGAAGGTTTGCTTCTCTCGCTAACCTAGCTAATTTCCAAGCAATACTTTCGTTTGACCCATTACCACTTTCCCAACAAGGAGCAGTAGCTCTCCTAACCATGTGTTCTACCTCTACACAACCCTGTATTTTCACCCAATAATGAAGCATCAGTTGTTTAATTCTGAGAGTCAATGGTGGATCCCCCATTTCAACATGTATGACACAGCAGGAGTTGACCTCATAGCCCCAGTACATATTCTCAATGCCTGATTTTGGATGACCCCTATCTTATGTAACAGCGTTTTGCACGCTGTATTGTAAACAATGATTCCATAATCTGTGACTGACCTAATCATTGTAATATATATTTGTTTTAAAGCCTGTGCACTAGCTCCCCACCCAGTACCTTTCAAGCATCTCATTATATTTATGACTTTCTTACATCTCCCTACTATACTATGAATATTCTCTCTCCATTTCAACTTTGTATCAAATATAACTCCCAGATATCTAAAACTATGCACTTGCTCCATTGCTTCTCCATGTAATTTTAAGTTCAAAACAGTATCACGTTTCCTAGTAAAAACCATGCATTTTGTTTTAGTCACTGAAAATTTGAACCCCCAGTCATAAGACCAGTTTTCCACCTCCGTAATAGCATCTTGTATCTTTCTCTCCACATAACGAATATTCCTTCCCCTCTTCCACAAGGCTCCATTATCTGCAAATAATGCTTTCCCAAATTCACATCCAATTGAATTAAAGATATCATTAATCATAATTAAAAACAGCACAGGGCTAATCAAACTTCCTTGTGGGGTTCCATTATCCACTGTGTACCTATTAGAAAAAGACTTTCCTAGTCTAACTTGAATATATCTATCAAATAAAAACCCCTTGATCCAATTATACATTCTTCCATGAAGTCCTAGCCTACATAATTTTATCAATAAACTCTCTTTCCAGGCCATATCGTAAGCCTTTTCAATATCAAAAAATACTGCCACCAAATATTCTTTATTTACTTGGGCTTTCCTAATGTCCACCAGGTCATCACCCATTTTTAATACAGGATATAGTAACTCCCTTCTTATACCCTTCATTTTCCTAATCATTCCTCAAACCGTACTAACCGGAGTTGTTCGACCAATTGTATCACAAAAACCCCTCCAGTACTCCCTTTTCTACTTTTTAATAATCCTCCTCGCCTGTGCACAAAGTCTCTTATAGTTCAACAGATTCTCATTTGTGTGAGTCAGTTTTAAGAGTCTCAAACCCTTATTCCTATTCTTAACTGCTATCTTGCAGTCTTCAGTCCAACATGGAATATTTCTCCTCATCATAGTCGCTTTACTTCTTGGAATTGTCTTTTCCGCCGCAGAAATTATGACATTTCTAATTTTATTTTCCATTTATTCAGCAGTACTCTCCATACTAATGTCTGGATATTCCTCACACATATAAGTAAATTCATCCCATTTTGCTTGATGAAAAAGCCATATTTCTTCCTTTTCATTATTTGATGGTTCTCTATTTCCACCAACCCTAGAGAAAACAGGATAAGTTTCACTCCCCATAGTGCTGTTGTGTACATTCCACTCACAACACCCTGCCAAGACATTTGAAACTAAAGTGAGATCTAGTGCTGACATGTTCCCTGTTCTAGCATCTATTCTTGTTCCTCCCCCTTCATTGAGACACACCAAGTGTAATTCATCCATCAAATCCTCCAATACCTCACCATTAGCATTTGTCACCATCCCACCCCATAATGTGCTACGTGCATTAAAATCCCCACAAACAATGACATGCTCATTGTCTAGATCAGTGTTTTTCAACCAGTGTGCCGTGGCACACTACTGTGCCGTGGGAGATGGTCAAGTGTTCCGTGGGAAATTGCCCTCATTAACTGATCTAAAAACATTTTATATCTCCAGGAAATCAGCTCTTTGTTCATCCAAACAAACACAAACACAAACACTGATAAATATGAAAGATGATGATTACACCCTTCTTCTATGAAAGATGATAACACCCTGTTTCATTGTATGTGTTAGATATCCATTTTGAGTTATTTCTTTAAACATTTCAAAAATGAAATCTTTGATAGGCTCCCAGAGGAATTTATAAAAATTACTGGTCAGTCCGTCACGTCCTGGAGCTTTGTCAATGGACAGACAGTTTAAAGCCTTTTCTAATTCTTGCAAAGTTATTTCTAAATCACAAGAGGTTTTAAAATTGTCATCAATCTCAGAGATCAAACCTTTAACTGTCTAGAAAAATTTGTCAGTGTGGAATTCAGTACAGGTTGAAGTGTCCAGCTTGTTATAAAATGAGCTTATTACGTTTGAGATCTTTTGAGGATCAGAGCATAATTTATTATTAATATGGAGGTTTTTTTTATAGCATTCTTCTCTTGTGTCTTCTTCTCTAGATTGCCAAATTGGTGTCAAAAATCCCACAACGTCACAGCTCAGGTTATATCTTGTGGGACACAAAAAAAGGGACTTCTCCATTACTGATAGCAGAACCGTTGAGGTCAGGTTATACGGATACTGCGATCTTAAAGAATGTTGCCCCAGTGCTCATTGAATACCGGGGCTCGGTACCCATCCCTAGGAAAGGAGAACAATCACCAAAGTGGTCGCTATGCATAAAGCCAAAGACATGGTACCCATATATACCCTGGAGAAGACGGGGCTTATTAATTTAATTAAAACCTTAGACCCCAGATATGAGCAGTGTTGTTAATCCTTTAGAAAATGGTGCTACTCTCAAGCTGAATGTTTGTCTTCTTTTAGTCTAGACTAAAAAGTGTGACTTAAAACACAGCTGGGACTTTGATTCCAAGAGTGTGTTCCTTAAGTAGAGGGGAGGGAATGTTCGGGAAAAAAATCGGAAATCTGAGCAAATAACAAGCATTTAGTGAAAACAAGTAGAACAGGAAAAAGTATTTTTCAGAAAAATAAACGTCAGGAACATTTCTCTAAAAATTGTGTTTATTTTCTACAGAACAGCGGATGTTAAAAAAGAGGCAACAAGATTAAACACAATTAGGACCAACTGTTGTAAGATGTTTGTAAACTAATTTCTTGCAGCAATCATTTACAACATCATCAACTGTTTTGAGACAACATGGTTTACGCTTATCATGGCAAATCCACTGAGACGTTCTTGCATTGTAGTAGATTTCTAGAAAGTTTCTATCATTTCTTCCAGTTATGGGAAGAATGGCAGAGACTGTCAAAGCAGATGGCTATGGAAGTTTTTCTGGAGCATAATTAAAAACAAAAGTCAAAACCATAAAATGCTTTTTGATTTTCAAAATGAAGCTGCATTTTTTGACTCCAAATTAAAATGAAAAAGCAATCCTTCAAAATGCTTTGTCCTTTTCTTCTTCAACACTGCTTATTCTGTAACTTAATTAAAATGATAATGAAAATGGTATTTGACATTTCATTTTCAAAACGTTCTCTGGTAAATGTGTAGCAAAATTCATTTAGAAATATCTAATTTGACAATTAAAATGAATTAACAGAAATGCTTTTTCATTTTCACAATGTAACTGCATCAAATGACTGTAAATGAAAAAGCAATTCTTCAAAATGCTTTTTCATTTTACACTTCTAAACCACTTATTCTGTGTCATAATTAAAATGAAAATGCAAAGAGGGGATTGCATTTTCATTTTCACACCCACTCTGGGAACACTGTCACATAATTCAATTTGATTTGGCATTTTCAGAGGGGAGGCGGGGCGATGACGTCATTGCTATCTCCGTGTTTTACAGATGCTTAGAGGCACAGACATGTCTAGGAGCAGCTTTGTGTTAGCGGCAGAGGAGATGGCTTTGTGACGTTTGTGCTCTCCTGATGATTGTACACAGCTTCTCAGGACTACGTAGCAGCATTTTCGGCTTATGTTGTCCGGAGTTTGGGACCACAGCCTCCTTCGGAAGCCCAGCTGTCCACACGGTTCGAAACTTCTTCCTCGGACAAGCTCTGTTTGGACGAAGCTAAACCGGCCCGCTAGCCCGGAGAGAAAGCTTGTCCGGGGAAGCTTCGAAGCGCAGGAGGAGGAAATGCTGCTGAAAGACCCTAGAAACTCTCAACCATCATATGAATTTGTGCTTCCAGAGGCGTCCAGAACAAAATAAAGGCTGATGTTATTCCCACATATTTACATCCAAGTTTCTCTTTGCTGGATTGGCCGCCTGGAGTTCTGTTCCACCATGGCTAATGTTTATAGCGAGCATTATCCTAATCCTGACGCTTCTTTCGGGCCTTTGATGCCAAGAAAAAAGCACTGACCGAACGGATTTCAAACATTGAGAGCGAGCAGGCCCAGCATGATCATAACAGTAATAAGCACATTTAGAAGATAGTCTCCTGCAGCGTTGCGGTGATTTTGCTGTTCGAGGACAGCTGCAGCCCCATCAACAGCTGAAGCAGATTTGGCTAGAAGCCAGTACTATTCAAGCTTAATATCAGAGAATGGAAATAATCCAAGATTTCTTTTTAGCAGTATTGCTAAATTAACTCGCAGTCAGAGCTCAGTAGAACCAAACGTTCCTGTTTCTCTCAGCTCTGATTATTTTCTTACATTTTTCGATAGTAAAATCTCAAATATTAGACATAAGTTAAATCAAGTTATTCCCACTATCAGCCCAGAGCAGGCCAAAGCAGTAGAGGTGGAGGCATCCATAGAAACCTCTGTAACATTAGACTGCTTCACTGCTGTGGATCAATCGGAAATAAATTGTTACGTCCTCCAAATCCTCAACTTGTTTGTTAGACCCAATTCCCACTAGACTTTTTAAAGAAATATTTCCCCTAATTAAGGATTCCATATTAACGATAATAAATACCTCTCTGGAAACGGGTTACGTGCCGCATTTTTAAAAATATTGTTGTGATATGTTTCAGCCCCTTTTTTTTTTCTTCTCACATCCTGGGGACTTCCCTTTTTATTTTTGACCCTTGTCTGAGTTGCAAAATAAGTGAGGGAGGGGGCACACGCCAGTTGCAGTGCAGAGGTCAACCCCTTAGAGAGGTCAGCAGGAGACATTTACATGGTTCACATCCACTTTTTACCGCTTTTTTCCTGCACACATCGAATGAGACGGACTCAGTGATGCGCTAAAGCAGAGAGAAGTCTGACTTTACATGTTTACTGTCACCAACAGGAACTGGCAGAAATGATCTGACTGTATTTGATAGTCGCATCCGTCTACTCAGAGTCAAGAAGAAACCTCCAGATGTTGGCTGGTGTGTTCTCCTTTTCCTTCTCACCATTCAAAACACCAATGCTGCTCATTACTCTTTTTATTAAATAGGATCTTTTTGAAAGGCAAAGCCTTTGTTTTTAGGATTAATGTAAACGGATCATACGTGTAATTCTTCTGATTTTCTGTAGTGGGTTTGTTTGAAGCATCTGGGTGGGTAAATGAGGGCAGAAAAGGTCCCATTAATAAACATTTTTTAAATTCTAAAAAAAAAAAAAAAAAAAAAAAAACAACAGCTGCATGTCCACCCTAAGGTTAGTTACTTGGAATGTGCACGGAGCTGGAACCAGAGAGAAGAGACTGAAAATATTGACCAAATTAAAAGATCTCAAAACTGATTTTGCGTTTCTTCAAGAAACTCATATGTCTAGTTCCTCAGTGAATATTCTCGCCACAGCAGATTTTCCAAACGTATATTCAGCCTGTTATAACTCTAGACAGAGAGGAGTAGCAATTCTGATAAACAAGGAAGTTAAATTTACCGAAGCTAACCAAGTCATAGACCCAGAAGGAAGATTTATAATAGTCACTCTTTCCACTCAAAATATGCAGCTATGTTTAGCTAATGTGTACGCCCCCAACGTAGATGACCCTAAATTCTTTCATTCCTTCTTTTCTGTGCTATCTGAGCATACAGACAAATCACTAATCATTGCGGGTGACCTCAACATGTGTTTAGATCCAGAGATGGATAGGCTAAATAACACAGGAACTCTTAGAACATGGCAATCTACAAACACTGTTAAACAGTACATGGAGGATTTTGGTCTTTGTGATATTTGGCGTGTATTCCACCCCACGAAAAGAGATTATACCTTTTTTTCCACAGTTCATCAATCATACTCCAGGCTAGATTATTTCTTGGTCAACAGCTCCTTATTGAGCATAGCTACAGAAGCACAGATCCATCCCATTACTGTCAGTGATCACGCACCGGTTTCTCTAACTCTTAAAAACAAAACATCAGCACCTTCATTAAGGGGCTGGAGGTTCAATACATCGTTGCTCAAAGACCCTAACTTTATAGACTTCTTTGCTAAAGAATGGTCCTCATACCTTCAAAATAATGACCACCCAGGTATCTCCTCATGCCTCTTATGGGAGGCCGGGAAAGCAGTCATGAGAGGCAAAATTATCGCCTTCTCGTCCCACAAAAAAAGAAAAGAAAACTCTAAACTAGTGGATTTAGAGCAAAAAATCAAATGGTTAGAGGAAACGTACAGCAACTCTCCAGATGAAAAAACTTTACAACAAATAAGGAAAGTAAGATTCGAATTAAATGAAATAACTAATCAAAGAACACAGTTTTTATTACAGAGACTACGCTTGGAGAGGTTTGACCACAGTAATAAATCTGGGAAATTTTTGGCAAATCAACTAAAAATAAACAAAGAGAAGACAACTATCTCATCAGTCATAGACCTAACAGGGAACGCAACACATGATCCATCCGCAATAAATGCAGTTTTTAAAAACTTTTACCAATGCCTCTACTCATCCCAAATTGACCCTTCTGACAGTGAGATCAACAGTTTTCTCAATAGCATAGATTTGCCTAGACCAACAGAGGAACAAATCACAGCCCTGGAGTCCCCTCTTACTGAAGAAGAGCTACATAAAGCATTAACCAACATGCCTAGTAAAAAAGCTCCAGGACCAGACGGCTTCCCAGCAGAATTTTATAAAGAATTTTGGCAAATTTTAGCTCCCATTTTTCTCAGAATGACAATAGAAATTAAGGATAACAATTATTTACCTCCAAATATGAATTCTGCGAATATTATCTTACTTCTGAAACCTGGGAAAGATCCCACATCACCATCCAGCTATCGCCCCATATCACTGATTAATGCAGATCTTAAAATAATCTGCAAAGCTTTGGCAGGAAGGCTGGAGAAGGTAGTTCCCTCTCTAATACATCCTGACCAAACAGGTTTTATAAAGGGTAGACATTCATCTACCAACATGCGCAGATTAATCAACCTCATAGATTATACAACCATCAACAATCAAGAAGCAACTATTTTGTCACTGGATGCAGAAAAGGCATTTGATCGGGTCAACTGGAAATTCTTAATAGCCACCCTGAACAAATTTGGCTTTGGAAAATCGTTTATTAACTGGATTAAAATATTATATGCCTCTCCTAATGCTCGTATCAGAACAAATGATCAAACATCTTCAAGCTTTAATTTGCAAAGAGGAACCAGACAAGGCTGTCCACTATCTCCGTCTTTATTTGCACTATTTATTGAACCTCTAGCTGCTGCAATTAGGCAAAGTCGAGATGTTGAAGGCATTCAAACCATAAATTTTAGAACACAAAATAAGTCTTTATGCAGATGATGTTTTACTATTTACTCCAAATTCACAATCTTCCATCTGCCAAATCATCTCCCTAATTAATAGATTTTCGTCAGTTTCAGAATACTCCATAAACTGGTCTAAAAGCACAATTCTACCAATTAATTGCAATTATCTAAATCCGTTAACTATTAAAATACAAACAGGCAACATAAAGTACTTAGGTATAAATATTTCCTCTAGGCTTTCTGATCTATTCAAGCTAAACCACACCCAACTACTTAAAACAACTGAGGCTGATCTCACTAGATGGAAAAATCTTCCCATTTCTCTAATAGGGAGAGTTGCAACCATAAAAATGACGATTCTCCCCAAGATTAACTATCTGTTTTCAATGATTCCTTCCAAACCTCCAACTACTTGGTTTAAATCATTAGACTCATCCATTTCCCAATTCCTCTGGGAAGGTAAACCACCAAGGATTAGTTTAAAAACTATTAAAAAACCTAAAGATAGAGGAGGACTAGGCCTACCAGACTTTCAGGACTACTACTCCGCCAACAGATTGTTTTATGTACAAAAATGGCTGAATCCTGGTGTGTTGGATGAATCTTGGCTAGACATAGAACAAAATCTCTGTGATGGCCTGGATGTTTCTAATTTACCTTTCTTCAGTTCTAAAATTAAACAACACAAATGCTTCAGAAGTTTAAATATTAGCTCATCTCTAACAGCCTGGTGGGATTTTCTTAAAAAAAACAACCTCACATTATTTCCATGCAAACTCACCCCCATTTGGAACAACCCTGATATTTTAATTAACAAAAACATGATTCATTTTGCTTCATGGAAGAACAAAGGAATCCAGCAGTTCCAGCATATAATTCAGGATAGAACTTTTATGTCCCTGTCAACATTATCCTCGATTTATGGAATTAGTATAAACAAATTTCTAGAATATCAGCAACTTAAATCAGCTATAAGCACTAAATACTGCCTGACCCAAATAGATCTAGACCTTCCCCGTACAGTAACACATTTCATTGACCTTAAAAATCCCAAGCTCACCTCCAAAATTTACAAGATGTTATCTAACATAGATGAAACAATTTACCTACCCATGACAAAATGGGAGTCTGAGCTATCATTGAATCCTAGTGATCAATTTTGGCCACAGATCTGTTTGAATGCCTTTAATATGACCAAAAGTCCTAATCTGCAACTTATTCAGTACAAGATTCTCCACAGAATTCACTACACCGGACAGAGATTATTTAAAATGGGTCTTAATCAGTCTGCTATATGCACACAGTGCACAGGTAACGACATAGACAACTATTTGCATGCCCTGTGGTTGTGTCCACCTGTCCAATCATTCTGGCGTAAGGTCTGTGAGGATTTATCAATCTGGTTTAATCATATGATTCCTGCATGCCCCAAACTCTGCTTACTAGGTGACCTGAATAACATCAACATAGAATCCAAAAAGGCTTATATGGTTCTCACCGCTGTATGTATCGCAAAGAAAACTGTCCTCCTAAACTGGAAATCAAAAAATAATCTCAGCATCAGCCACTACAGAAACCTCATGTCAGAGCATATTAGCTTAGAGTTAATGTCCTCCACAAAAAACCTGTCGGCTTCAGACTCTCCCTGGCTCCAGCTGGTTAGTCACATCACCTAGTAGGGGTGGGATGGTGATGGGTTGAGCCGGTCCTGGCTGGTTGGATAGGCCGGTGCGGGTGTGGGGGGTGGGCTCTGCTGGGCCTACTGTTCCCCCGGCTCGGGGCTCTGGTTGCCCGGGGTGGGGGGTGGTGGGGGCGCGCGCTCTGCCGGCAATTTGGCAGGGGTTCCTGGGCTGGTGCCTTCTGGGCGCAGGGTAGGCAGTGCGGCTGACCGGGAACGGCGGCCGGGTGCCGTGCTGGGTAGTTGGTCGCCGTGGCGGGGGCTGGGGGGGGGGCTTTGGGTTCTGGGGCCTGGGGTCGTCTGCCCGCGGCCGGTGTTTCGCCCGTGGCCGGTGGTTGGCGCGTGGCCCGGCCCCCTGGGGGTCGACGCCGCCTTCACAGCAGGGGTTAAAGGGTTCACTTTGGTGGGTTTACATAATTTTTTTTTTTAAATTTATTTATTATTACTATTATTATTATTATTATATTATTATTATTATGACTGTTGTTATTATTATTATTATTAATATACATATATGTATATATATGTAATTTATAATTTTATATGGTTAATATATGTATATATATATATATATATAATTTTTTTTTTTTTTATATGATTTAATCTATTCTGGGTTTATTTATTTATTTATTTATTTATTTGTTTTTCATTTTTTATTTTGATTCATTTATTTATTTATTTATTATTTATTTATTTATTTATTTATTTATTTATTATTTTTTTGGGGGGGATGGATGGGGGGCCCTGGGGGTGGTGGTGTGCAGTCCTTGGGGAAGTCAGGGCATGGATGGTGGGGCTGGACTCCCTGCCCTTCCGTTCTGGCACCGGGACCCGTCCTTGCCGGTCGTCTCTCGGCGCAGCGGGGCTCTCGCCTTATCGGCGGCGGGCTTGCCGCCTCTTGGCTGCCTGGCCACCCTGGGAGGGGGGGCGCCTACTGCGGCCGGCTGGGGGGCCGGTCGCTCGGGGGAGCCTCTCCCCTGGTTGTGCCCATCCACCTGCTCCTCCCCGCCCTCACCAAAACAAATGTTGCACACAGGCACATAGGGCTCCGGGAACTGGATGGGTGGGTTATGCTGGCGGGGCTCACTGGGGGGGTAACTCTCTGGGGCGCTCTGTTGGCGCCCGCCCTCCACCCCGCTTTTTACTTGCATATTAGACACCCTGATTCATCTAGGGCCTTGTGGGGAGGGTCTGGTGGAGGGGGGCATGGTGAAATATCCGTGCTCATCTTTCAGTGACCCCCCCACAATTTTAACTCCCACTTTAGACACACACACTGCATGTTAGCAGCACATACACAGCAAATACACTCCACCCACAGAGGATTCCCGGAGTGGGGTTTCTGCGGTTTAGCAGCGGTAGGGACCCCACACTGGAGACCTCCTTTTTTTACCTGCAGCACACACACAGCACTGCCACACCTCCATACATGGGTGGGGTCGGGGGGAGGCGGCCGGTCTTCACCCGCCTGGTCCTCTCAGGGCGGCCGGGCTTGGGGGTATCATGTCGGCTGCGGTGATGGTCGGGCGTACGGCGCTGGGGGTCGGTCGGCGGGGGGGGGTTACTGCGTGGCGGCGGGGGGTGGGGAGGTAACCAGATGATTGTGAGTATGTGTGCGTGAGTGCATGGGTGGACGAACCTGGGGGCTGGCTCACTGGAACCCTCTGGGGCTTTCCCTTCCCATCACAGAGGGGTAGGGCACTTTAAGGGTAAGGGAGGGGGGGGATTGTAGTGGGTAGGGTTATGGGGGGTGGCTGCGGGTGCGTGGCGATCTCTGGGTTGTTCGGGTCGCGTGCCGCGGCTGGCTCGCGGACACGGGGCACCGGTCGGGTGGTGGGCGGCTCTCGGGTTCTGGGGCCCTGGCTTCGTCCTTGGCCCTTGTCTCGGCGTCCGGCGCCCGGCGGCCCCCATGGCTGCCGCCTGGTACGGCTAAGCGCTCCTGTCCTGTGGCCTGGGGGCCGGACACCGGGTTCGCTTATGCCTCTGGGCGTAGTGGGGGCCCCTGTAGGGGGGCCTTCTCTGCGCCTGGCTGGTCGGGTGGGCGGTCCCCGCCTCCCCCCCTCCCGGGCTGCTTGGGTCCGGTGTGGGGGGGGCGCTGGCCTTGGGGGCCTCTCCTCCCCTTTCCTGGTCTGGCTGCTCTGGCTGGGTAGGATCTGGTTCCCCACAACACAAGGTTCACTTCGGCAGCATGCATGTATCTCCACCCCCACGTGCACGTGCACACTGCCACACTGCTCCCTGTCTGCTTCATCCCCCCTTCTGACCTACAGTGTATTGATGGATAGATATTTTACACTCATCTTCGTGTCAGATTTTTACCCATGATGAAATATTTGTCTTTCCAGCAGATCTAGTATAATTGTTACAGCTTAAGAAAAAAAAAGAAAAAAAAAAAAGGCTTGTTGTGTTTAGCTATTGTTTAGCTATTGTTATATTACTTGACGCCACTAGGCGGAGCCGTGAGCAAGAGTTACAACTGAGGAAGGTAGAAGAAGAAGTGAGTGTGGTGATGAGCTGCTGCATGTTGTAGTGTGTTGAAGCTGAAAAAAAAGTCCAAAACAACGTTTTGTGGATGATTTCTGCCACCGGCCACATAACAAATTGGGGACGAGGTGAACCTGCAAGCATAGTCTGAGGTGAAAAACGATGGCTTCAAATGTGCTGTTTCCAGACGTTTTTCTGCCGTACCCGGGAGAACCGATTATGCCATTTAAGTCGTGGATTCGGATGTTTGAAAATTATCTTTTAGTCATCAACTCCGGTGGAGATGCATGGCTAGAGATAAGACTACGTGCCTTACTACTACAGTGTCTGGGCTCCGAAGGACAGTGGATTTTCCACACGTTACCAGACACAGGTACCATGCTAGCTAAGCCATTGCCGCGCTTCACACGCATTTTACGCCGACAGTAAACATGGTCGTTGAACGCCACACCTTCAGGAAAAGAGTACAGGGTGCTCAAGAACCCATACTGCATTTTATTGCCGCCCTAAGAGAACTTCCTTCAACATGTGACTTTGCTAATGGTAAATGGTAAATGGCGTATACTTATATAGCGCTTTCTACCCTCTTACGAAGGCCCAAAGCGCTTTACAGTCACAGTCCCATCCACCCATGCACACACATTCACACACTGGTGGTGGCTCCGCTGCCGAACACTGGCGCCAACCTCCCACCAGAGGCACCAGAGAGGGGTTCAGTGTCTTGCCCAAGGACACTTCGACACATGGGCGTGCAAGGCGGGAATCAAACCTGCAATCTTACGATCATGAGTCGACCGCCCTACCACTGCACCACGGCCGCCCTGCGGATGATATGATTCGGGACCAGCTGGTGGAGCATGTTGCTGACCCCCACATCAGAGAACGGCTCCTGCTTAAAACTAACTTGACGCTAGCTGATGCTATTACATTAGCCACTCAAGCAGAGTCCGTTAATGAGCAAGCTAGGTCAATGGCAGGTATCCAGCAGGCACCTGTGCAAGTTGTGACTTCACAGAAATCAGCATGCAGGCGTAGACAGCCACGCCAACGTTTTCCTGTAAAGCACGTACAGAAGTCTACTTCTACCCCTTCTGCACGCACATGCTTCCGTTGTGGATCTGAGAAACACATGGCTAACTCAAGTGAATGCCAAGCAACCAAAGCAACCTACAGAAACTGTAACAAAAGAGGCCATTTTGCACAAGTGTGCAGATCTTTGCAGACACATACAGTTAAAGAAGTTGAATTACCAGAGTACACACTTCTGTTGTTGGACAGAGCAGTCACTCCAGGTGGAATACAAGATACAGTGAACATCAAAGTGGCTGAAAGCTCACAGTTGATGAAACTGACTGTGGATACGGGTGCTGCAGTCTCCATCTTGCCACTCTCCATATATGAGGAAAAGTTAAAGGTTGCTCCGCTTTCTCAGCCTACTGTTCAACTGGTGACCTTCTCCCTAACATCTATTCCAGTGATAGGCTGCATGGAGGCAATGGTGCGCATACAGAACCATGAAAAACCTGCAACATTTTACATTGTGGACTCTGGAACTGCACTCATGGGGAGAGACTTAATAGCTGCTTTCAATCTGCGCATTGAGGGCAACGCTGCATACTTGCCGTCTACACATTCTCTGTCTTTACCCTCTGCTGCTCTAATGGAATGCTCTGCCTCACAGCCAGCGGTTCCTGCAACCCCTGGATGTGCTGTTGGTTTCATACACAAGGTGAAGGTGCTGCAAACAGCTGTTCCTGTGCGTCAAAAATTGAGACGCCTTCCCTTTTCTGTGAGGTCTGCTGTGTCAGAGGAGCTGAACCACCTCCTCTCAGCTGGTGTCATTGAGCGCATCGATGCTTCTCCCTGGGTCTCGCCAATAGTCGTCACACAAAGAAAAAATGGAAACATCAGAATGTGTGTGGACCTGCGAGAGCCTAACAAAGCCATTGTGGTGGACAGCTTTCCTCTTCCTCACATGGAGGAATTACTCTCAGCGCTAACAGATGCAACACTATTATCAACCATCGATTTGGAGAGGGCATACCACCAAGTTTTGCTGCACCCTGACAGCAGGGATTTAACGGCTTTCATCACCCATGAGGGACTGTTCAGGTTCTGCAGGGTTCCTTATGGTCTTGCCTCAGCCCCAGCAGCTTTTCAAAAGCTAATGGCGACAGTGCTGCATGGTGTGCCAAATGTACAGTTCTACCTCGATGACATAATCTGCTACGGGCGCACAGCACAGGCATATGATGCTGCCCTAGAGACAGTCCGACAGAAACTCAAAACAGCAAGCTTACAACTTAATGACAAGAATTGCCACTTTCGACAGACTAGCCTGAAGTTCCTGGGACATCTAGTAACCGCTGAGGGAATAAAACCAGACACAGAGCACCTGCAGGCCATTACACAGGCCCCTGCTCCATCAGATGCTGTGAGTCTTCGCTCATTCCTGGGAAATGGAAAATTTATTCCTAACTATGCTACAGCGGTGGAGCCTCTTCGAGCCTGCCTACGTCAAGGCGCACAGTTTGAATGGACTGAAGAGGCACAGCAGTGCTTTCTAACGGTAAAACGTCTACTTCTAGAAAGCCCTGCGCTAGCCTTATTTAACCCTGAGCTACCAACCATAATCTCTACTGATGCATCTGATTATGGTGTGGGTGCTGTATTCTCCCCGCTGCAACCGGACAACACTGAAAGAACTGTTACATTTGCATCAAGAACATTGTCATCAACTGAAAGGAAATACTCCACAGTGGAAAAAGAGGCTCTTGCGTGTGTCTGGGCTGTGGAAAAATGGCGGACATACCTATGGGGCCGAAAATTCACACTGCGCACAGACCATCAGGCCCTCACAACGCTTCTGACCACAAAGGGGGCTGATCGAGCAGGGATGCGCATTGCAAGATGGTCTGCACGCCTTCTCAGCTTAACATATGACGTTGTGTACAAAGCGGGGCCTCTGAACCAAACAGCTGACTGCCTTTCGCAGTTACCTCTGCCAGCCGCTTCTTTTCCTCCTGAGGACTCAGAACCTGAGTTGGTGGCTTTACTGGCTACAACTCCTGTGTCCGTGACAGCCAAACATTTTGAAGATGTTTCATCTTCTTGCCCCGAGCTTTCCTCCTTGTGTGTGCAAGTGCAACAGCGGTGGCCACGATCTGCTAAATCAGTAAGTCCTGTTTTGCAACCCTATTTCAAACTAAGGCATGAGTTAAGTGTGCGGGACAGCCTAGTGTTTTAGCGGTGCCAATTTTCCTCCGCTCCACACTTGTGGCCCTTGCTCATGAAGGCCATCAGGGTGTGGTGCGAACAAACAACGCCTGAGGGACCTGTATTGGTTCCCTGGCATGGATGCATTAGTGTTTTCCCAAGTGACCGAATGCTTTTTGGGCCAACAAAGTGACAAATCTGCCAAAGTTTTTCAGGCCCCACTACAACCGGTGCCCCTGCCAGAGGGCCCCTGGGCAAAACTAGGCCTGGATATCGTCGGACCCTTTGAATCTGCTTCATGGGACTGTAAGTTTGCCATCACTCTTACTGACTATTTTTCAAAATGGCCTGAAGTTGCCTTTGCTCCTTCTGTGAACTCGGAAACTGTGATTCAAATGCTTAGTGGATTTTTCAGTCGCTATGGCAACCCAGAGTGTTTATTGTCACGGATAACGGACCGCAGTTCACATCTGCTTCATTCTCCTCTTTTCTGCGCGACAGAGGAATTAAGCACACATGATCGTCTGTGTATCACCCTTCTTCTAGTGGTGCAGTAGAACGATTTAACAGAGTGCTTAAAGGTTGGATTCAAGCTGCGATCATCCAAAACAAGCCTTGGAAAAGTGCAACATCTGCTTCTCTTCAAGCTTACCGTGCTACGCCACATGCCATGATGGGTGTGTCACCATTTGAACTAATGCATGGGCACAAAATGAGGACAAAACTAAACATTCTTCCTCCTCCACCATTGGAACAGCCTGCTGTGGATCTACGTCACAGAGTGTTGCTCCGCCAACGCCACGTGAAGCAGTATTGTGATGCTAAACGAGGTGCTCGCACTCCTTCCTTCAGAACAGGTGACAAAGTGCGTGTACAGAAACCTGTTCACGTGCAGAAAGGTCAGCGATGATGATGGAAGGGCATGGCATGCTTGCCACTTGGCTTCAGTACCAAACGGGCTTCCTGTATTCCCATCACCACCAGAGACCGGTACTGAAAGGGTTGAAATGGAGCCTAGCCCAGATCATCAAGCCCTAAATTGCCCTGTCAGATCACATAAGCCACCAGGTTGGCTTAAGGACTTTGTAATGTGGAAAAGAAAAAAAACATCTACATATGTTCAATTGTTGTGAGTTGATTCTTACTTGTTCTTTATTCTGTGAGTAATGACATTACTTGAAATATGCTGTTGATGCACAAAGGAATTGCACTTAAGAATTAAATTCGGGGATTGTTGTGACAGTACAAGTTTTTTTTTAAGTAAGGGGGGGGATGTTGTGTTCAGCTATTGTTATATCACTTGACGCCACTAGGCGGAGCAGTGAGCAAGAGTTACGACTGAGGAAGGTAGAAGAAGTGAGTGTGGTGATGAGCTGCTGCATGTTGTAGTGTTGAAGCTGAAAATAAAGTCCAGAAACAAGATCCGTTTTGTGGATGATTTCTGCCGCCGGCCACATAACAAATATGCAGCTGTTAAACCTCTTTTGAAAAAGCCCAGTTCGGATTCTAGTAACTTGGCCAACTATAGACCAATATCAAACCTCCCTTTTATTTCTAAAATCCTAGAAAGAGTTGTAGTTAAGCAGCTTTACTGACACCTACTGTACAGGACAACAGCCATTTTTAAGACTTTCGGTCGGGGTTTAAACCTCACCACAGCAAGGAAACTGCACTAGTAAGAGTCTCTAATGACTTGTTATTGGCCTCAGAAAAGGGACTACTTTCTATTCTGGTCCTATTAGACCTCAGTGCACCCTTTGATACTATCGACCACAGTATTTTACTCCATAGATTAGAGCAGGACATAGGGATCAGAGGATCTGCTCTCCAGTGGTTTAAATCCTATCTAGCCGATAGCTATCAGTTCGTTAATGTAAATGGACAATCCTCTCAGTGCACTAGAGTTAACTATGGTGTCCCACTGTTAAGAATAGTTAGAAACTCCCTTTTACTTTTTATTACACTAATGCAGGGGTGTCCAATTCCAGGCCTCAAGGGCCGGTGTCCTATATGTTTTCCGATCAACCTGCCGTTGAAGCTCCTTATTGGATAAACACACCTGATCCAGGTAATCATGAGGGAGGGTGTCTGGAAAACCAGCAGGTTGCTGGCCCTTGAGGCCTGGATTTGGACACCCCTGCACTAATGGTTCAAACTTAATTTACTAAGCATGTATTATCATGTCAAAATTACATTACATTTGAAGACAGCACAACCAAAACTATTTTCTCATAACATTCCTTCATCCTCCCTTTTTCCTTTTGTGTGTGCTGGTGTTTGTGCTCTGATAAATGTCCGTGAGAGCCTCAAAGAGATCTGAGACTTGAAACATCTTGACCTTGGAGCATCTCGCCTGTAACAACCTGTGGGTGTGATTTTCACAGAATGCAGCAGCTAGATTGTTAGCAGGAATTGGCAGAAGAGATCACATCACTCCTGTGTTAGTTTCGCTCCATTGGCTCCCAGTTGATTCTAGAATTAAGTTTAAGATCCTCCTGTTAACTTATAAGGCCTTGCATGGAATGGCCCCATCCTATATTAAGGACCTCATAGTCCCTTACCACCCAAACAGGACACTTCGCTCGCAAAATCCAGGACTGCTTGTGGTTCCTAGAATTAGTAAAAGTACAGTTGGAGGTAGGGCGTTTAGCCACCAAGCCCCTGTTTTATGGCATAAACTCCCAGTTGATGTAAGAGAGGCCGACTCAGTTTCTACATTCTACAAGTTAGACTGAAAACATTCCTCTTTGGACAGGCTTATTGTCAGACTAGTTAGTATTCAGAGATTATTTAAGTTAATGTTAATGTGTTTCAATTAAAATTAATAACAATAACACTTTGTTTTTAGGCTGCTAGAAGTTGAAGCTGGGGTAGCTTCTGGCCTTCTGTCCTCTTTTCGGTCCTCTTTTCTCATCTATTTCTACCCTTCTCTTCTCTGTTATTGATCAATATTCATCATTTAGTTCTTCATGCCTCTGTTTGGTGCAGTACAATTCGTGCATTGTCCCTTTTTCCCTCTCCCCTCCTGGCTCATCCATGCTTCTGTACCTGACCGTGTACCTCGTCTCTGCTCCTGCTCTGACACCTGGCTGTGGATCCTGTCTCCGGCTCAACTCGCGCCCCTGACTGTCCCCCCCAACCCCGGCTGGATGAAGCTCATCTGCCGGACTTTAAATATGTAGTTGTAGATTTAGATATGTTAATTCTTCTCTAAGAGTTCTGGTAAATCGCCTGTCCGTCCTGGGGGAGAATCCCTCCTTCATGTGGGCACCCCTGAGGTTTCTTGGTTTTTTCCGGAATCCGGTTTTTTAGGAGTTTTTCCTTACTGCGAAGGGGGTCTAAGGGCAGGGATGCCAGTTTAGCTCAGTCAGTTTGTTAGTTCAATTTAGTATTTTCCTATTGAACTCTATGTATTCATGATCCTTTTGATTTCATGCTTCACTTTTTCAATTACCGATACTGTTAGGAATAATTAGAAACAGAGTGGTTGGAGACACTCTTTTTACTTTTATTACATTTACTTGTACCTTTTGTTACACTAATGGTTTAGACTTGATTCAATGTTATCATCTCAAAATTGTATTGCATCTGAGGACAGCACAGCCAAGCTATTGCTCTCACAGTTCTCCTCATCCTCCCTTTTTACTTTTTGTGTGTTCTGGTGTTTGTGCTCTGGCAAATGTCTGTGATAGCCTCAGAGAGATCTGACACTTGAAGCTTTATGACCTTCGAGTATCCAGCCTGCAACAGCATGTGGGTGGGTTTTTCACACCATAGACCCTCGGACCATCTTCTGAATATGCAAATATAACGTATCTATACCAAGCCTTTTTCTGAGCTCGTTAGATCAGACTTTGAATGCACCATGTTCATCTGTCTTTCCCCTTCGTGTTTGTACGAAGTAAAACCTCCACAAAAGCTAAGTTTTGTCTCTGAGTCATTATTCATTCATTTCTGTGTGCTGGAAACTGAAGGGGAACGAACCAATCTAATATACCTATTAATACAGTCCTTTCTAGAAAATCCAGTTTCCTCACAGATACAAAGCCCATTGAGACGACTGTTGTTGTGATTTTGGGCTATACCAGGGGTCGACAACCTTTTTTACTCAAAGAGCCATTTGGGACCGCCACTAATAAAAAGAAAGCACCCGGAGCCACAACCCGTTTTGACATCATTATATATATTATGCATGTATATCAAGGGTGTTCATTACGTCGATCGCGATCGACCGGTCGATCTTCAAGGACATAAGTGTAGATCGCGGGCCAGAAAAGAGAGACTGAGAAGTGCGGGACTTGATTGACATGTAGATTGGCCAATTGGACATTCTCTGAAACATAAATCACTGCAATTGCACATTGTGTTCTTTAAAGGATGATACCGCATCCACGTGTGGGATTAGCTACCAGCTGAAGTTATGGTCTGATCACTGCATGGAGCGATGTGTTTGTCAATGCATGGTAGACACTGAGAATGTGGAGAGATCAGGTTTATTATTTTGAAGAGTTGTACTTGGTAATCATGTTTCCATGTTTGAGTTCCTAAAATCATCCCAGAGAAAGTCTCTGCTTCAACTCCTGTAGGGAAAGCTGCATCTAAATCTGACGCCCGTGTTCCATCTCTCTGACAGAGTTTGAAGCCAAAGCCCCTCCTCCGCCTCTTTACCTGCTTTTCCTCTCTACCTGTTCACCTGTTCACATCCTCTGCAGCTGAGAGTTGTTTTCCCCGCGCTCCTCAGTGTGTCCTACACAGAGAGCGCAAAATATCATTTCAATCTTGAGTCAAAAAATGCAGCTTCATTTTCAAAATGAAAAAGCATTTCTGGTTTTGACTTTTAATTTTAATTATCCTACACAGTCGCTTCCATAGATGGCAGTTATCCTACAGTTGTCATGGTGCCTCTGTCAGACTCCTCCCCCTCTCCGCTTGGTTCCCTGATTCAGCCCAGCTGCAACCACTCAACTCATCTTCACCACCTGCCTATTTAAGGAGCTCCTGGACCAGTTCTCATCGCCAGTCCATTGCCCCTGATGGTGCATATTTGGTCTTCACGCTTGTTTATGTTAAGCTCTCTGAATCTCAAGTCAGAACCTAACTAGTCTCTTACCTGTCTCCAGGTTCTCTCTGTCACGAGTGGTCGCCTGTCCTGCTGCATTCTGGAAGCCTGTTAGCGTCTCCATCGCTCCCCGGACGTCTCCACCAGTGACGCCACAGAATCCCACCACCTCACTGTGGATGCTCCGGAGCCTGCTGCCTTAATAGCTATTACATTATTAAATCCATTCGCTACCTACGCCAGTGCTTCCCCGTGTCTTCTTCCGGGTTTCAGCATCTGAGTCTCTATTTTTCTGTAGCCATGACAACAGTAACCTTTAGAGGAGATGGCCAGTGAACTAGGTCCAATTAACATATGCTTTCAAGAATAAAATAAAAGGAAATAATATGAATAAAAAAAGTAGAGCTATATTCACAATGTAGACCAGACTGTACAATATTCAATGAATTTGTTCTGATATGCATATTAAATAAGTCATTAATATATGATTTCAACTTTTTGGTCATTATAGTGAAATTGTAAAAATGCAAAGACTCAGTAACTAAAGTATATATAAATAGTATTGAAGGAATTGATATTTTTGTGGTCTTATTTCTTAGGTTTTTGTCTTATCTTTATTTCAGTGAAGGTTGTTTTTCAGGTTTAAGTGTGTGGGGTTCTCATCCTGTGAATTTCAAAGGGACCTTAACGTGGTGGGGGAGTTTGAGAGCTCGGGTGATCCCAGGAGCTGAGCTGTCTGGGGCTTAAGCCCCTGGTAGGGTCTCCCATGGCAGACAGGTCCTGGGTGACAAGCCAGACAAAGAGCGGTTCAGAAACCCCTGATGAAAAGACACAACAAGGACCCGATTACATCGCCCGGACTGGCGTCACCGGGGCCCCGCTCTGGAGCCAGGCCCAGGGTCGGGGCTCGCAGGCGAGCGCCTGGTGGCCGGGGCTCTTCCCACGGGCCCCGGTCGGGCGCAGCTCGAAGGAGCGACGTGGGACCACTCTCCCATGGGCCCACCACCCGTGGGAGACCTCAAAAGGGGCCGGTGCAATGTTGTTTGGGTGGCAGTCGAGGGCAGGTGCCTCGGCGGCCCAAACCCCGACCATGGAACCTGGCTTTTGGGACATGGAATGTCACCTCTCTGGGAGGGAAGGAGCCTGAGCTGGTGCGAGAGGTTGAGAGATACCGTCTAGATATAGTCGGGCTCACCTCCACACATAGCCTGGGCTCTGAAACTCAGTCCTTAGAGAGGGGTTGGACTCTCTACCACTCTGGAGTTGCCCAAGGTGAGAGGAGGCGGGCTGGTGTGGGCTTACTCATGAGCCCCCAGCTTAGCCGCAAAGTGTTGGAGTTCACCCCGGTGGACGAGAGGGTCATGTCCCTCCGCCTCCGGGTGGGGGACAGGTCTCTAACTGTGATTTTGGCTTACGGGCCGAACAGCAGTTCGGAGTACCAGGCCTTCTTGGTGTCTCTCGAAGGGGTACTGGAAAGTGCCCCAACGGGGAACTCCATTGTCTTCCTGGGGGACTTCAATGCCCATGTGGGCAATGACAGTGGCACCTGGAGGGGTGTGATTGGTAGGAACGCCCCCCCCTGATCTGAACCTGAGTGGTGTTTTGTTATTGGACTTCTGTGCTCGTCATAGTTTGTCCATAACGAACACCATGTTCGAGCACAAGGGTGTCCATCAATACACCTGGCATCAGGACACCCTAGGCAGGAGGTCAATGATCAACTTCGTAGTTGTTTCAGGCGACCTTTGGCCCTGTGTCTTGGACACTTGGTTGAAGAGCGGGGCGGAGCTGTCCACCGATCACTACCTGGTGGTGAGTTGGATTCGCTGGCGGGGAAGGAGGCCGGAAAGACTTGGAAGACCCAAACGTACTGTGAGGGTCTGCTGGGAACGTCTGGCTGAGCCCTCCGTCAGGGAAGTATTTAACTCCCACATCCGGGAGAACTTCAAACAGGTACCGAGGGAGGTTGGGGACATTGAGTCCGAGTGAACCATGTTTTCCACCTCCATTGTCTCTGCTGCTGCTCGGAGCTGTGGTCGCAAGGTCTCTGGTGCCTGTCGCGGCGGTAACCCTCGAACCCGGTGGTGGACACCGGAAGTAAGGGATGCCGTCAAGCTGAAGAAGGAGTCCTACCAGGCCTGGCTGGCCTGCGGGACTCCAAAGGCAGCTGACAGGTACCGGCAGTCTAAGCGAGCTGCGGCCCGGACTGTTGCGGAGGCGAAAACTCGGTCCTGGGAGGAGTTCGGTGAGGCCATGGAGAAGGACTATCGGTTGGCCTCAAAGAAATTCTGGCAAACCATCCGACGACTCAGGAGGGGAAAGCAGTTCTCCACAGGCACCGTTTTCGGTGAAGGTGGGGAGCTGTTGACTTCGACTGGGGACATTGTCGGGCGGTGGAAGGAGTAATTCGAGGATCTCCTCAATCTCACTGACACACCTTCTTTTGAAGAAGCGGAGAATGAGGACTTTGGGGTGGGGCTGTCGATTACCCGGGCTGAAGTCACTGAGGTAGTCAACGAGCTCCTCGGTGGCAAGGCCCCGGGGGTGGATGAAGTCCGCCCTGAGCACCTCAAGGATGCTGTGGGAGTGTCTTGGCTGACACGTCTCTGCAGCATCGCGTGGCGGTCGGGAACCGTACCACTGGACTGGCAGACAGGGGTGGTGGTTCCCCTCTTTAAGAAGGGGGACCGGAGGGTGTGTTCCAACCATAGGGGAATTACACTCCTCAGCCTCCCTGGGAAAGTCTATGGCAGGGTACTGGAGAGGAGAGTCCGTCCGATAGTCGAACCTCGGATTCAGGAACAACAGTGCGGTTTCCGTCCTGGTCGTGGAACAGTGGACCAGCTCTACACCCTATCTAGGGTGCTGGAGGGTTTGTGGGAGTTCGCTCATCCAGTCCATATGTGTTTTGTGGATTTGGAGAAGGCGTTCGACCGCGTCCCCCGTGGTATCCTGTGGGGGGTGCTCTGGGAGTATGGGGTCCGGGGAGCCTTACTGAGGGCTGTCCGGTCTCTGAATGACCGGAGTAGGAGCTTGGTTCACATAGCCGGTAGTAAGTCAGACCTGTTCCCGGTCCACGTTGGACTCCGGCAGGGCTGCCCTTTATCACCGGTTCTGTTCATAGTTTTTATGGACAGAATTTCTAGGCGCAGCCAGGGGCCGGAAGGGATCTGGTTTGGGGACCACAGGATTTCCTCTCTGCTTTTTGCAGATGATGTTGTCCTGTTGGCTTCATCGAACCGGGACCTCCAGCGTGCATTGGGGCGGTTTGTGGTATATATATATATATATATATATATATATATATATATATATATATATATATATATGATTTAGCTGTCAGGCTCTTTCTTACACAGCCTTTGGGCATTAAAGACAGGAAAATCCACAAAGAAAAAGTAAAAGAAAGAATTTGATCAATGTGGCTTAAGTTCATAAGAGGCTGCACACTTTTAAATGTTGCTAATTTTCATGGGAGCTGTGTGGAAGTTAATGACGATATGAACAACACATATTTTCAGAACCCGAAAGGATTCATTTTACGCAAATAGTTTTGACACAAATGAGTTGAAATATCCTACATTACCCATAATGCCCATCACCCGGAAAAGTCCTCTTCTTCTACGTTGTTTTTTAATCGTCCTCTTGTTTAGAAACATGGCGGCATCCGAGCAGTCGACGGTTCCAGACACAAACCTCCCTGAATATGAATACATTGGCGTTAACACCAAACCTTTTCGCATCGGCTCTGTGCGAGACGAATGGCTGACAAGACTGAGGCCCAAGGATTAATCATACCAACAAGAAGACAAAGACACATTTGAAGCTAACTTTGCAGAAGCGATGGGGATCAGTGAGGAGACCATGGCTGAGCTCAGATCCGTCTGCAGGTACACAGCTACCTTGTTACGATTTCAATTGTTTTTTTTTTTGTAAGTAGTACTTTTTTTTTTTCATATGAATAAGTATTAAACTTGTACCTCTTAAAATAAACCAAGTTGCAGTTCAAGAAAGCGAGTTGCGTTGATGCACTAAGCCAGGGGTGGCGAACAAGTTTGACACCAAGAGCCGAATTTTTTCATTGTGAGAGTCAAAGAGCCACACCACACACTGACCTTTTCTCTGCCTTTCTCTGACACACAACCACTCAGTGACGGGCGGTGAGGTTGATGCTGGAGAGGCACTGACTCCTCTGAAGTCTGATTTACATCAGTATTTAATTGGTAATTCTTTGTAACTCAACATTCCTCTTTCAATGACCCTTACACCAACAAATACACAAACATCTGGACAGAGCATCCTTCTGGTGTCTGAGTGATTCAAATTCACAATAAACACAGTAAATACATTACATTTCAGATGTGTGGAGCATAAATTAATTGTAACTTCATTAGAATTTCTTGCCTTTACATGTTTTTATATAAAATTGAATCACTGACTTTTTGCATTAAAAGCAAATAATATATTAAATGTTACTACATTGCAACAGTTAACTTCATACTTCACACAACTTCAGACTAGTAATCAGCTGAATTACCATTAAACTGGCTGAGTTATTCCCTCACCCGGTGCATATAAGGTGCCCATTATCTTGAACACGCACACAGCTAAACGGCATTCAAGTCACTTCTGCAAACAGGTCCCTGACTTATGGTTTTACAATTGAGATTCCCCCCTTCCCATGAGTCTTAGGGGCTGAAGGCGGGGCTAACTCCCGGTAGCCTCTCTGATCAGTTCCTTTACGTGATTGTCAGTCAGAACGGACCGATGCCTTGATTTCACGTGTTTCAAGGTAATAAACAGGGACTGGAGGACACATATTGAGGAGAACGTGGACAGCAGATTGAGAGCAGCTCTTTTACACACGGGGAATCCTCCGTTCTCCAAAACGTAACAGGGCCTTCTTTTATCTTGGTCACGTCAAACCGAAACTTAACTCAGCAAAGATAGGAAAAAAGTGGGATGACACACCAGGCATGCGAATTTCTTGTTGGCGATGCCCAATGAGTTATATCACTAGAGGAGACACGCCCGCTTTAGAAGCCTGGCCGACGGTGGCGGAGCGCGACGCCATCTTGGTGAGGTCAACGACGCCCACATGTCATTGATTTCCATTGATTTTAGTGGTGTCTAAGTAGCTTTTATAAACTGTATGTATTTTTAGATTTAAATATATTTATACATATATATAAATATATTATAATTTATGTATATAATGTATACATAGATACATCATTTGTTGTTGTTAAAGAAGAGAAAGAGTCAGCCTTAAAAGCTCAAACTTGAATGAAAATGCATTGTTGCAGGACTTCTTACAAATAAAAAAATATTAGAAAGAATTTTTAAAATTAATTTCTAAACATTTAGAAGTTTTAGACCTCTTTAACATGCAATTTAAATTATAAAAAAAACCCAACAATAAGTCAATAGTAATAATAATAATAAATCAATAGTAAGTCAATACAAACAATAAATCATAAATAAATAATAAGTCAATAAATAATAATTATATTATTATTATTAACAACAACAATAACAATAATAATAATAATAATAATAATAATAATAATAATAATAATAATAATAGTAACATTATTATTATTATTATTATTATTAATAATAATAATAATGATAATCAAAAGAAGTCCAAAAGTGAACAATAGATTTACCCTGCCCTCTTATCAAAATCTGTTTCCACAAATGTTTTCAACAGCCAGACTGTATTACTAGTTGGTACCACAGTGATCCATCTGGGTTAGCTCTTTTGATAGCCAAGATCCACTTTTTCCTGAAGTCTGAGTCCATTGGAAACCTGACTCAGTCACTGAGTCAGCAATGTATAAATCTGTATAAATAGCCTAGTATGCTGTATACAGGTTTAGCAAAATAAAATGTACATTTATATTGACAGCAAAATAAATGTACATCATGCAGCATGTTGATAATAGCCCTGCAGCATAATGCATGTCAACATATGTTCTATTAATGAAGCCCCTGCAGCCTTAAAAGAAAAAAAATTAAATACTTACCTGTGAAATGATATACCTTCCTCCTTCATGGACTCATTTTTCTGATTTTGGCAGTTCGAACCCGCACAATGAACTGGCATTATGCAAAAAATGTGTTCACATGCATTCACTGCAGCAGTAACTTGACCTCACCAAGATGGCGGTGCTCTCCTCCCATGAGGAACCATGTGATGTCTCCTCTAGTGATATAACTCATTGGCGATGCCAGTGGCAGTCATATCACGCTAAGTCAAGCTCAAAGTAGTCAGCAAAATCAAAGAGAAGACAAAAACGCAATTTGACACAACACACGCAAAAAAAAATGTGTTTTGCAAATGCAAAAAACGTTTTTTAAAGCAAAAAAAGTTTTTGAAAGCAAAAAAATAAACAATTTTTGAGCAAAAAACTTAGAAAGTTTTGTGATCAACTTAGAAAGTTTTGTGTGCAACGTGGTGGCAGAAATATCACTCCATATTCTTTCAGAGAGATTTTCTGCTCATCTATCTCCGGTTCTCTCGCTGCCTCATCAGTGACCAGCGGGGATCTCATCAGTCAGTCTCTGCATTAAAGGATCCATGAGAAAAGTGATCTCCGGTCGTTTCCGTTCAGTTGTGCAAGCAGCGTCACGTTCTGCGCTTTGTTCATTTGGATTGCAGCTTTCTGCTGTGAGCTGCGCAAAGAAGGAACGTGGGACAGATTTTTGTTTTGAATGTGGACTTAGAAACGCTTCAACTTGTTAATAAAGGAGACAATTTGTGTCAGATGATCAGGAAGAGTTTTTAATATTTTCCGGGATACGTTTTGTTCTTTTCTGCCATGAACTATTTTACTGCTTCCAAAAGCTCATAATGATAAACATCGTGACTTGCCATTCTGTTCAGTAAAAAAGTAAGAATCTTCCCGTTCTGGAAGGACGGGAAGATTTATCTTTATACTCTGAATTTCACCATTTTGACCATGAGGGTAACAGTCTGCACGCACGTCAAATCTGTATCTATAGCCAATCACCCCAAGCAGACACACCTCAGCAATAAATATAAACACAATAAATCACAATATATCAGTGGTCATTTAACTTTCTGTTAGTTTCCTAAAGGCTGTTTTACTACGATTAGTAGAATGAATTTTAAAATGATAGCTTATGGTTTCTGTGTGCCACCCCAAGATTTAAAGTGGCCCCCTACCGGCCACGCCCATGAAAATCTTCTGGAGGCGCCACTGGTGCCGTGAGATATGATCAGGGGTGCCGTTAGAAATGTTAGAAATCCTAACTTCCTTGTTCCGATTTAGCTCGTAAAGTCTCTAAGCTCCCACAAAAACCTGTGTTTTGGCACAGGTGTAGTGCCAAAAAATATCAGCTTTTTGGAATAAAATCCACATATCCTACCTTAAATCTTAATATTGGACAACTGCCATCAAATAAAGGAATCTGGATTATCAATTTCTACCTGTCACTTGAAATAATCGGAAAGCAAATTAGATAAAGATCAGGTAGATATTTTCAGTAGGACTGAGCACAGCGCTGCTGCCATCTGCTGGCCAAATGTGAAAAAGCTTTCTTAAACTTGTGTCTCATATTCCCATAGTAATGATGCATCTTCTTCAATAAAGTTGTATTGAAAGGGCTGCAGGTCAGAATAAATATGATGAAAGGCCAGACTGCAGACATACCTGGTTTACACAGTATTAAGTTGTTAGATGATTGTGTGAACTAAGCGTAAGGTAAACAGAAAAAACAAAAGAGGACCACCGCATGCAGAAGCTATTCTGACACTTACTTTGTTCGAAGGCATGGTAGACGTTGAGCAGGGCAGGACCACACTATCAAAAGGGTAGAGGGGGAGCTGCAGTCTTTTCTCATGGTCATTTCCAACAGTAATGGATTTTAGTGCGGAGAGAGGGGAGTCATTAAGCACATCTGTAAAACAGGAGTTTTCACACAACTACAGTGTCAGGAACACCAGCAACCACTGAACTTTGCAAAACTTCAGGATTTGGCTTTGGAATTCCATAAAGATTACAATTATAACAGAAAATGTTCATCTCAAGATACACAAGACATTTGTAAACAACTAACAATATTGAAGTTTATAGTTATAGTAAGTAAAGATTAATACTGGAACAGTGACATAAACCCAAGTGGTGCCTGCCCTATCCACATGTATAAATGAGTAAAAAAAATGAGTCCATCCTTAATTAAAATAACAAAATTGAGAATAAATATCTCAACATTTCTGCCCCTAGAAACTGAATTCTGTACATGTTTAAAGTGCAAGATAACAAGCTGGCAAAAAGGACAGGGTTTGTGTTTATTCTCAAAAACTAAGGAAAGATTTTTATAAAAGATTTGTTCCAAAATAAATGGCTTGAAAAAGTCAACTCTGTAATTAAGAAATTTAAACTGCTTCATTTTAACCTGTTTCAAGCATTACAGTTGTTAAACATTAGTCATAATGTAAATCTTTTTTTTTTCTTTTTTATGTAATCAAGAAGGAACTAAATCCCTTGTGCTATCCTAGGAACTTTACCGTTGGGAGTTGGGTCATCTAGACCCCACTAGACAGTGCGCTAAACCTTTTTTCTTCAATGATTTGTGATCTTCACTGGTGTCCATGGATTACATGAAATCTTTCCACCTTTATCCAACATTGTCATGGTAGGGAGAACACGTCAATGTAAGGGTGGGGTCATCTAAGAGAGCACAAGGGTTAAATAGTGCTGCACCCATTTCCTCCTCCTGTTAAATGTACAGTTTTGGGTTGATTTAGTAGCCAAGATCATTTTTCATCAGAAAAGAAACCATGTTGCAGACGTCTTTACTGGACACGTTATCAGCCAGATCAGACTTGGCCTACAGCAGGCAAGAAGACGTCAGCCCAGGTCAATGCCCAGCTTTTTCAGCTGCAGCACCACGGAACCCAAATTGGACCGAAGAATCTCGGGGTATGTGTTATCCTGGAGAAAAGAGAATGGAACTGACGGAAGCATTTCCCTGGTCATGTTCTGCCGGCGCGACCCGCCCTCTGCTGGGCAGAAGCTTTACTGATGGCTGTGACCAGCAAAGACTCCACTCTGATCTGAGGATTGTACACCTTCACACAAATGTCAAATCAGAACATTTTTGATTTTAGAGGAGTCAGTGCTTCACCAGCCTTCAACCTCACTGCATGTCACTGATTTGGACATCCCCAGTCCTCATCATTTCAAAGAAAAATCCTAAGAAAATATCATTTTTAAAGAAAGTTGAAACCAGCTGCAGATAATAATGAACTTTTTGAACATAAATATGACTAAAAACAAACAGGAACATTAATCCAGAATAAATCAAGTTAAACCTTAAAAAATAATATTTTGCTCTCCATAAAAATATATTCTATCAAAATTATACAAATATGAAGATGCTGCAGAACAAAACAAACAAAGCCTGGAAATATTAATGATAGGAATTAACAAATCATATCTTTTTGTTTTCTTTGCTCTCTTATCATTTTTTAGAGCTGGACTCCTGCGTCATTTTTAGCAATAAGTTCATTTCTTGGTGTGTGACGTCCTGTGTGTGTCTTTGTAAAACATATCAGAGCGATTGGATCTAAAAAAAACTTATTGTGAATATCATTTTTAGGTCTTATAAAACATTAAAAACTAAATCATAGAACTCATCAGTGGGATTGCTCCAAAAATATTTGGCATTTCCCTTATTTTGTGCAAAACCAACAGAAGAAATCCTCCAAAAAACCTCAATCCATTCATTAAAAATGATCTATAGTTTATTTATGATCTCATAAAGTGCAGCTGTTTTCCTGCTGTTTACCTCCTGCTGTCGTTATGTCAAATTCTGACACCAACTAAACGACACAAAAGACTCGTCATAAAAATATCTACAATAGTTAGTAAATAATGACATTGCTGAGTGATCCACCAGCACGTGATGATCCAGGTGTTGCGTAATGTAGGCTGCACTCCTCGCTGCTGCGCCCCCCCCCCCTCCTTCTGACAGACACGTCTCTATAACGGGAGGCGCAGCTGCGGCCCAAAGTTGATTGTTAGAGTGAAAGGTCGCAAGCACAAAGTTCCTATGCTATGGCAGGTGTTGTCAGAATGAAAGCTGAAGCCTCGCTTTGCTTAAGCTATTATTATAACACTGTGGGCACGGAAACACCAAGACCCCCCCCCCCCCCCGCAGCAGCAGCGGCAGCCAGAACCCCCCAACGCCACACGGCAGCAGGCAGAGAACAACCACGACCACATCCGCCACCCAGGCCAGGGCCAGCAGGACCACCGCGAGGCCCCCAGAGCCAGAGAGGCATGGGGGGAAGGAGAGCGCCGCCCCAGCCCAACCAGGAGAGCAGCCCCCCCGCCGCGCCGGGAGGGCCCAACGCAGGCCCCCACCCGAGAAGAGTGCCCACAGCCCCAGACGCGCACCCCATCACCACCCAGGAGAACTGGGCATCCCCCCGCCCCAACCCCAGGTACGTGCCAGGACCCCCCAAGCGAGACCCGCCCTGCGCTCCACATATTGTTGCGGACTGAGTTGGACTGGGTGGCTGTTGTATGTAATCCCATATTGTAATCCCATAGAGTGCTTCCAGATTCCAATTGGCTCATCCGTGCTTCTGTACCTGGCCATGTACCTCGTCTCTGCTCCTGCTCTGACACCTGGCTGTGGATCCTGCCTCCGGCTCGACTCGCGCCCCTGACTGTCCCCCCAACCCTGGCTGGATGAAGCTCGTCTGCTGGACTTTAAAGCTGTAGTTGTAGATTTAGATATGTTAATTCTTCTCTAAGAGTTCTGGTAAATCGCCTGTCCGTCCTGGGGGAGGATCCCTCCTTCATGTGGGCACCCCTGAGGTTTCTTCGTTTTTTCCGGAATCCGGTTTTTTAGGAGTTTTTCTTAACCGCGAAGGGGGGTCTAAGGGGAGGGATGCCAGTTTAGCTTAGTCAGTTTGTTAGTTCATTTTAGTATTTTCCTATTGAACTCTATGTATTCATGATCCTTTTGATTTCATGTTTCACTTTTTCAATTACCAATGCAAAGCCTATCAAGACGACTGTTGTTGTGATTTTGGGCTATACAAATAAAATTGAATTGAATTGAATATTGAGACACTTTTCGCAGGGTGACAGCATAAATGCAATCCCCTCTTTCCATTTTCGTTTATGATACAGAATAAACGATTTTTAGGTATAAAATGAAAAAGTATTTTTAAGAATTGCTTTTCATTTTAATCTTGAGTCATTTGATGCAGTTATGTTTTGAAAACGAAAAAGCATTTCTGTTAATTCATTTTAATTGTCAAATTATACATTTCTAAATGAATTTTGCTACACATTTACCAGAGAAGTGGCTGGGGTGAGGGAAGTCTGGGCATCTCCGCTCAGTCTGCTGCCCCCGCGACGCGGTCCCGGATAAGCGGAGGAAGATGGATGGATGGATGGATTTACCAGAGAACTTTTTGAAAATGAAATGTCAAATACCATTTTCATTATCATTTGAATTAAGTGACAGAACAAGCAGTGTTGAAGAAAATAAAAAAACATTGTGGCAGATTGCTTTTTCATTTTAATTTTGAGTCAAAAAATGCAACTTCATTTTGAAAATGAAAAAGCATTTCTTTTTTTGACTTTTACTTTTAATTACGCTTCACAGTCGCTTCTATAGATGGCAGTTATCCTGCAGTAACCCTTAGAGGAGATGGCCAGTGAACTAGGTCCAATTAACATATGCTTTCAAGAATAAAATAAAAGGAAATAATATAAAAAAAAATAAACTAGAGCTATATTCACAATGTAGACCATACTGCACAATACTCAATGAATTTGTTCTGATATACATATTAAATAAGTAATTCATATATGATTTCAATTTTTTGGTCATTATAGTGAAATTGTAAAAATGCAAAGACTCAGTCACTAAAGTATATAGTATATAGTATGTAACTATACTATACTACATAACTTTTGTTTGACTGTTACAAGCTGGGAAAATGAGAAAAAATCGCATCAAAGCTACCCTGAAAAAACAGGAAAAGTTGGGATGTTGAATTTACAAATGCAAGTTTGTTTAATATGAACAAACTATGTTTACCTTCGAAACATATTACAATCTTGAATATGACACTTCTACTTTCTAGCAGTGTTACATTTATATATTTAAAAAACAAAACATGAAATAGTTATGTTTCGGCCTTGCCCCTTAATTTTGGATTAGTAAACCCCGTCAGTCTAGAAGCATTCCAGGACGGAAGGAGAAATTTTGGAGTCAGCCATTTTAGAGAAGCTGCGAGCACCTGCTGGCTGGAGTAACTTGTAAACGGTGAGTTGAATTTACTCTAACAAATTATTTTAAAGAAGTGGGAGACGTCATTTTTTATGTTAGTTTTCATAGGGAAGAGCTTTGTAACCACTTTTATCATAGTTATCAAAGTTAAGGCTATGCGGCGCACCACTGTTTTTGCCCTTGCCCGCCGCTGTCAATCATTCTCCGTGCTGTGTCTCGTGCACAGCAAGCTTCGGTCAATTTAACATAAATCTTTGATTTCAAGCAGAGCTTAGTTTTCATTGTATATGCTTAACTATTTTTTCTGTGGGGTTTTAACTTTTTAGAATGGAGAGTAAATGTTCATGTCGGGGGGGGGGGGGGGGGTATAACACGTTTAGGAAAAGCTTTACCGTCTTAAAATGTTTGCAATCCTACTTCTAAGATTTCACCTATTTTGGGATAAATGAGGGAACACCGCATATGGTGGGTGGGGTGATTAGTCCAGATCTGCTAGCTTAGTTTTTAGTCTCCATAAAATTCGCGGGGTTCTCAGTGGGCGGTTTGAATCCTACAAAGGGGGGAGGGGTGTGGTTAGTTAGTACAATTATGCAACAAAGCTGTGGAAGTGTTACAATTTCTTTTTATTTAACATTCAACAGGAGACTCAGAAATCTCTGTCCTGTCTGCAGAGCTCATCACACACTACCAACTGCTCCTCCCTGATGCTCGGGTCCATTCATGCTCTGGTCTTCACTGAGTCAGGTGGGTCCCCATCTCCATGCATCTACAACACTGAAGTTAGCTTCTGATTCACAGCTTCTGATTCGCGAGGGTACTAAAGGAACATTCCACTGCATTTTTTGCACTAAGATCACCTAGAACCCCGTCCTGTTCAAAAACCACACAACCTGGACTGCTCAAACCTGGATTAAATTATGATTTAGATATTAATGAACACAAACACAGTTTCTGATTTGTAAAACCTTTCTCTGATTTGTGAAAATGTGAAATAGGATGATTTTTATCGCATTTTACGCACCGAGTCCACCTTAAACCAGGTCCTGTTCAAAAACCACAGGACCTGGACCAGGGCTCCAGACTGCGACCAAATGGTCGCATTTTTCGAGCAAAATTTGAGAATGTGCGACTGAATTTTACATCCAGTCGCACATGTGCTACCAGTAAATTTGTCTCCCCCACCCTCCGTAATTTTTATACATTAAACGTGGAAGGGGCACGTCAATGATCAATGAAATGAGCAATGAAGTAATCATGAGATGCGAGCGCACACGCACGCAGACTGACACACACACTCGCGCACATACTCATGAAACGCGAGCACACACTCGCATTTCATTGAGTGATGCCTGTCTGTGAGGCAGCCAATGCGTGTGAGAAGAATAGGGAAAGCCGCTGTAAGTGGCTAAAATGCGTGGAGGGGGAGGGGCCTAGAGATAATCGAGCACAAAAACTAAAATATATGTCTCACACCAGGTGATCTAGGCAGTGTTGCGTCCTCCTGGGTGATCTCAAAAACGCTTATTGTGCATCTTGGCTGCACCTATTTGGTGTCACCAAGATGAATTTCCATCTGTTTTGTTTACTATTTGTACTGTCATGACAGCGATGGTTCTGTCAGTTTACCTTGTTGTTGCATCTTTTGTTGTTGCCCACTTCCTCCATTTTGTTCTGTGGCTTTCCTGCTCAGAAAGTTTCACAAATCAGAAACTGTGTTTAATGTATTCTTTACTATATATAATTGTAATTTAATCTAGGCTTGAGCAGTCCACAGGGCTCCAGACTAACTTTTTTCACTAGGAGCACTGTGGCCCCCAACTGAAAATTTTAGGGGCACAACCAGCAAATTTAGGGGCGCATACCGTAAATCAACATGCTAACCAAATCTACTCATTTCCACTGTATTACTAATAAATACTTTAATAATAGATGCAGAAATTACAATGTGCTGTTTCAAATTCAGTGTCACATTTTATTCTGCACTTTTGAAGATGCAACAACAAGGTAAACTGACAGAACCATCGCTGTCATGACAGTACAAATAGTAAACAAAACGGATGGAAATGTATGTTGGTGACACCAAATAAGTGCAGCCAAGATGCACAATAAGCTTGTTTGAGATCACCCAGGTGGACGAAACGCTGCACAGATCACCTGGTGTGAGACATATATTTTTGTTTTTGCTCCAACATCACCTGTTAATCATCACAAAAATCACTAAAAAGGGGTGGGAGCAAGGCCCCAACCTGAGCGAACGCAGCTGGAAATTTAGTACTGATCTGACTGAAAGCTGCCCTGAGGACTACAAAACAATGCATTATGGGACATGTGTCCTGATGGTTTTTGTAGTTGAGTGATCAATTAAAATAATTTAAAATACCTATTGATTAAAAAAAGGCTAGATACATTCAAATAAATATAAAATATATAATAACACAGATCATACTAAGGGGTAGAGGCATATTAAAGGACAACTCCAACTTCCTGTTCTCCTTCAGTTTCGCTGCAGATCCGCCTTCACCCCCCCCCCCACCCCCACCGCCTGGTCTCTCGCTAACGATCCAGGCAAGGCGCTGGTTCATCTCAAACACGTCTATTGTTGCATTTTCCCCACGTGTTTTAAGTGTGTCTAAGACTAAATCACACGTGTTTAATGCTAAAGCCCCGTTAGCTGTCACGCATGTAGGTGTGAGACATTTATTCTCCTCAGCTGACCCGACTCCCGCGGGAGCGGTGTGCTGCCGTAACAGCCGTGCATTAGAACGGTTTGTTCGGGGTGGATACGACACCGCGCGCCTAACCGTAACCTTAACCCTAAACCTTCCTCCGGGTCTGTGCGGCACAGAGAAAAGTTCAGCATGGACTGCATGTATTTAGAAAATTACGAGCGAATAAAAACGTTTCTAAAAAGGAAAGTAAGGAACTCCTTAATGTGGTCCAGGGAGGGGGCTGTCAGGTTTCCTGCTTTCAGGCCCCTCCCCCTCCACGCATTTTAGCCACTTACAGTGGTTTCCCTATTCTTCTCACAGGCATTGGCCACCTCACAGACAGATATCACTCAATGAAACGTGAGTGTGTGCTCGCGTTTCATTGAGTATGTGAGCGAATGTGTGTGTCTGCGTGCGTGTGCGCCTCATTGATTACTTCATTGCTCATTTCATTGATCATTGACGTGCCCCTTCCACGTTTAATGTATAAAAATTACGGAGGGTGGGGGAGGCAAATTTACTGGTAGCACATGTGCAACTGGATGTAAAATTCAGTCGCACACTCTCAAATTTTGCTCGCAAAATGCGACCAATTGGTCGCAGTCTGGAGCCCTGAAAGGGCGTAAAGACAACTAAGCTGGCGTATTTAGGAACTGAGTGAGTGAACCTTACAACCGCGCTGGCGCAATCCTAACCAAGTGACCCCGTATTTTACAATTGCACGGCTGCAATCCTAACTGAGCAGTGATCCTGCTCGGTCAGATCCTTTTTGCGCGCTCACCTGAATTTACGCTCAATGTTAAGGGGGCGTTTTTGTCACATTGGGGGCAGGAACCTTTCTGGTTGATCTGATTGGCCGAAATTTGCATGTCTCATTGGTGAGGCAGAGGGGCGGGACTTTAATTTTTCAGAGCAGGCGGGGCTAACAGGCGGCTCTCTGCCTTTCATCATATTTTCTATATACAGTAATTTCACAACCATAAGGTGAAAATCTTACATTTTCTCCAAAATGTACAGAGCGGCCCTAATGTGTTGTTGTGTGACTTTGGTAAAGAGGACCTAGGAGAGAACAGCATGATGACGGTATGGAGAGAGGAGAGGACATGAAAGAAGAACCCCCCCCCCCCATAATACAAAGGCGCAGATATGTGCATAATGCAGAACAACTTCGTTTTGGAAACCCTGGAAATGTAAAGAGATAAGATTATGAGGCACCGTTTAAACTGCAAGCTATCAGCTACGCAGAGGAACACAGGAATAGAGCAGCTGCAGTTCGGTTAAATTAGTTCAGGGGTCACCAACCCTGCACCCCTTGTGGCGCCCGCAGGGAATGCACCCAAAAAACTTTTTTTTTTTTTTTTTTTTTAATTGAAGCAAATATTCAACAAACAATCACGGCATGTCTGGTCTGTCAATGACAACAATATCAATTCTGAGATAAAGGTAGACAAAAAATAAAAATAAGGAAAAAAATATAACTTAAAAATTAATCAATAAAAATAAGGGTCTATTACAAAAGTTTAAATAGATCAAATAAATTACACAATGTCGGTGCATTCTTATGATTCATGTAATGTCAAGATTTAGAGAATAGGTTGAGACGGTTGAGTAATCCATTAATGTGAGGTTTCACCTTTAAGAATTCACAAGTATGAATGAAATGCTTTACAATCAGTATTAATCAGAAAGTCCAGATTTGTGTCAATTAATTGTAATGGAATTTTATTGTATTCCAATTTAAAGGGTTAATGATAATATTTTGGGATTGGAGCAAATTATGAAAAGAAGACCAAAACTCTTTTACATGAAAACATTCAAAGAAAAGATGTTCCACAGTTTCTACATCATTTCCACAAAAGACACAAAGATCACTGTCCCAGTTAAAGCCAGAATGTAAAAAATGATTGGAAGGGTAAATATCATTTAACGGGAATGCTCCAAAAATAGCACTGCTCATACAGCAAATCAATATATAGTGGCAATCTGGGGGTTAGCCCCGCCTTCAGCTTCTAAGACTCATGGGAAGTGAGTCGCTCACCATAAGTGAGGAAGCTGTGAGCAGAAGTGAAGTTAATGCTGTTTGGTTAGTGGTGGGTGTGTACAAAATAAACAGACTGATGTGATTGTCCACTAACTTATGTGAGTGTCGTTCTTGACAAACCGGTGCTGTGCTTTGCATGGGGCACGGGGAGCAGATTCGGACATGTCCAGTGGGGCCGCCACCAAGTAAGAGGATAGTGCAGGGGTGTCCAATTCCAGGCCTAAAGGGCCGGTGTCCTGCATGTTTTCCATTCAACTTGGCCTTGAAGCTCCTTATTGGCTAAACACACCTGATCCAGGTAATCAACACAGGATCAAAGACACACACAGGACATCACACACAGGACCAGTGACACACTCAGGACCAGAGACACACACACAGGACCAAAGACACACACAGAACCTAAGACACACACAGAACCAAAGACACAAACACAGGACCAAAGATGCAAACACAGGACCAGAGACACACACAGGACCAGAGACACACACAGGACCAAAGACACAAACACAGGACCAGAGACACACACAGGACCAGAGACACACACAGGACCAAAGACACACACAGGACCAGAGACACACACAGGACCAGCGACACACACAGGACCAGAGACACACACAGGACCAAAGACACACACAGGACCAGAGACACACACAGGACCAGAGACACACACAGGACCAAAGACACACACAGGACCAAAGACACAAACACAGGACCAGAGACACACACAGAACATCACACACCAAGCAGAAAAGAACTTATTGCTAAAAATTATGACAGGAATTCAGCTCTAATAATTTGATTATCTACAAATTTTTTACTAATTAATATATTGTTTTGACTTTGTCTGTTCATAATTGCATCATTTGACAGAGTATAATTACCAGTCTGGATTAATCTTTTTATCTTTTTATTCACATTTATCTTTAAAAGGTTAAAGTTAAGGTAAAATTTTAAAGTTTTAAAAGTTTAGCTTTATTGCGTTCAATAAATGTTTATCTTGTTCGTCCCGCAACCTAAAGTGTGTTTTGAATTTAGGCCCCCTCTGCAACTGAGTTTGACCCCCCCTCAAGTCTAGAAAATTCATGCATGTTTTTGTGTAAAATGAACAAATAAAAATAGGGCACACAAAAGGATGTCCTCAAATTGTGCTTGTGTGTGTGTGTGGGGGGGGGGCTAGGAGGTTTCTAGTCAACGGGTCCTGTGGCGCCCTTCATACCACTTAGTGCCCATGAAATAGCCCTCGGTCTCTAAAAGGTTGGTGACCCCTGAATTAGATCTTCACAGATTCGGACTTCCTGCTACAATAACTCTTCTGATAAACATTCAAATGTGTCAGCAAGTATCTCAATCATTTTGTATTAACACTGAGAGTGAACTACAAAAGCATTTCTAAAGAAAAAAGATCGTTTTTATTGTCTTTTAATCAGAATTGTTCATTTTATTTTATTTATTTATTTATTTTATTTATTTATTTATTTATTTTAACTTGTCCTGTCCAACAGCTGGGCAAACAGATGAGAGCTGAAGGCCTCTTGTGTTGGACATATTTTGCTTTAACAACAGGGGTTATTAATCTTCAGACAAACCAGAGGAATGTCTGAATAAACCCCTTTTGTAGTTGAGGCCAAACTTTATTAAATTCCATCATATTAGAAAATCTTTGGTGCTGGACCGGACGGAAAAGGAAAGGAGGGAAGAAGAGAGAGGGATGTTAGAGAGGAGGGGGGAGAGGAGGGTGATAATAGGAGGGGGGGGGGGGTAGAACCATGAAGCAGCCTAAAGCAACAACTTTACTGGATGTTTATCATTACGGTAAGGTTCAAGTGTAATACAAATCTCAAAGGGCAGGGCCCGTCCACACACACACCCAGATGTCACAAACACACCTGTTAACTGTAAAGATGTCTACATGTCAACATGTACACAAAACATGCACACAATACAGATATTGCTCACACACGCATACTTATGCCCCTAAACCAGTGTTTTTCAACCAGTGTGCCGCGGCACACTAGTGTGCCGTGGGAGATGGTCAAGTGTGCCGTGGCAAATTGCCCTCATTAACTGATCTAAAACCATTTCCCATCTCCAGGATATCAACTCTGTGTTCATCCAAACAGGCCCTGATAAAACACTGAGTAGTTAGGAATATCAAAGATCAGAAAATTACTTTTTCTTTGTGTTATTTTGATTCTATTAAAGACATTTTGATAAGAATGACGGTACCACCGCGATTTAGCTGCAGCTATACCTGTTTCCTGAAGTCCCGCCCCTTTAACTGTCTCCACCAATCATTCTTGAAGGCTTAATCACATGTCATCAGTCTGACCAATCAGAAGTGCTTAAAGTCTTAACTTCCTTGTCCCAATTTAGCTCAAAAAGTCGCTCAGTTCTAACAAAATTACCAGCTAAAGCTCGTCTTTAGCGGTGTAGTTTTCCACAGAATCCGGGATCAGACCGTGGAAAAAGTGAACAAAACAATGAAGCTCAGAGACGTGAGTCTGTCTGCCCTTTTGCGGCAGTTTCACACGTCATCTCCCATGATGCATTAGGTCACGTGACAGCGCCTCGGCGTACAATGAGTCGTCCTTGTTAAACGTCTTAAACCACAACGAACATACAGTTTGTAAATTTCCTAACGTAACATTTATTACATCTTTTAGAAAAAAAAACAGCTGCAACTTCCAGCTTTTTCTGGCACAATTATCACAAAAATGCGCGTCAGATTGCGGCGGCGGCAGCCACGGGGGGGGGGGGGGGCTGTACATCAAAACAGACTATGAGTTTCTGCTTTTTTTATTTTTTTTTATGCTGGTGTGCCGCGGGATTTTTATCAAGGGTAAAGCGTGCCGTGGCTCAAAAAAGGTTTCATGGCTTCATTCACCCAATCCTGCAAACTATTAGTACAAAGGTGAGCTAACACCTGTGACACCTCAGGTGTCACAGGTGTTAGACACCACCTCACCTAACACCTCAGGTGAGTGTTTAAGTTCTTCTAAATGAATGGTGGAATGTGAAAAGAAGGAGGGAGGGTGACCAGCCATCCCCACACCAAGACCCCCGCCGCAGCAGCAGCAGGCAGCCGGAACTCCCAACGCCACCCGGCAGCAGGCAGAGAACAACCACCCCCCGGGCGACCACATCCGCCACCCCGGCCAGGGCCAGCAGGATCACCACGAGGCCCCCAGAGCCAGAGAGCAGGGAGGCATGGGGGGAAGAGAGCGCCGCCCCAGCCCAACCAGGGGAGCAGCCCCCCCGCCGCGCCGGGAGGGCCCAACGCAGGCCCCCACCCGAGAAGAGCGCCCACAGCCCCAGACGAGCACCTCGTCACCACCCAGGAGTTCTGGGTATCCCCCCGCCCCAACCCCAGGTACGAGCCAGGACCCCCCAAGGGAGACCCGCTCTGCACTCCAGGCAGCCACCCACCCGGCCTACGGTTCGTCCAGGAAGGAGCAAGGCAGGGGACAGCCGGCCCCGCCCCGGAGGGGGGCACCCCGGAGAGAAGAGGGGCCCACAAGGGGTGTTGCTAACGTGGCCCGACCAGGCTCGGCCACAGTTGGAATGTGGGCGGGGGGCCAGCGCCCAGGGGCAAAAACCCAAACCCACCCCACAAGGAAACGGACACCCCCGGCTCAGGTGTAATGTAAACTCCCTCCCTGCGCGGAGAGAGCCCCGCCGGGCCCAGGAAACCGTCACCCAGAGGACACGGCCGCCGCTGCCAAGGGCCCAGTACCCCCCACCAGGGATGGGGTAGGGGACAGATGGACCTTGGACCCACCTTCCTTGTATAATGTGTGTGCTTGTGTTCGTAAGGGTGTATGTGTGCATGTGTGTGTGTTTGTGTTTGAATGTATATTATGAGAAGTAAAAAGGTGTGTGTACTAGGGGGGTGTAGTTAAAATTGGTGGGTAGGGCACAGAGAGGACATTCCCTGATTACTCACAGTAATGTCCCCTCACCCTCCCCACCAAGGGTCCCTAAATGTCTATGGTGCGGTTAAAATTGGCGGGTAGGGTGCTAGGAGGACATCTGCTGCTTGCTGGCAGTGATGTCCAAGCACCCCCCCACCAAGGGCCCTTCATGTCTAAGGTGCAAATAAAACCGAGAGAGGGGGGGCCCATTCCATACGGCAACCATGGGAGGGAGACCACTGCCAAGTAGCCCCCCACCAAAGCGCATCGCAGGCTAAACCCCCCACCCCCTCACCCTAATATGAGATTATATGAGGAAGGGGGTGAGTTGGGGACAGCTGGCAGACTGTCTCCCGGTGGTCAAACATCCATCCCCCAGCCCCCCCCAGCATAGGGCCCAGGTCCCCCAGCCTCGGGGCCCCATCCCCTGAGGCACCGACGCCCCAGGCCCAGCACGACCCACCCCACACAGAGGGAGAGGAGCCAGAAAGCGCCGCCCCCCCCCCCGGAGCAAGCCCAGGTCCCCACCCCCAGGCGCCGGCCCCGAGGAAGCTCTGGTCAGGCCTCGACGGGACCAAGGCAGCCAACCGGCCGGGGCAACCGCCGATTGCCACCAGCGGAGACCCCGACCCGTCAAACCCCCAAGTCATGGAGTTAGCTATGGGAGACCAGAGAGACTGAATTCTTTCCAAGTTACTTGAATTTTGGGCTGACATTTTTTCCAAGCTGATATGATCAAAAAGCAGATTTCTGTATTGACTTATATTTATATTTTTCTTGTTTTTCCAGTTTATTAAGATGTTATTTTTAGCAATACAAAGAGTTATGAAAATGATATTTAATAATTCTCCTTCTACCTCGATGGCACTCATGTCACCAAGCACGCAAAGTGATGGTGAAGCCGTGATTGAAACCTTAAGCCAGGCTGATAGATCGGCACATACCTGCTGCCAGAGAGCCTGGACAGGCGTGCAGAACCACAGTGCATGCATGTAACTATCAGGTAGATTACTATCACAGTGTTCACAAATGTCTGAGTTACTGAGACCCATCTTGAACATCCTCTGTCCAGTGTAGTAAATCCTGTGAAGAGTTTTGAAATGGATTAGCTGCAAATTTGGACTTTTAGTCAGTTTAAAGGTGTTTAGACAAAGTTCTGACCAAAAGTTTTCATCTGTGCTGATGCTCAAATCTGCATCCCATTTTGTTGTTGGAAGTGAAATATTATTATCTAATTTACATAAAAGTTTGTATATTTTTGAGAGAGTTTTGTTCATTGAAAAGTTAATCAGAGAGGTAACTACCTCTGGTAGCTTAAAATCGTTGTCTCTGTATTTAAACTTTTTAGTAATAATAGACTTAAGTTGCTGATATTCCAAGAAGTTATTTATTCCAAGCTTATCTTGTAGTTCCTGGGGAGTTATGAATCTTCTGTCAATAATTAAGTGCTCTAGTAACGTCACGCCCCCTGCTTGCCAAGCTGGGAAGTGTATCATCTTTTTGTTTATGAGGATGTCAGGGTTGTTCCAGATGGGTGTCATTCTGCACGGTTGAATTGATGACTTAGATATTTTTATAAATTCCCACCAGGCTGTTAAAGTTGCGTTTATATTGATACTTTTGAAACAATCCTGTTTTTTAACTGTTTGGCTAATAAATGGAAGATCTGACAGGTTGATTTTCCCACATAACGCCTGTTCCAAGTCTAACCATGAGTTGGTTTCTGGGTTATTTTTTAACCATTTTAAGATGTATTGTAATCTATTTGCAAGAAAGTATTTGTGGAAGTTAGGTAGTTCCAAGCCTCCACAGCTTTTTGCAGATTTTAACGTTTTTAGACTAATTCTTGCAGGTTTATTGTTCCATAGAAAGCTTGATATGGATGAGTCTAATGCTTTGAACCATTTTAGTGGCGGTTGTGTGGGGATCATTGAGAAGAGATAATTGACTTTGGGTAAGATTTTCATGTTAACCGTGGCTACCTTGCCCATGAGGGACAGAGGCAGGTTGGTCCATCGGGTTAGATCGTCCTGTGTGCTTTTCAGTAATGGAGTGTGGTTTAGCTGCACCAGTTCTGATAATTTGGGGGAAAAATAAATACCTAGAAATTTGATATTGCCTACTTTAACTGGAATTGTGATTCTTTGCTCCGCATTACTGTTCAATGGTAATAAAACAGATTTGTTCCAATTAATGGAGTAGTCTGATATGGAGGAGAATTCATTAATGGTTGTTGCCATTTCATTTACAGATTGTGAATTATTTAAGTACAGTAATATGTCATCTGCATCAGGGCTCCAGACTGCGACCAATTGGTCGCATTTTGCGACCAAAATTTGAGAGTGTGCGACTGAATTTTACATCCAGTCGCACATGCGCGACCAGTAAATTTGCCTCCCCCACCCTACGTATTTTTCATACATTAATCGTGGAAGGGGCACGTCAATGATCAATCAAATAATCAATGTGACGCGAGCGCACACGCACGCAGGCAGACACACACAGTCGCGCACATACTCATGAAACGCGAGCACACACTTGCGTGATGCCCGTCTGGGAGGCGGCCACTGCGTGTGAGAAGAATAGGGAACGCCGCTGTAAGTGGCTAAAATGCGTGGAGGGGGAGGGGCCTAGAGACAATCGAGCGCGCGTAAACATCTGTGGGAAGGAAACGGAGACAAATATCATCACAACCTGATATGTGCGTCTGAGCTATGAGTAAGTGAACTATTGATTCGTTCTTCCAACCTGCGGCTAGTGTACCAGTGACAGAACTACAGCAGGGGTCTCACACTCGCGGCCCGCGGGCTATTTGCGGTCTCCAAGATGATATTTTGCAGCCCCCGCCTTAATGTGGAAGTTTAATGTTACTGCAGCCCGCCAGTTTTAATGAATGACACTTTTTCATTGTCGTGCACGGAGCTGACCAACCAATCACAGTGGGGTTAGTCAGTGGTCCCCAACCACCGGGCCGCGGACCGATACCGGGCCGCGGGACACTTGGCACCGGGCCGCGGAGCGGTTCCAGGCCGCGGGAAATTTTTGCACCGGGACGCACAGAAAGAAAAAATAATTTCCATTTTATTGTTTTTTTTTTCCGACAAAAACGTTTTATTTTGAAAAGTGAGCGGATTCACTTTGTTACATCTGTCACACTTAACGCACGTCAAAGTCGCGACACCAAACATCAGGTGATAAACCCCACTAAAATTAAACCCAAACAACCAAAATGAGCAAAAAACAAGCTTCTTTAGAAAGTTGCTTTGACAAGGGGAAAATTATAATCATTATTGTTATTATCATTACTAAAGAGAAAATACCATCCCCGGTCCACGGTATACGTGTCTAGCGTTGCACCCCCCCACCCCCACCCCCCCGGTCCGCGGTAAACGTGCCTTGCGTTGTACCGGTCCACGGTGACAAAAAGGTTGGGGACCACTGGGGTAAATGACTCTTAGGGGCGGGACAATGACAGGGCTTGAAAGCAGGACACCTGACAGCCTCCAGGAGTTCCTTACTTTTCTTTTTAGAACGTATCTATTCGCTCGTAATTTTCTAAATACATGCAGTCCGTGCTGAGCTTTTCTCTGGGTCACACAGAACCGGAGGAAGGTTAAGTTGGAGTTGTCCTTAACATTACATTTAGTTTTAATATTCCTCTCCCCCTTAGTGTGATCTGTGTTATTATATATTTTATGATTATTTTAATGTTTTGTAATGTATGTAGCCTTTTTTTTAATGAATTGGTATTTTAAATTATTTTAATTGATCACTCAACTACAAAAACCATCAGGACACATGTCCCATAATGCATTGTTTTGTAGTCTGTAGGGCAGCTTTCAGTCAGTTCAGTTTCCAGCTGTGTCCGGGTAGGTTTGCCCCTTGCTCCCACCCCTTTCTTGCGATATTTTGGTGATGATTGACAGTTGATGTTGGAGCAAAAACAAAAATATATGTCACACACCAGGTGATCTGCGCAGCGTTGAGTTCACCTGGGTGATCTCAAACACGCTTATTGTGCATCTTGGCTGCACATATTTGGTGTCACAAACATTACATTTCCATCCGTTGTGTTTACTATTTGTATTGTCATGACAGTGATGGTTCTGTCAGTTTAGCTGTTGTTGCATCTTCAAAAGTGCAGAATAAAATTTGACACTGAATTTGAAACAGCACATTGTAATTTCTGCATCTATTATTAAAGTATTTATTAGTAATACAGTGGAAATTAGTAGATTTGGTTAGCATGTTGATTTACGGTATGCGCCCCTAAATTTTCTGGTTGTGCCCCTAAAATTTTCAGTTAGGGGCCACTGTGCTCCTAGTGAAAAATGTTAGTCTGGAGCCCTGTGCATAGAGACTAATTTTATGATGGCTCTGTTTGGTTTTAATTCCTTTAATGCTCTCATTCTGTCTTATTGCTGCAGCTAGAGGCTCAATAAATATAGCAAAGAGAGAGGGGGAGAGTGGGCAACCCTGTCTGGTTCCTCTTCCGAGAAAAAATCTGTTGGAAGTCTGTTTATTAGTTCTGACAGATGCATTGGGGTTGCGATATAATATTTTGATCCAGTTGATGAATGATTCTTCAAAACCAAACTTATGGAGGGCAGCAATGAGGAACTTCCAATTTACTCTGTCGAAAGCTTTTTCAGCATCCAGCGACAGTATGGTCATTTCCTGGTTTTTAATGCTGGCAAAGTCAATTACATTAATGAGTCTGCGGACATTGTCATCAGAGTTTCTGCCTTTGATGAAACCAGTTTGATCGAGGTGAATTATGTGAGGGGTGATTTTTTTCTATTCTCTGTGCTAGTGCTTTGCAGATAATTTTAACATCTGCATTGATTAAAGAAATAGGGCGATAGCTAGAAGGGCTAGTGGGGTCTTTTTCTGGTTTAAGGAGGAGAATTATGTTGGCGGAGTTCATGTTAGGTGGCATTGATTTGCTTTCCTTGATAAATGTTACCATTTCAAAAAACGTTGGTGCCAGCTGTTCCCAGAATTCTTTATAAAACTCAGCAGGAAAGCCGTCAGGCCCTGGAGCTTTACCGTTAGGCATAAGTGATAGAGCTTCATGAAGCTCAGACAATGAAAGCTGTGAGTCTAGGTTTAAGATCTGATCTTCAGTTAATCTGGGTAGGTTTATTTTATCTAGAAATGAGTTGATGCTTTGTTCTGATGGGTTGATCTGTGATGTGTATAAATTTTTATAAAAGTCTTTAAACGCGGTATTTATTTTGACCGGATCATGCGTGACATCTCCTTTTTCATCAACGATGGAAGTAATTGTTGATTTTTCTTTATTAATTTTAAGCTGATTAGCAAGAAATTTGCCAGATTTGTTTGAGTTTGCAAATCTTTCAAGTCGTAGCCTTTGTATTTGGAATTGTGTCTGTTTATTGATGATGTCATATAACTGCAGTTTTAAATTTTTCAGATCGCCCAGAATGTGTTCCTGTGCAGAGGCAGCATAAGCAGTCTCCAGAGTTTTGATTTTATTTTCTAGTTCTAATAAATGTGCTTTCTCTTTGCGTTTTTTATACGTTGAATAAGAGATGATTTTCCCTCTCATGACTGCCTTTGCAGTTTCCCAAAGAAGGCATGGTGAAATATCCTTAGTGTTGTTGAATTCTAAGAATGTTGCCCATTCTTTTTTAAAGAATTCAATAAATTCCTGGTCTTTTAACAGAGATGTATTAAACCTCCAGGTTGAACCTGAGGGTGTGGCTATTTCCCTAGAAATATTTACAGAAACTGGTGCATGATCACTGATAATTATTGGGTGAATGTTGGAACTTTGGATATCTTTTAAGAGAGAGTTACTAATTAATAAATAGTCTAAACGGGAATGTGAATGGTGAACTGGAGAGAAAAAGGTGAACCCCTTAGTGTTTGGATGACATGAGCACCAAGCGTCGCAGAGACCCAGATCCTTCATGTACTGCTGTAGGGTACTTGCAGACCTGCATATGCGTTGGTTTGCTGCTGTGCTGAGTCTGTCAAGTTCAGGGTCCAAAACAAGGTTGAAGTCTCCTCCTATAATGATTGTGGAGTCAGAGTGAACTGAGAGTGAGGTGAAGAGTCTGTGAAAGAAGGAAGAGTCGTCAACATTCGGGCCATAGACACTGGCTATGCAAAAGTCCTTATTCTGAATGGATATATTAATGATTACAAATCTGCCTTCTGGGTCAGTAACTGTATCCTTATGAGTAAAATTAAAGTTTTTATTAATCAAAACAGCAACTCCTCTTTGTTTGGAGTTGTAACTAGCAGAGTACATAACTGTAAAATGTAAACCACACAGGAGATGCTTCTGTGAATTAGATAAATGGGTCTCCTGCAGTAGAGCTATATCTGCTTTAAGATCATTCAGGTGATTAAACACTTTCATTCTCTTTGGCCCAGAGCCAAGTCCACGCACATTCCAGCTAACAATGTTAAGACTGTTCATAACTGCTCTGACTAGAAAGGTGTGAAGCCAGGTAATGCGTGTGTGCCCGCTCGTGTGCGCATGCCCGCATTGCAAACCTGCTGCACAGACAAGCGCTGTGCCTGTGTGCGCGTGAACGTTTTCTGGCTATGTGAGCTGCGTGTTGCGTGCGTCCTATAAGAGCCTGTGTGAGGTGATTGCAGTTTGTCGGCGTGTGTGTGCGGGATCTCTTGTGCACGTCCATGTGTGCGCGCGCCCGTTCAGTGCATAAATAAATACTTACTGAGGATGCGTTGTTTTTCGGTGATTTACATATGAGGAAGGGGGAGAGGGGGGGGACCAAGAAAAAGATAGAAAACAAGAAAAGAAATAGAAAACAAAAAGAACAAAACAACTACAGAAACATGAGTGGGACTGAGGTGAAGAAAAATACTTTTCCTGAGATGGAGGTGTGGATTATTGATGATGTGATGGGATTAGCGGGTTTCTTCTGGGCAGCGCAGATGTTCTCAGCGCGGATCTAAAAGTCTTCAGCACAGCCAGGGGGTGATCTCCGGGTCCCGGAACAGCCGCCCGTCGACGTAAAGCTTATCAACGGCCACAACCGCTCTAGAACCGGCAGTCAGATGCTTCCTCCTCAGCGGGAACAGGATCTTCCTTCTACGTTCATTTTAAACTGTGAATGCAGACATCCAGCTAACCGGCCGCCAAGGGACCGTCAACTAAGTGCGTTCCCTGTGAAACAGCCTTATGTATCAGTAAACTTTTAAAAAATGAATACATGTCTATATTTATTAAGGGTGTGCCAAAATATCGATATGGTGATATATCGCGATATTTAGTCCCGCGATCGATTATCGATACGTCTTCATCAAGTATCGACCTTTTATTTACGTTTAAAAACCCTGTAAAACGTTATATTAACCATCCTTTGGTAAGACAATTCCTTGGAGGGTCGATAGGGGGCGCTCGTTGCGAGATTGGCTGTTGCAGGCGGACGAAGAAGAACACACATTCAAACAAAGATGGCGGAGCGGGAAAACAATGAGAAGCGACGGCAGCAAGTTAATAGGCGCGCCGGCAGCATTGAAGCTGCATCACCCGGGGTTGTGTGAGAAAGCTGTGGCTGCTGCTGCCTGAAGCCGACACAGACCGGCGCGGATACTTTTTTCCAGACGAAGCTACCGCCGTCTTCTGAGAGACAGAGCAGCGGCAATAACGGAAAACGGTCCCTGCAGCGCGGTGGAGAACGAGGGATTTGGGTTTTTATTGAATGCAGTAGAGCCACGCTTTGACATTCCCTCTCGGAAATACTGAAAAAGGATCCCTGTACTGTACGGCCAGACCAGAGCTACAGCTGAGATGGAAACGGAAGAAAGAGAGGCATCCCTGCCCTCAGACCCCCTTCTCCTCTAAGCAGCGGTAGATAAGCGGCGTCTTGATGCTAAAAAGCCCGTGGTTCTCCAGAAAAACATGAACATTTTAACATACATCCCATGCAGCTTTTCCCCAAACGTGTTGTTCACAAAGACGTTAACTTTTAGATGCACTTCAAGTTTTTTATGTATTTTATCCCTGGTTATTTATTTTGAAAGCAGTTTATGTCTTAAATAACTTAAAGGAAAGTTCCTAGCTACTTGATTTTTATTTTTCTGGGAGAATTATATTTTTAGTTACACCACATTTGCACTAAATGGTGTCATTTATTTTTTAACAAAGACACTATAATTTGTTCACAGAATATCTGATTTTCAGCTATTTTTTAAATTAAGCAATGGCTATGGTTTTGTTTTTCAAAAGTTAATACTAGTGTGCCTTGCAGCTACTTGACTTATTCATTTTTATCCTTTTTACAGCAATTTTGTACTAAATAATGACACTGCTGTTCATGTTCACTATTGTTTAAACTGAATTTTACAGATATTTCCAAATGAAAATTGTCATTGTTTGTCAAAGACAGAGTATTACTGATTTCAGCAATGTTACACAAAAGTCTGTTATTCATTACACCAAATAGGACACAAGTTGTTTATTATCATGGTGTTTAAAAAATAAATAAATAAATGGGGAAATATTTTCCAAAAAGCTGTTTTTAAAGTCCTTCTTTCCTAAAGTTTGATATATCGTGAGGTGTTAGAGACGAGATATATCGATTATCGCATTATCGCCATATCGTGATAGTATCGTTATCGTGAGCAATGTATCGCAAATCGTATCGTATCGTGAGGTACCCAGTGATTCCCAGCCCTAATATTTATATTAGGCCTGGGCAATAAATCGATTAAAGGAATTAATTTTTGTTACGGGCAATTTCAAAAATAACTAAGTGGAGTTTTTCTGTGGCGCATTTTTGGCTCCCCAGAGGTTCCGTAGCGTTAGTTTCACACGGCGATATGGCACGCGACAAACAAATCACAAAACAGCACGCGACAGTATGGGTACCAGTGAGAGTGGGAAGTTTGTTCCCAAGAAAGGAATAAACTCATCTGTTGTTTGGAACTGGTGTGGGTTTGCTGCCACAGACGTGGAGAAAGAAACCCCCCCACGCTGCTACATTTGCCTAAAGCCCATCGGAGTCAAAGGCTCTCACGCGCGCTCGCGTGGCACGCGCTCAGTCCTCTTACACACGCAGTTAGTTGTTATTTGTGAATAAAGAATTCTGCGTTGCAGGGCTCCAGACTAACTTTTTTCACCAGGAGCACAGTGGCCCCTAACTGAAAATTTTAGGGGCACAACCAGAAAATTTCGGGGTGCATACCGTAAATCAACATGCTAACCAAATCTACTAATTTCCACTGTATTACTAATAAATACTTTAATAATAGATGCAGAAATTACAATGTGCTGTTTCAAATTCAGTGTCAAATTTTATTCTGCACTTTTGAAGATGCAACAACAGCTAAACTGACAGAACCATCACTGTCATGACAATACAAATAGTAAACACAACGGATGGAAATTCATCTTGGTGACACCAAATATGTGCAACCAAGATGCACAATAAGCGTGTTTTAGATCACCCAGGTCGACGCAACGCTGCGCAGATCACCTGGTGTGAGACATATATTTTTGTTTTTGCTCCAACATCACCTGTCAATCATCACAAAAATGTCACCAGAAAGGGGCGGGATCAAGGCCCCAATGAACGCAGCTGGAAATTTAGTACTGAACTGACTGAAAGCTGCCCAGATGACTACAAAACAATGCATTATGGGACATGTGTCCTGATGGTTTTTGTAGTTGAGTGATCAATTAAAATAATTTAAAATACCTATTGATTAAAAAAAGGCTACATACATTACAAAACATTAAAATAAATGTAAAATATATAATAACACAGATCACACAAAGGGGGAGAGGAATATTAAAACTAAATTGAATGTTAAGGACAACTCCAACTTCCTGTTGTCCTTCAGTCTCGCTGCAGATTCTCCTTCATCTCACAGCCCCCCCCCCGGCCTGGTCTCCACCAACGATCCAGGCGTGGTGCTGGTTCATCTCGAGCACGTCTATCGTTGCATTTTCCCCAACGTATTTTCAGTGTGTCTAAAACTAATGTTGTTTTTGCTCGAGTGTGTTTAATGTTCAAGCCCCCTTAGCTGTCACGCATGTAGGTGTGGGACATTTTTTCTCCTCAGCTGACCCGACTCCCGCGGGAGCGGTGTGCTGCCGTAACAGTCGTGCATAAACCGTTTGATGCGCCGCCGTAACCGTAACCAAAACTTAGCCTTCCTCTGGTTCTGTGTGACCCAGAGAAAAGCTCAGCACGGAATGCATATATTTAGAAAATTACGAGCGAATAAATACGTTCTAAAAAGGAAAGTAAGGAACTCCTTAATGTGGTCCGGGGAGGGAGGGGGCTGTCAGGTGTCCTGCTTTCAAGCCCTGTCATTGTCCCGCCCCCAAGAGTCATATACTACGCTGTGATTGGGTGGTCATCTCCGTGCACAACAATGAAAAAGTGTCATTCATACAAACTGACGGGCTGCAGTAACATTAAGGCGGGGGCCGCAAAATATCATCTTGGGGGCTGCAAATAGCCCGCGGGCCGCAGGTTTGAGACCCCTGCTGTAGGTCTATCACTGGTACACCAGCCGCAGGTCGGAAGAATGAATCAATAGTTCACTTACTCATAGCTCAGACGCACATGTCAGGTTGTGATGATATTTGTCTCCGTTTCCTTCCCACAGATGTTAACGCGCACTCGATTGTCTCTAGGCCCCTCCCCCTCCACTTACAGCTGCTTTCCCTATTCTTCTCACACGCAGTGGCCGCCTCACAGACGGGCATCACGCGAGTGTGTGCTCGCGTTTCATGAGTATGTGCGTGAGTGTGTGTGTCTGCCTGCGTGTGTGTGCGCTCGCGTCTCATTGATTATTTAATTGATCATTGACGTGCCCCTTCCACGTTTAATGTATAAAAAAAAATACGTAGGGTGGGGGAGGCAAATTTACTGGTCGCGCATGTGCGACTGGATGTAAAATTCAGTCGCACACTCTCAAATTTTGGTCGCAAAATGCGACCAATTGGTCGCAGTCTGGAGCCCTGCGTTGTGATTATTACTTGTACCGGTATATTCATTTGCGACGCGGCCGCCTAGGATTGTGTTTTCAGAGGAGGCGGGCGCTCCTGCTGCTTCATCATCTACTCCGTTTAGAAGACGGGGTTTCTTACTTTAAAATTTAGACCCCAGATATGAGCTGTATTGTTAATCCTGTAGAACAAGGGGGTCAAACTCATTTTCACTGAGGGCCACATCAGCATAGTGTCTGTCCTCAAAGGGTCAGATATAACTTCTACATGTAACTAAATGTTATGAAAAATAAATGTAACTATTAGGGTTGGGCGATGTCCCCTAAATTGGCCGTTGACGATGTTTGCTGTCAACCATCGGGATGGACGATGACATCGTGGGGGGGGATTTTTTAAAAACATTTTTCGTTGTTATATAACTGCTATTCGTTATTTTGCTTTTTTCATTTTATTTCCCAACTAATGACTCATCCGCGTGATCCAGTATAAACTGAGGGAGGTGACAAAAAAAGTAACAAACAAAATGGAAAAGAAGTAGTCCGCTCCTGCACTTAACTAGCGAAGTGGACCGGCGGAGTGCGGACTTACAGCTTTGTGTTTGTGTTTGATGGGAAGGGGGGGGGGGGGGGGGGGGGGTACATGAGCGGTATGTGTGGGAGATTTAAGACTGCGATCCGTCCCGCAGCTCTAGGGGTACGAGCTACCGAACTCAGAACCGGGTCTAGAAGTGTGTGTCTGAGCACAGCTAGGATCGTCAGCACACACAGCGGTTTGAGCTTCAAAGCAGAAATGTCGCTCAGTCCTTAGAAAACATTCAAACAATGACGTGGATTTGTGTTTCCAGTCGTGTCCCGACTAAATAACGGCTGATGTTATTCCCAGGATGCAACGCATCCCAAAGCTAATGTTGTTAGCCCATGTTAGCATAGCAGTATGCTAACATGGGCTAACAACAGCGCTCAGAAAAAGTGCTGACAACACGGATTAAGATTCAAATGATGAGCGAACAGGTGTTTCATAATAACCGTAACATTATTAAAAGCACGATTAGAAGATCATCTCGTATTTTACCGAGCTGACATGTCAATGAATATAGCCGCTCGGCGCTGTCGTTTTGTATTTAATTGTTACATTCAATAAAGTTTGAAAAAAAAAAGCCGCTCGGCGGAATTTATATCCTTCCGGTTTTCAAACCCTACTGCGCATGTGCGAATGATTTATTCCGACGGAAAGTGTGACCTTAGTGAACGTTTTTATATTCTGAAAACATTTTTCTGGGCCCATGTACACGGTTGGATTGTAATCCGACCATTGATCCTATCAAGATATTTTGTACATGTAACCGCGGCTTATGGGGTCCACTCGCAATGTGGCGGGGGCGTGGCATCACGATGGTGGTCTCTCCATCGGGATGTCAGTCACCCATCACGATGGACGATGATATCGTCCATCGGCACAACCCTAGTAACTATTCCTTAATGTTAAAAAACTCATTACTTATCTATTATAACTTTTTAAAGTGTCAATTACAGTTGCATAAAAACATGTTTTCTTGTTACTCTACATAAATCCTTTTAAATTGTCTCTGCTTATTAAAACCCACATAACTCCACCAATGAAGGATCCGACTTAATAAAGAAAAATAACATAGAACTGCACTAGAAAGAACATGTATTATATGTGTAACATTTAGCAAAAAAAAGGCTGCATACAGCCTGGCATCCAACTGATGGTTTGATGACAACAATTTTTCTGCATACACACATAAGACCTGCAAATATTGAATAATTATAACAGGAGCTACACATAAATAATATGTAATCAATTAAAGAAACATTTTTAGAAATTAAAAACTTTTATGCTTTCGCAGGCCACATGAAATGCCATGGCCGGCCGCATTTGGCCCCCGGGCCTTGAGTTTAACACGTGCTTTAGAAAATGCTGCTACTGTCAAGGTGAATGTGTCTTTTTAGTCTACACTACAAAGTGTGACTTAAAACAAAGCTGGGATTTTAAGTAAGTAAGTAACCTTTTTATTTTGGAAGAGTGAAAACAAGTCTAGAATAACAAAATAGGACAAAAACAAGACAAAATTTTATAAACACAAGTCCAAAAGGGAGTGAGAAGAAGAAAAATCTTATACTTCCCTTTGATTTCAAGAGTGTGTTCATTTATTTATTATTCATCCCAGAAATGGGGGTTACATTTGTCTTGGGTTTGATCAACTTAAAGCAACATTTGCTTTAAGTTGTCTGCCGTTTGTACTTACTGCTTTCCTTAAGTAGGATGGGGGAGGGGTGTAATCGGGGAAAAACTGGAAATCGAATTAAAAAAAATAAAATCTGAGATTTTATTTTTAGGCCATATTGCCCAGCCCTAATTTATATGAACTGGTAATGAAGACTCGTCAGCATAGTCATGGTACGTTATTATTATTATACTAAATTTTGTTAGAAAGTCCATCTCTATTTTATTGCTTATAGTTTTTAAAATGTAATAGAGATATGAATCATTACATATGTGCACAATAGCTCTAAAGATACCAAAGCTTCTGTCACTACACCTCCTGTACTAATCATGACCTTATTGTCCTACTGCAATAAAGATGATGTCATATTTCACGTTGTTTATTGTTAGGAATTTTCCATATTTAATTATTGATCAGATTTGGTCAAAAATGTTCAATAGCTTTGAAGATGCTGTAGTTACTGACACAAAACCTCCTGTACTGACTAATCCTGACCTTATTTTCCTACTACAATAAGGATTACGCAAAAAAAATTCTAGCATCTTCAGAACTATTGAGGATTTTTGACCAAATCAGATCCTTTTCTAAATATGAAAAAATCCTTAAAATAAACAAAGTAATTTATTGACATTCTTTAATTTAGTATGACAATAATGTCATGACTAGTCCGTACAGAAGGTTTGGTGACAGTAGCTTCAGTATCTTCATAACTACTGATAACTTTAGTCATGATTCATATCTATTAAAATTTGAAAAAGTATATGCAACAAGATAAAATAAAGATGGACTTTCCTACAAAAATATTGTTTGTAACAAGAATATGCTTTTTAATAATGTTAAAATAATGGGGCGGCCGTGGTGCAGCGGTAGGGCGGTCGACCCATAATCGTAATATTTCAGGTTCGATTCCTGCCTTGCACGGCCTTGTGTCGAAGTGTCCTTGGGCAAGACACTAAACCCCACCTTGTCTCTGGTGGGAGGTTGGCGCCAGTGTTCGGCAGCAGAGCCACCATCAGTGTGAATGTGTGTGTGACTGGGTGAATGGGACTGTGACTGTAAAGCGCTTAGGGCCTTCGTAAGAGGGTAGAAAGCGCTATATAAGTATACGCCATTTACCATTTATGATTTTTTTTTTTGAGATTATTGATTTTTTCATAGTTCACATAGGTTGTACTTTGTTGACGGCCCCATGACAGCCGGCTGCTGCATGTTTGCATTCAAAGCTTGAAGCAAACAATTCGGATTAAAAGGCAAAAAAAATTATATTTTTTCTTTAAAAATGCATTTGTGGTTCACTCTCTGTGTTAATACAAAAGGATTGAGATATCTGTGAAATCTGTGAAAAACATTCTGATTTATCGAACCTCAGCTGCCAGAGAATTTAAAATAATGAATCCATGGTTTGCAAGTGAGGAAGCTGGAAACAAACTCTGACAAGACAAGAAGACGCAGCTGCAGCTGAGTTTCCGCGGAAAAAGAAAGACCTGCGTTGGAAGATCGACTCGAGGCTGAGCGCAGCAACTTCCAGCAGGTGACAATGAAACGCTGTCCATCCTCCCCCTTTTACTGGGACGCAACGCCGGCGAGTTACGCCACGCTTTGGTGCTGCAGGAGTCAAACTTGGCCTGAGGTGTCTGCTTTCACTGATCTTTGCACGGCAAAGAGACGGACTCTAATGATGAGGAAAGGGAAGCCGGCGTGTTTGATGGAAATGTAGCCCAGCTGTTTCTGATACAGAAGATGAGGACTTTGATGGATTTTAAATGCTGATTGATGACTGAAAAAAGAAATCACAACCAACTCAGTTTTGCAGTCGCTGCCTTTTTAAAACACACCAGCATGCACATTTCACCGGTACGTGTGTTAACGTTAAATACAGAAAAAAAAACACTCAAATTTAAAACGGCGCAGTTTAATCCAGTGCTGTTGTATTGTAGGGAGAGGAGTGTGTTATTAAATAATATGGCTTTAATTGTGTGTGTGTGTCTGGCAGTTCAGTGTGTGGTGTGGCTCTTTGACTATCACAGTTAGAAATGTCGGCTCTATGTGTCTAACTTGTTCGCGCCCCCCCAGTGTTGGAGGCATACAGATTACGTAAAGTTTCGGCCAATCAGATCAACCAGAAAGGTTCCTGCCCCCAAGTGACAAAATACCCCTGAACACCGCCCCCCATGTGACAAAAACGCCCCCTTAACATTGAGCGTAAATCCAGGTGAGCATGCAAAAGAGATCTGACCGAGCAGGATCACTGCTCAGTTAGGATTTCAGCTGTGCAATTGTAAAATACGGGGTCACTTGGTTAGGATTGTAAGGTTCACTCACTCAGTTCTTAAATACGCCCGCTTAGTTGTCTTTACGCCCTTTCAATATATGGCAGACATGTGATCCCATAGAGTGCATGATACTATTTCCAGCAACAAGATGGAACACCCATGCTCAGCCGCATCCCACAATCCTTTGGTGCCATTAGACCCAACGTTCACACGACCTTCACCACAATATGACGCAACTTTCAAGTTAAAGCAATCATTAAAAGCAGTGTGAAAAAATCCACCATCACCAACAGGTTTGGAAAAGCGGGTCTGCTGCATGACGGAGAGGACAGTGCAAGCTAAGGAGTGAATTTACCTCAGAGTGACACTAGTCCATCTATTTAGCAGCTCCGTAATATACGAGATGATCTTCTAAACGTGCTTTTATTATTATGGTTATTATGAAGCGCCTGCTCGCTCATCATTTTATTTTCATTCTGTGTGGTCAGTGCTTTTTTGTGGCAGAACAAAGCCGAAAGAACGGTTAGGTGAAGGCTAACATGCGCTAACAACAACATTTAGCCTGGATGAACATAAAATCCATGCGGGAAATGCCACAATCTGCATCTTGGCTGCATGTAAATATGTAGGAATAACACCAGCCTTTATTTTGTCGGCACATGACTGGAAACACAAATCCACGTGATTGAACGGAGCGAGGGCGGAGCGCGGAGGCGTCCGCACTTTGCACCCGGCGTCCGTGAAGCAGCCGGTTGGTCCTTTTTGAGCTAAAGCCTTCTTAAAGCCTTCTCTGGAGCGAAACATCCGTCTATGCGTGACGTTAAACCAGAGCAGCAGTGACACACGATTGTGCCACCTGTCAATGTCAATTTGAATCTTTTCATGCTAACTTTGTATGTCAGCTTTTAATCTACTGGCTGTGATGCTTCAAGGACCCACTCCATTTAAATTGTGTTTTTAAAATATTCCATTCTGAAAATGGAGGACATTTACATATAATTTAAGAGTAAAACTTTGTTTTTGAGTATTTCTTTATTCAAATAATGATGGATCAGGAGCAGACGGAAATCAGGACCAGGCTAAAGTCTCCCTGTTTTGCTCTGCTCCTCCTTATCCCCTCCTCTTCATCTTTGTTTTCCTTAACTTTAAATTGTTTTAACATTTGCACTGAGATTTTTTTGAATGAAAGATAGAATATGGCAGTTAATTGTAGTTTCTGGACAAAAATGATCCTTTCTTTTAAAAATTAGGCAGAAGATGAATCTGTATCAGAGGGCTGCAGTGCGGAAGAGAGGACCCACTGGAGAAGGCGGAGCAGAGCTGTCAACCATCCAAAATTCCAACAATGAGGAAACAGATCATTATTTTACTTTGGAGGTGGAGGATGTTTAAGAACAACGAGGAGCAGCATTGTCTAAAAATTGCAGGAACTGCGAAGTTCTCACTCTCACTCGTCACCGGAGTGGACTGGGCAGGATTTTTGCAGTGCTCTGCAGTCTGCAGAGTTTCTGCCATTTTTAGATAATGCTGGTTATTGTTGATTTTGAAAATTGTAGTTGCTCCCAATCCAAAATAATGGTAGGATCAGCCTCTTCCTACAATCAGAGTCCTGACATATAGCTCCACCCCCACACCTTCAGCTAAAACGCCTTAAAACTGTGAAGTTTTAGTGTCTTTGCTGGTCTTTGGCGTAAATGAAAAGGTTCCCGCTCCTTCTCCCTCTGCTCCCTCCTAAAATTTAAAGTTAGGCAAAAATGCATTGTGTTTGAATAGCCCGCCAATAATGTCTGCTATGACGAACTAATGTACATTTGTCACATTAAGTGCTAAAACGTCACATTAAGTGCTAAAACTATCGTAACACGTATGTTGGAACAACAGTAAACCACGTTTACGTTAGTAAATAAGAGCATTTTTAAAGCATTTCATTAACGTTACTTATCATATTAATCGGGGCTGATGACAAGACGCCACTGAGGAAAACAGCAATGAGGCTGATGGAAAAGAAACCGAGGTTGGGGCGTCTTGAAGCGGGGCAAAATCGGAACGCATCGCAGAAAAAGATAATGCTCAACTTTAAATTTCAAACGTTGCATTCAGCAAGTCCAACACGGCCACCTGAGCTAACGCTGAGAAAAGGAAAGACCTTACAACCAGAACGTGGTGACGTCATGACGCTACTTTAGGGCTTCTAAAATTTTTGAGTGCAAGACGCAAATAAGCTTTAAAATATTCAGCACTGTTGAGTTAAATTTGAATAAATGTTAATAAAGCTTAATACTTTGTATTGGAATCAACTACAAAATGACATAAGTTGTGTAACCTTAACAGTTATGAGCCAAATACAACTGTTTGGGTTTACATTGCATCACCTCCTCATCATCTCTGTTTCCTGCACCAACATCTCCATTGAAATCTGCACCAATGACAACTTTCTCACTTCTAGGAATATTCATCATCTCTTCATCAAGGTCCAAAAAGAATTTTTCCTTTTCCTCCAGCTCACATTCTACCTGTGGGGCACATCCACTGACAACATTAACCATCACACCTTCCATTTCTATCTTCAGATTTATCACTCCATCTGACATTTATTTTACCTCCACAACACTCCTAGCCTTACTACCAGTCCACCTGGTCTCAGGGACACAGCATGTCTACCTTCTTCCTCTGTATCATGTTAACTAACGCTCTACCTTTTCTTGTCATAGTTCCAACATTCAAATTCCATACTCTCAGCCCAACAGGGGTTGACATAGCCCAGAAATTTGCACTGGTTTTTGAAAGTTACTGGCCCTGCCTGAAAGTTACTGGCCCGACACCGCGCACAAACCCCCCCCGAAAATTTTAATATGGTGCAATTTGGTGCATTCTGGTGACATCTAGCACTTATTTATACACTTTTCAATTACTGAAAATAGACTGTATCAAACTTAAATCTGCTCTAGTCTGTTTCAGACTTTTTGAAGAGAGCACTGCAGTGTAGTACGTAACACTACTTAAGAAGTTTTTATGCTGCTTCTAATCACTGCTATTTCACATTTGTCCGTAATCAATAGTTAAGAAGTTTTATTTACTTTTTTGCTCTGACTGCCTTGAGGTTCTGCTTTTTGTTACTGTTGCTTAGTTGCATTTACTTTTTAGATCCTTAATTACTGTTGTTCAAATTTGCAGTTACTTGTTTAAACTTGCAACATTACGTTTACTTTTAGTTACTTTAGTTACTTAATTAAATTAAATAATTGAAAAATTAAATAAAATTAAATTACTGAGATCATTCAGCTTTTGACTAGAAATACTTGCTGCTTACAGTGTTGTAAAGAAAAACAAAATGAAGTACTTTGACATTATACTGCATTTGAGTCTGAGATTCAGGTATTTGAAGTTGCCTTTGATTCTTTGACATTCAGCTTAAAGCTTAGTGCATACAGTTTCATCTTCAATGCATTCATTAAATATCTTGCTGTCCATACTACTAATTCCACCCATTACTCCATCTAACATGTTCCTATCTATTCCTTTTTATACAATCATGGCAGACGTCAAACTTTCAAAGCGATGAAGACGAGGTAAATCTACACATTTTCGCAAAATATACTTCATTGAAAAAGGTGAAAAAATATTTAAACCGTTAGCATATTTTAGTGGTCCGAGCGGACAAGTGAAAAATAAAGTCTTATGGTCCGTACTGCTCGAGCGAGCTGGACTGGGCCAGCAGACAAATGGCTATGTCGAGCCCTGCCCAACACCCAGACTTTCCTCTTCTCTCTCTTTCTACGAATGTGCCTTCCTCCTCTCCATCTTCAACCAACAGTAGTCCAATTACATTCCTGACTAGGCCCGCACAATATACCGCAAATTTATCGTTATCGCAATATCAAGCAGTGCAATATCCATATCGCAAAAGTCAGCAAAAATCGCAATAAATGGTTACCTTAAATGTGCTAAAACAATCTTATGGTAGCTTGAAGCATTTAACAAATCAAATAAGTCAATTTATGCATTTGACCAATTGGATGGACCCTTTCACGTTCTTGACCAATCAGATAGAGGTATTATGTTAGATGTTTGCCTCCTACGTCAACGAGGGTCATTTGGAGTATAATTTTTAAATTGTTGCAGTGAAATTGTAATGATGTTTTTGGTTGTTTTACTATTTGTGTATATACCGCAAATTATATCGTTATCGCAACATTGATCACTAATATCGCATATCGCAAGTTTTGCTCATATCGTGCAGCCCTATTCCTGACACAACCCTCTGTATTTATCTGGGCTTGGGACAGGTACAACGAGACCCTGGCTTCAGCCCCCTCATGGCTGCATCGGTCATAGTTTGTACATATAAATCTTTATATTTTCTGTGTTCTGTAGAATGAAGAAATGCTGCAATCAAGGAGGCCATCAAGGACACCCCGATGGGAATTTTCCTCCTAATGGAAAGTGGCAGTGGTGAGGAAGAGGACAATCCGGTGGTCCACAGCTCCAAGGCTGTGGTGGTCGACCTACCAAGTGTTGGAGTGGCAGTTACCATGCTGTTTGGCCTTTTTTACAACACAAACCTGGATTACTCTCCTCAACTAAGAAACACATTTGAGGTAATCTAGAAAACTGTAATGGAGTTGGAGGGTAGAGTTATGTTTAAAAGGGTTCAGGCCTTTAAGATCTGACTCTTTGAATGAAATTGTTGAAAAAGTTTTTTCTAAAGTGTGGAAGCCATCTTCCAAACAAAGAGAAGTATGCAAAGCCCAATAAAGAAAATGCCTAAATGAAAGATTGTGGAAGATTGGGAATAACTCAAAAGTTGAGTTTATTCATGATGCGTCTTTTTTATTCATTAAAGGAATGGGGAGAAAATGTACGCTTTTACAGAAAGTGACAAAGAGGTCTAATCCAAAGTAAGGTTAGGATACTTAACCTTCAGTTAACTTTTTCATTTATGTGCCCCCCCCCTTCAGAGCTTATTTTAATGTGATTTCACATCTGAATGAATTCCATATGACAGCATAAAATATTTGCTGATAAAATGCTGTAAAAATAGGATCATCATTTGGCATTGGATTGTATGAAGAGCTGCATTGGCTGCTGGACAAACTTGCAAACTGTTCTCTCTCTGAAGACTTAATCATGCCACCTCCCCATGCTGTGTCTCTGCATGCAGGTTCCAGGAAGTGAGGCTGAGCATGACGATGAAGAGGAGGAGGAGGACGACAAAGAGAAGTGCTGCTCAGAGCCAGGATGTACTTCCTTTGCATGCTGGGATACCATAATGTGGTGCAGAATTTTTCATCAAAGCATGTGACACTTCCTAATGTTTCAGTAGGTTTTGGTTTTCAATACGTCAAAGTTTATTAATGGCGGCCACAAAAAAACTGTCAGTAGTTGATGAATTGATTTGAATGTGTGGTTTGATGCTTTAGTGCCACTTGGTTTATAACTCGTTAGACAGAATCATTTTTGTTTCTTCAGTAACTTTTTGATACCTTCTAGCTTGAAACGCTGGACAGCATTGGCCATAAATCAAGCATTAGTTGTGTCAACCTCGTACAAATCCCAACTGCAACAGTCTAAACCAAATTGCTGTAGCTCTGAAGGAGAGACAGAGCAGAAACTATAATTTCTGAGACTTCACCAGAGAAACCTCTACCTGCTGAAGATGGTTGTAACCTTTTCTGGCCTGAGGTATCCAGCGAGTAGAAACAAGAACATCTATCATTATTTGACTTTTTTAAAATGTTGCTTTCTTGAAATGATCCAATATAATAAAATAATATTGGAGCTTTTGCATGAGTACAAGGAATAACGGAAGACAACAAAAAGTTTTAGAAAGGAATTTCATGAGCCAACTCTTTTTTGTTGTATGCGGCGCCTCACAGCAGAAAATGGCTGAAACCTCTCCAGCCTTTTAAGGAGAGCCTGGTCCTCTCCTGATCTCACTGCCTGTTGACAGCACCGTGGTATTGGCGCCTCATAGGCCACTTCTGATAGTCAGTGTTGGCTTCTTCTATTCCTCTCTTTTTAGAATCTGATGATAGTATTTTATAACGAGTCCATCTTTCTTGAAATGTATTTAGGTTAAAGATAAATGTCCTGTTTTTGAGCAAAGACAAGTGATAACTCACTTGGTTTTCCCGCTCTATCCTCTTCTGATCTTGAAGTCTGTTCACAGCGCTGTGATAGAACAGGCATCTCACTGAAGAGTCCATGATGTTGATGTAGGTGTTGTCTTCTTCGATGTTATCCTCCCTTTTTAGACTGTGATGATAGTCGATGTTTGTCTTTAACATTCAAAGTACTTACTCATAATCAAACAAAACAGCTGAAAGATCGTTTAATCACATTGATCTAAATTGTATCTCACCTAGACGTGAATCGGTTAGACTAGATAGCAGGCTATCATGCTAACAGCAGTTTTTTTGTTTTGTTTTTTTAATATCTAACGGACACGAAGACATGAGAACCGTTTGGTCGAGGTTGATACGCCGCAGCGCGCCTAACCGTAACCTTAACCCTAAACCTTCCTCCAGGTCTGTGCAGCCCAGAGAAAAGTTCAGCACGGACTGCATCATGTATGTAGAAAAGTCCGAGCGAATAGATAAGTTCTAAAAAGGAAAGTAAGGAACTCCTGAATGTGGTCCGGGGAGGGGGCTGTCAGGTGTCCTGCCTTAAATGTTCTCCTGGTTTCTCCTGGTCATTGTCAAGCCCCCAAGAGTCATATACCCCACCGTGATTGGTTGGTTTATCAGCTCTGCGCACAACACTGAAAGGTGTCTTTCATACAAACTGGCGGGCCGCATTAAGATTAAACTTTCATATTAAGGCGGGGGCCGCAAAATATTATCTTGGGGGCTGCAAGGTTGAGACCCCTGCTGTAGACTCTAGGACTGGTACACTAGCCGCAGGTCGGAAGAACGAATCAATAGTTCACTTGCTCATAGCTCAGACACACATAGCAGGTTGTGATGATATTTGTTTCCGTTTCCTTCCCACAGATGTTTAGGCGCGCTCGACTATCTCTAGGCCCCTCCCCCTCCACGCATTTTAGCCACTTACAGTGGCTTTCCCTATTCTTCTCACGCGCATTGGCTGCCTCACAGACAGGCATCACTCAATGAGACGAGAGTGTGTGCTCGCGTTTCATGAGTATGTGCGCGAGTGTGTGTGTCTGTCTGCGTGCGTCTCATTGATTATTTCATTGCTCATTTCATTGATCTTTGACGTGAGAACCGCTACTTCCACGTTTAATGTATAAAAAATACAAAAGGTGGGGGAGGCAAATTTACTGGTAGCACATGTGCGACTGGATGTAAAGTTCAGTCGCACACTCTCAAATTTTGCTCGCAAAATGCGACCAATTGGTCACAGTCTGGAGCCCTGATAACGGTAGAACTGCTACTCGCTTCATAGAGAAAATAACATCCCATCAAGCTCCAATCACATCCTTAAATTATTTCAGCATTTAAATTTGTTTTCACATAAATATTCCATTTTATTGTAAGTAAACTATATAATAATTTGCTTCAAAGTCAATTTATATATATTTTTAGAATTTTCACATAAACCTTCATGACACTAAGAAGTCAGTATTTAACTTTATTGTGCATCATGAAGCTGCTGCATACCAGACTAACAGCTGCACATGTCCTGCATCAAGGCAGATCTCTGCTCAGGTGGAGGAGAAACCTCACTGGAGTTACTCCTTCCTGCTGGGTCTGACATGGTCACAGTGGAATGTTACAGGGGGTCTGGATGACCCAATTGCAGAAATGAAGAGGCAAGAGTAGTGAGGTGAATAGTAAAATTTATTAAAATAAAATTAACAATATTTATATATTTCTCCCCAGGTCATCATTCTTCTCCCTGAAAAGAAAATTGATCACATAATTAGGGAAAAACAAAAACAAAGCAATGGAGCTGAAAGGAGACACTCAGACATCTGTGTTTCTCCTAAAATGTACAGTGGAGCTGCATAGCTGCTGGGTGTCACATCAGAGCATCAGAGTGAAATTGTTCTCAGGTCAGCTTCATCACACTTTGCTCCACAGGATTAACAATGACAAACCACAGCAGAGGTGGAAAATCAAGGAGAAAAATCGACTTAACATATGGAGCTAACAGCATGAGGTCAGAATTCATTTCTGTCAGTATTCACATTCACAGCATATTTTTTAGATTAAAACAGAATTAAAAGAATAAAAAACATTTAGTTTAATCCAATTGTCTGGCAGTTTTTATAAGATTTATAAAAGTAAATATTTAAAACCTCACATTTAGTCGTTTTAATCTTTTAAATTTTTGATTAAAACATTCAGTAATTTACACAAATAAGTCCCCTAGACCCCCTCTTCCCCCCCAAGGACTTTAACCTTAATATAGGTGGTTGTAAACAAATTATGATGTTGATCAAATTAGCCAATTGATGCCAGATGAAAAAAATTCTAAAGCAGATGTGCCTTATTAACAGAGATGGGGCACAAATATAAAATATTTTGAATTGTTTTTAAATATCAGATTATTTAAATATTTGCTTTTCAAATTAACAGTTCAAAATCTTGCTACTAATTCCTTAAAAATAACTAACTCCATTTGTTCCAAAAAAAAAAAAAAATTCAGTTTAAATAAATGTCAAGTGCTCCAGAATTGTTTGCATCCCCTGCACTTGAAAGGGGTTCTACCTTTCTTTTCAGAAAGATGAAGCAGGATTCCACTCAGATTGTTTCTCTTTTCCTCTCTTTTATTTTTGAAGTCATGTGAACAACCAGGTGAAAAACCTTCAAACACAAGTGAAAATCTGGTGATTACCATAACAATTATCACAATTAATACAATTTTCAAAGCATAAATATAAAGAACAGATTATTCTAGTCAATCAAACAATTTATGCATTACTACAGCCAAAATAAATGTCTGACTCTTACCAGCTGTATCTTCACAGGCAAGATGTTTTTCTTACAGAACAATACAAAGCTGCTGCTTTTCTCTCTGGTCAAATGTTTCTGAGCACTTTTATATGCTCCCACTGACAACAATCAGCTGCTTTCCTTGTTATCTCAATTGTTCCCACCTGGTGTGATTAGCGCCAGTGGAGCAGATCAGCAAAACCAAACAGGTCCCTGAGTTTACCGCAACAATCAATGTAATATTTTCAGTTTGATCAACATCCAATAATATTTCACATATCCTGACAGTGCAAAGGCACCTTTAAAGGTTTGACCTTCATAAAAGGTTAACTCAAATCTATCCAAAAAGTAATGATCTAACATAACTTTTAAAAAGTTTGTATTACTACCAAATCTCCATCACCTAGAAAATACCTAACCTAAATATTTAACGTGAAAATAAAGCACTTTAGTAAATATTTGTAAATAAACTCAATTTAAAAGGTGTTCAAATCAGAAATATACATTTCTAATTATTACTGAAACGTCCACATGCAAATTTGTTTTTTATAAATGAGACAAAAATGTATTTTTTCGAGTAAATAATAGGAATTAATTAATTTGAAAAACCTGTTTTTTTTTATTTTTTCAATTGTGTAATAATTACTTCTGATGCTTCTCTCATACGTTTATTAATAAATTGTTGGACTATTTGGCAAAAACCTGAAGCTGGTTGGGAACATTTTCAGGCTTGAAGCATCCAGTAGAAACAAGAACATCTATCATTTCTATGACTTAAATAAAATGTTTTCTTCAAATAAGCCAATATAATAAACTAATTTCAATACATTTGGATGAGTACAAGGAATAAAGAAGAGAACAAAAGGTGTTGCTGATGTTTTTTTTTTTTTTCATTTCATATTTTTTCTCCATTAGCTGTATTTTGAACAAAATTTTAAAAACCTTTTTCAAAACACAAAACAGGAACCAACTCACTTGTCACGGGGGGCCATAGGTATTAATCAGCCTGTCCCTCTCCTCCTCCGAGGTGGCCAGAGGGAGGAGCCTCCGAACGATAACCTGACAACAGAATAAAAACATTTGACTTCACAAGTAAAAGTTTCAAACAATCTGCGTGTAAAAAATTGTTTAAATAAGAAAATGACATGAAATTTTAAACGTTGTGCATACACTAAGCATTTACAGAAGTCATTGTGATAGATGAAAAAAAACAACAAAAGTTTAATGATGATAACTCTAAAAATGCTAATTTGAAAGGTGTCTGTTTTCATTTGAAATCAATTTGAAAAGATTTGTAACTATAAATTTTACTTTGAAAAAAATATATATTGTGTAGAAATGCTGTGTGTTGTATGTGGAAAGGATGCACTGATGAAAAGCATTTTATTTGTGAGAAACACTCAAAAAGTAATGAAAATGTCATACAGTATACTGATTATGTTATAACGAGTGCATCATTCTCAAAAAGTACTTTGGTTAAAGAGAAATGTTGTGTTTTTGAGCAAAGACTTATAACTCACGCGGTTAGCTGCAGCCCTTCTAATGTCTTCCCGGGCCCTGTTGGTGGCGCTATGCCACTGCAGGGGCCGAGGCCACTGGAGGGGCCTTGGCACCTGCGGCCTCAGCGCCGGTGGTTCCTGAGCCGGAGGCCTCTGCGCCGGGGGCCCATTCGCTCCCTCTGCCTCCTCTGCCGGGACCTCCTCTGCCGGGACCTCCTCTGTTGCCTGTTGGTTTTGCATCTGGAAATTTGGGAGACAAACGTGAAATGGTTAACGTTGAGGTAGCTACAAGGTGAGCACTTTGTTAGCTTACATTTTATTTTACAATGGACAAAGACAATAAAAGCATATCTAACAAACAAACTATAGTTTCCACACACAAAGAAAAAAATTGTAATAATGAGACAATATCTCACCTTTGGTTCCCTATCGGTTTCAGGTTGTCTGTTAGTTTTTGGGAAAAAAACAAACAAAAAAACTTGATAGTTAATTGTAACTATGGAACGTAACTTCCTAGTAACAAAATTATATCCATCTTTGACAGCCGACTGCAACACAGAAGTACACTGTGTGATGTGATCATCATGGAAGTAGCTAATGTTAAATGTTGTGTTTTTGAGCAAAGACTTATAACTCATGCGGTTGGCTGCAGCCCTTCTAATGTCTACCCAGGCCCTGTTTGGTTTTCAGTTGTGAGAAAATTTCAGTTGTGAGAAAAAACGGTCAAAAAGTATTGAAACTTTAATTAATGTAATGAGTATTTTATGACGAGTGCATTATTCTTAAAATGCACTTTGGTTAAAGAGAAATGTCATGTTTTTTAGCAAAAATGTATAACTCACTTGATTCTCCCAACGGATCCTCTCCAATTCTGTGGCCCTTCCCAGTGCTCCGTGCCATATAAAGGCTCTCCTCGGGGCTCTGGGAGGGGCTTGGCGTCTGGGCAGTGGGGGACTCTTGGAGGGTCTGAGCCTCTGGGCAGGGGTGGGGCTCTGGGCGGGAGTGGGGCTCTGTGAGGGGGTGGGGAGTATTTTTAACTAGGGTTGTGCCGATGTACGATACCATCGTCACACGGTTACATGAACAAAATATCTTGATCGGATCATTGGTGGGATTAGAATCCAACCGTGTACATGAGCCCAGAAAAACTTTTTTAGATTATAAAAAACGTTCTCATGGGTCACACTTTTGGTCGGAATAAATCATCCGCACATGCGCAGTAAAAACCGGAAGAGATTAGTTCCGCCGAGCGGCTAGAGAGATAGATATGGCAGCTCGGTAATATACTAAATGATCTTTTAAACATGCTTTTATTAATGTTACGGTTATTATGAAGTGCCTGTTCACTCATCATTTTAATTGTAATCGGTGTGGTCAGTGTTTTTTCTGTTGAACGGAGCCGAAAAGAAGCCCGTATTAGCAGTGTACTAACAACACGGGCTAACAACATTAGCATGAACATAAAATGTATCCATGCCGGAAAGGCTGCAATCTGCATCTTGGCTACACGTTAATATGTGGGAATAATATCAGCCTTTATTTTGTTGAGACACGACTGGAAACACAAATCCACGTGATTGTTGGAACGGTTTTTTAAGGACTGAGGGACATTTCTGCTTTAAAGCTTACAGCGCCCCTCAGCCGCTGTGTGTGTGCTGGCGCTCCGAGCCCTGACACACTTTTACCGGGAGACCCAGTTCTCCTAAGTTCTGTAGCTCGCTCATGTAGAGCGGCGGGACGGATCACAGTCCTCAGTCTCCCACACGTAACGAAGCACCCCCCCCCTTCCCCTCACAGCTGTAAGTCCGTCTGCTCTGCTAGAGACACGGTCGCAGCTCCACTGGTCCACCTGACTAATCAAGTGCAGGAGGAGCGGACCACTTCTTTTCTATTTTGTTTTTTTTTTAAAGTCATTTCCCTCAGTTTATACTGGATCATCGCGGATGAGTCATTATTTGGGAACACAACAAATTGTAATAATGAAACAGAGTATCTCACCTTCAGGGTTTTTTTCTTCTGTGATTTATTGCGTCCGTTAGTTTTTGAAAAGAAAAAAAACATCCGCTGTTAGCATGATAGTTATTAATTGTAACTACTGAATGTCACTTCCAGCAAAGTTATATCTATCTATATATATTAGGAGTGTAACAATAAGCTAAACATCTCAATAATTTAGTTCGATTCAGACTTCGGTTCGTAACGGTTTGGTTCGGGCCACGGCTGTTTAACAAATCTGCTTGATTTGATATAAATTGCTATTTATGGACTATATTTTTTTCTATTGTCTGTCTAACTGTCGAACCATAGTTTCCAAACACAAAAAATTGTAATCAATGACACAGAAAAATGTATCTCAACTCTTTGTTAGTCTGAAAATTGACTGATGTTGTATTAGTGAAGTTATTTTTTTGAAAGCAAAAACCTGCCGTTAGAATAGTTGACAAATGGTATGACTCGGGGGATACCACCTGGACAGATATGACTGCTTTGTAACTGTACCTGTTATTAGTGACCTGAAGGAGGCGCTGTTATACTCTGTATGTTGGAGCAAGTTTTCTGTTTGGTTCTGTTAATAAAGGAAAGCCGATGAGTGGCTAAAGAGAGACGTGGCTGCCCGTCTGATTTCTTCAGAATTATTCCACTGCAGGTTGGAAAAAGGTATAAGCCTACACTGAAGAATGAAACCTGCTAACAAGAATAATAGCCTGTTAATTGTAACTATGGAACGTCACTTCCTGGCAACCAAATTATATTTCTCCCTTTTACATTTTACACACACCCATATATATATATATATATATGGGTGTGTGTGTGTGTATATTATTATTATAACTTTCCAGGACAAAAAAGGCAGTAAAAAATTACTTGCAAAATGCATTTATTGGCTTTTTGTAACAATAAATAAAATCGACCTATGTAGGTGATTTGCTTAATAAAATAAAAGCTGTTAGCTTCCAGGAACCAAAAACTTAACACTGGCCTGAAAAAAACTTACTGTGGCACACGCTATCTTTGTGTAGCAATGTCAACACTGATTCTGTGGACATGTGACTGTCACCTCGTCACCTAACAGCTGTTGAACCTGAACTGCAATGACTGCAATGAGAGCAGCCTTCAATTTTCCCAGGGTCAAATTGATGATCTGAGGGGAGTGGAAAAAAAAGGTTGCCTCGTTTGAATCTCAATTGCAACAACTGTCTACATAGTGCTTTGACAAGTCTGACATTTCTGATATTTCTACCCAAATTGACTCATTAGAAAACCAGAATAGACAAAATAATGTCATAATTGATGGACTGACTCAGGACGCTGCCTTTGAATCCTGGTTAGATTCTGAAAAGAAAGTCAGGAAATTCATGAGCAAGATGCTGAAAATTGACTCAAAAACGATTGAAATAGAAAGAGCCCATCGCATCGGAAATCCCAAACGAAATGCTGGAAAAGCGAAGCCCATTGTAGTAAAATTATTGAGATACAAAGACAAAGAACTTATCCTAGCAAAGGCTAAGGCTCACCTGAAAAACTTTGGCATCTATGTCAGTGAGGATTTCTCTGATCGTATCAGAAAGAAGAGAGCTGAGCTACTACCTGCTATGAAGCAGGCCAGAGAGAGAGGAAACTTTGCTGTCAATAGCTATGATAAACTAATACCGTAGTTAAACCCCGTCAACAACAGCAGACGGAAGCTAACAACAGAGTTTAAACTGCCCTGTCCTGCAAGAATACCCTACCTCCAAGGATTACTTTTTCATCTGTCCTATTCTGTACATGTTGACCACCGATGACAATGAATTGTGGGGCTCTTCTGCAGTTTTCTACTTGAGCATGACCCAGACCAAAACTGTAATTCTCAGATTCAAGAAAATAATTTTGGTACGTCTGAATACTATTGTGAAAGCACATTTAAAAAATCTTAGTAATTCTTTTGTGACTAGGAATCACTTCTCTCTCCTACACATCAATGTCCGTAGCCTTTCTAAAAATCATGATGTATTATCCGCTTGTCTTGTAAATCTTGATTTTATCTTTCATGTAATTGGATTAACAGAAACTTGGCTTACTGACAATATAGCAGATACCTTTAACATTATGGATTACATTCATGTTTATAGATGTAGAAAGGGCAGGAAGGGAGGAGGGGTTTCCTTGTTTTTAAATCCTGGCTTACAATTTAAAGCAAGATGTGACATTGAGGAGCTTTTTGAGTTTGAAACCGAAGTTGTAGCCATAGAAACAAAGTTCTCCATAATCTTTTGTATTTATAGACCACCTCATAGTAATTTGTCTACGATTGTTGCTGCACTGGTGGTGGAGGACCTAAAATGGAGGACCTAAAATGCAGGAGACCAGGATTGATGACAGGAAATAAAACATTTAATTAACAAACTGAAACATGACAAAACTATGGGGAGAAACCAAAACTGTGACACAACAGAGCAGATGACCTGACAAGGATGAACAGAAACCAAGACACTTAAATAGACTGAGGGGAATTAACTGAACTGAAGACAGCTGTGGATCATGAACCCGACAGTGGAGTGACTGACAAAAAGAAAACCAAAACCATGACAAAGAAAACCAAACCACTGAATCCTTACAAATACTTCTGATGTATTGGACCTAGTTTCTAAAAAGGGAAAGAAGTGTTATTTAATGGGTGATTTTAATATTAATCTGTTTAACTATGAGACAAATCTAGCAATCAAAGAATTTCTTGATATAATGTATTCTCATAGTTTTTATTCAATAGCGACTCGTCGCATTTCGGGCGACACTCTGCAGAAGTTCAGGTTACTCCCCTAGGGCGGGTCAGTCAATTAACTCACCTGCTTAGCGTCCTATATAAGTCAGGTGTACAATTGTTCATTCTCTCTTACCTTCAGCGCTAATTCTTTGCGGTCTCCATGCCCGCGGGTGTCCTTCTCTTTCGGCTTCTTGCTGTGTTCCCCCCGTCCTTCGGCTGGAAGATCTTCATTTCTGATGTGGAGTTTTCGTTTCGCCGCGTCTGCTTTCCTTTGCGGCAATCAGCGGGCGGCTGCCGGCGCACAGCGCGTTCGTTTCGCCGCGTTCGCGTGCATCTGCAGGGGGTGTGCTTTCCGCGGTGTTCGGGATGACCGTGGCCCCCGATCAGGAGCAGTCCGGGTCTTCTCGTCTGCCGTGGTCAGCCGAATTTCTGCGGTGTGCGGCACGCGGTTTTTCCCGTGTTGCTTTTTCTAAGGCTTCGCGCTTGCTTCCTGTTTACCTCAGTGACGTCACGCCCCTAAGGATCCTGGGAACTTTAGTTTTGTATCGTTGTCCTTATGCTGCGCTTCTGATTCCTTTTCTGTTGCGTCGTTCTGCGTCGTCCGCTTATTGTTCAGGGGTTGTGGGGTCTTTTCTGTGGTTGTGAAGGCTGGCGGTCCTCGTTTAAACAGGTTTCTCATGCTGGCTGAATTTGTGGCTTTTAACTTTTTTCTGCTGTTTTGTTCTTTGGGAGCTGAGTGTGAATCTTGATTATCTTTAATTCGATGCAGGCTTTATTATTATGGCAGTTCTTCTGTTTATTTTCTCCGTTGTTGTAGCTGCTGGTTGGTCGGAATGTGAATCGGTGTCTCTTGGACCCGTCTCTGCTGTGTGGACATTTTCCCTATGATAGGTCTCTCTTATGCAGCGTCTATGGCTTTATTTATTCATTCAGCGATCCTCGTTCGTTGCCCCCGCACGTTCTGCATCTGGTTCTGCTCCGCCTGTTTTCCCCCGCTCTGTGTACCCCAGTGGATCCTGCCCTGGCTTCAGGGACTTGCGTCGGTCGCATTGGTGAGTGTGTTAGTCTCGTCGCGGCCTTGTTTTCTCGGCTGGACAGTTAATTTGTTGTTCTCTCTCTAGTTTGGTTTGGAGGGGTTATGTGATGGATTCTTCCGGGGCTTCGTTTTCAAAGCCGCCACTGAGTGTGGCCCCTAGGCAGTGTTCAGGTTGACGTGACTTGCTCTGGACCTTAGCGCCTCGCAGTTCCTCTTCTGGGCATCAGTGGCCTGGTTCCCCGTGCGCCTTCAGGATTAATATATATTTCTTCAGCTACCCATGCTGTCTCCACGATTTTCCTCCAACCGCGATTTAAGGCTGAGGATGACTGTTATTGCCGATGTTCTCACTGTTCTGCCTCTATGCCTCTCGGTGGCGTCTTGGCATTCAGTTGGCGCTCGAAGTGTTTGTCGGTTACCTTTCAGCTGTCGTGGCAGTCCTCATAATATCGACTTATTATCAGAGGCCCTGCAATGGATATTGTGGTCGATGGGTCCCCTTCATTTTGCGCCTTATTGATGATTTCTCGGTGGCCACATTTCCTCTGTATCCCTGGTCTTTTGAATTTCTGTGGAACAACTTCTTTTCTAATCTGGGTTTCCACGTTGTCTGTACTGTATGGTCCTCCACCCATCCGGATTTATTTTCCTTCTATGGATCTGGATGGTTCTTTGATGCTTGCCGCTCCCCATTATGTCATCTCTAGCTTTGTGCAGTGTGTTATTTATTCTTTCTTTGGTTGGCTATGATTTGTCAATGATTGGGCCACCTGAAATTTGCAGTGGCTTTGGTCCCACGGTAATCTGTTCGTCTTGTGTTCTTGTTCTGGGTAGCTCGATCCTGGGCCACATGTTCCAGTTCTGGATTTTCCTGTTTTGAGTTTGATCTTTCCCTCTTTATGCTTGGAGTGGTTTTGTTATGGTAATGACTGCCGTGTCTTCTGGCTCCCCCCACTTGTTCTTCTGAGGCTGCGCCTTTTGGTTTTGGGGGGAATGATTTATGAAGAGTGGTTTGTGTTTGTCCGGCTGCCTGAATTCACAGCTCTAATGGGATCGTGTGGTTAGAGAATTCAGCCATGGGATTATATTGAGGCTGTTTCTATGTGAAATGATGATCTTATGTGTCATCGGTTGACTGGGTAGTGTTTAATAATACCATGAGCAATTTTAACCCTGACCGGAGAATTATCACCACACTCTCTCAAGCTTGGTTCAAGAGTTAAAATCTTGTGTCCATTAGTCTCCTATCTGCCCTGCTTAAGCAGATGACACTCGGCTAGAGGCATCTCCTTTAGAGGCTTGTTATTCTCCGCCTCTAAATGCTAAGGTTCAGTCTAGCTAAAATACTTAAACCTACGATCCCTCTTGGATCTGAAATTCTTCTTTTGCAGTATCCAGGCGCCCTTGGCTAATTAAAACTTCAATAGTCTGTGTTTTGTTGTCCACCTATTTGAGGACCACTGATATCATAACCGGCCGAGCTGCGATCCATTGCTACGTGGGATGTTGACCTGCCTCATCTACAAATATTCTTGGTCTTTGGTTACCCTTTCATCGCCTGCTCCTCGATGAACTTCTGAAGCCGGCGAACCCCTACTTCCCTGTCTGCTCTCCGTTTCTGGCGAATGATGTCACCCCGCATTCCTTGATCTGGTGCTGCAAAGACGTCTACTAGTCCTGCGGTCTTCCGTCAGACCTTTACACCCTGCACTCCCTGAGAATAGGCGCTGCTACGACTGCTGCTCTTCATGTGCCATCATCTCCGCTAAAAGCAATGGGAAGGTTGTCCTCCTCCGCTTTTTATAGATATGTTAGATTAAATTCTGATAAAATATTAGCAGCTCAAAGAAAAAATAAGTCTGGTTTAAATGATGAATATGTTAAGCCAGGTGGAAGCCGCGAATGATGAGTATTGTCTGCATTGGTGTTAAAATTGAATCAGGTTGTGTAATCTGTTGGCTCCCCTTCATTCTTCCCTCTCTCTTCAGATAGTATGCTCCCCTGGTGAACGGGAGCGGCCAAACGGTCAATGGTACCGGGTAAACCCATAGCAGATACACTAGATAGTATGTTCCCTTCGTAGAGTGGTTCTCGAAGGGAGCGGCCCAACGGTCAATGGTACCGGGTAAACACATAGCAGTCATACTGGAAAATGAAATGAAGTGAAAATGGAATGCCGCCGAAAACACACCTCATCTTATTTACACACTGATTATACATTCACATTCTCTTCTTCTGGATGATCTTGGTTTTGGGGGTTTTGTTACCCGAAAGTGTATGGAAAAAATAATTGTCTCAAGGAATTGAACGGAGCCTTATGCCAAAACGAAGTTGTGAATCAAATTGTGATTGCCAACCTAAAGATGTGGTGAAAACCTAAAGATGTTGTGAAATAAATATTCTTCTGCAAGAGTTGTCTGACTGAAATAGCGACTCGTCGCATTTCGGGCGACACTCTGCAGAAGTTCAGGTTACTCCCCTAGGGCGGGTCAGTCAATTAACTCACCTGCTTAGCGTCCTATTTAAGTCAGGTGTACAATTTTTCATTCTCTCTTACCTTCAGCGCTAATTCTTTGCCCCTCCCTCCTCCCCGGCTTCCACCTGTGGGCTCCGTTACGGGGGGTTTTGTTACCCGAAAGTGTATGGAAAAAATAATTGTCTCAAGGAATTGAACGGAGCCTTATGCCAAAACGAAGTTGTGAATCAAATTGTGATTGCCAACCTAAAGATGTTGTGAAAACCTAAAGATGTTGTGAAATAAATATTCTTCTGCAAGAGTTGTCTGACTGAAATGATTACAGTCCCTACTAGAGTGACAAATTATTCAGCAACCCATATAGATAATATCTTCACCAACATACTAGATCAAACTATGAAACCTGGGGTGTTGTGCATGGATGTGGCTGACCACTGCCCTATTTTTTTAATAACATGTACTGAGATCAGACAAATCCCTGTGTCAGAAAGTAATAAATATAGGAGGAACCTTAGTGAAATTAATACAATTAAATTTAGAAATATAGTCAGTCAATTGCAATGAACTGTATCAGCTACAAGATCCCCAAAAAGCTTTCACTTGATTCATGAAAATTATTTCTGAGGTCTACAATTCCTGTTTTTCTCTTTAGTCTGGACCTCATAAGGTCAAATGTTCAAAACCATGGATCACTTCGCTATAATAAAATCCTTGAAGAGCAAGCACAAGTTATATAAAAAATACCTGACTTGTCCTACTCCGTACAATCACTTAGAATTCAAAAAGTATAGAAACAGGTTAAACCATATCATAAGAGGAGCAAAGGTTCACTTTCACAATACAAAATTAGCCCTGCATAAAAACAGTGTTGCCTCCCTCTGGAAAACTATAAACACAATACTGAATAAAAACACAACTAAAAACGACCAACTTTTTGCCTTTAAAGAGGAAATACTTATGGAAATCCGGGGATTAAGGTCCGAATTTTCCGGAAGGTTTGACGGTGTTATGAAAGCCATTGAAGACACACAAAGGCAAGTGACTGAATGCACAGGGCGGATGGATGAGGCAGAGGTGCGTCTCTCCTCGGTGGAGGATATACAAACAGGCATGAATGCTGAAGTTGTGAAGCTGGTGAAAAGCAACAAGTATTTGGAGGAGAAAATAATTGACTTGGAAACAAGATCACGGATGAATAATCTCCGTCTTGTTAATCTGCCCGAAGGTGCAGAAGGCTCCAACATATGTGGATTTTTGGAAAGCTGGCTGCCTGAAGCCTTGGATATTGCTCAACTGCGACAGCCTCTAACCATTGAAAGAGCACATCGGGTTGGGCCGAAAAGGAGTTCGGATGCACCACCGAGAACGCAGATTATGAGGTTTCTCAACTTCAGTCATAAGGAATTGGTGTCCAAAGCAGCAAGATCCAAAAAGGAAATCCTGTATAAGAACCAGCGTGTGAGATTCTACAACGATGTCGCAACAGAAGTACATAAACAACGTAAGCAGTTCGACACCGCACGCCAGCACCTGCGCCAGCTTGGACTGAGGCATGGAATCCTATCCCCAGCTACACTGGTGGTCACGTACAAAGACGCTGTACACAAATTCACCAACGCAGAGGAGGCCCAGAGCTTCATATCCAAGATCCAAGAAGACAAAGGGGTAAATTAAAGAACTTCGAAATGGAAACTTTGCTTCACATAGTAAATACAGGGTAACAGTTTAATACATAGGATAAGTTCATTTTACTACTACTACTCTTAACTAAAGTGTAAAAGAAACAGCTGGTTGCAGTAATGATAAATACAGTTTGACCTAAAGTATTAAGAGTGTGAAATTGGGTTTGAAGTTTATTTTACCATGTTCGCAAGTACAGGGAAAGATATTACTAAGCAGGAAAAGTTATTTTATGTTAAAACATTTGTCAACATTATCCTACACACATTTAGAAAACTATAATATTGTGTATATGTGTATATATAATATATATATGTAATATATTGTACCTACTTGCTTCTTGTTACTATTAACATTGAAAATATATACATTTTCTTTATTTCTATTTTAACTTTTAATTTAATAGTTTTTTTTTTACGATGTACTTCACACAAAATTGTTAAAGGAGCAGTTGATTGCAGTTCTAAAGGATAGAATTTGCTCATAAAACTAGCAGAGGAGGGTGGGGTAAGGGGTTTGTTTCTACAAACAAATAAGTTCGTAATGGACTGCGGCCGGAAGCAGAATGTATCGGGGGGGGCGCCCAGTTAGCTGGGAAAAAAGGGGAAGGGGTTTTGTTCTTTATGTTGTTCATCTCCTAGGAGATATTGTTCAGGTGTTTGTTTTACCTCTCAGAGCTGTTAATAAATGCAGCAAAGTTTATCTAACAGCGCTTAAGTGACACACAACTTTGAAATTAAATGCACATCTTGGAACTGCAGAGGCTTGAACAAAACAAAAAAAAATTAAACAGGTTATGAATAGGATAAAAGATATTGGGTCCAAAATTGTTTTCCTCCAGGAGACTCATACTCTGGAAGAGGATAATGTCAAAATAAGCAGAAGATGGCAGGGGTCATTATATGCAGCATCTCATATCTCAAGAGCACGTGGCGTAATCACACTAATTCATAAATCTGTTCCCTTTCAAGTCCTAAATGTTATTAAAGACACACTTGGCAGATATCTGATTCTTCAGGGTTCCATCCTAAAAGAGACTATCAATCTTGTGAATGTCTATGGGCCTAACATAGATGATGACAATTTTTTTACAAACCTTTTTTTAACCATTTCTTCACTCCCAGGAAATAATATCATAGGAGGAGATTGGAATTGTGTCTTGGATCCCTTTTTGGATAGATCATCTGGATGTGACCAAACTCACCAAAGAAGCAGGAATACTATCCAGAATTTTATGAAGGAATTAAAAATGGTAGATATCTGGCGCCACACAAGACCCAAAGATATTGAGTATTCCTGTTATTCTAAAACTCATGACACATACTCTCGCATAGATTACTTTCTAATTTCAGCAGAATTACTATCCAATATAAAACAATGTTTTATCGATAGTATAACAATATCAGACCATGCCCCATGTAACTTTTTATACTCGCATAATAACCTCAAAATGGATCCACCCAGGTGGTGTCTGCATCTAAAATGGCTTAAAGATTAACACTTTGTAGAATTTGTAGGGAATAAAATCGATGAATATTTTAACATAAACACTACTCAAACTTCAGCCAGTGTAAGATGGGAGGCATTTAAAGCTTTTCTAAGAGGGCATATAATTTCCTTTACTTCATCAAAATCAAGAGAATTGCGCAAAAAAAGAATACAGTTGGAAGAAAAAATCAAAGCACGGAGAGGAGGAGAAAGTTTATCAAAAAAAAGATCAGCAAGCTGAAAAAGAATTAAAAATTTTGAGAGCTGAGTATAATAAAGAATCAACAGATCGTGCAGCCTCAGATATCTTGAGATTAAATCAAACTTTCTATGAACAAGGAGACAAACCTGGAAAGATCTTTGCCTGGCAAATTAAACAATTGGAGGCCCAAAAAAACATAACATCAATAATTAACAAAAATGGCATGACCATAGTGGACCCAAAGGAAATAAATACAGAATTTAAAAACTTCTTCTGCAATCTTTATAACTCTTCTGATAAAGTAAACCATGAAGCTCAAAATGCATTTCTTGATAGACTACCTATCCCGGTAATCCCAGGGGATTTCAAACAGCAGCTAGAGGATAATATAACTGTAGAGGAAATTAAAAAGGCCATAGAAAATACACGTTCTGGAAAGAGGGCTGGACCGGACGGGTTTCCAATAGACTTTTATAAAACATTTCAACATAAAATTCTAAAGCCAATGTTCAACATGTTTCAAGAATCATTTAATAATGGAGCCCTTCCTAAATCTATGACCTGTGCTCTAATCATCCTACTACCTAAGCCAGGAAAGTCTACTGATAAATGTGAAAACATGAGACCTATAAGTTTACTAAATTCTGATTTAAAAATAATCTGTAAAATTTTGGCAATGCGTTTGCAGTATGCTCTCCCCCATGTTGTTCATAGGGATCAGAATGGTTTCATTTTAGGACGCCAGGGCTTGCACAATGTTCGCAGAGTGTGTCACGGTGCCCCCGGCTGCGCCCTCGTCATCTCATCCACCTGTGGACAACAGCTGCGCCTCATCAGCGCCATCAGGATCCAGGCTCTTAAGGAGGACCAGGACCTGTACTCGACGCTAGTTCGTTGTACTCCTCGGTGCTTCACTGGCCGCTCATGCACAATCAAGCTCTTGTCTCGTTGCCTAGTCTAACTCCCTGTCTGTCTGCCTCTCAGGACTCCTGCCGTCATCTGGACCTACGGTCGCACTCACCTCTCGCAGCATCCCGTCTTGGCTCTCCGCTGGAAGATCCTCGGATCACGGTGTTCGCCCTCAAGAACCTCCAACCAGCTCCTGTGGATTTCCTCCTTATTAATTCTGCCTCCAGAATTAAAGAACCTTTAAAACTTACCATTCTGTCTGCCGAGTATCCTTCCGGGTTCCAGCATCTGGGTCTGCTAAGCCGCTAGCAATGACAGAGTGTTAAATATCATCCATGGGCTGGAAGACACTGCAGACCGGGCCCTGCTCTCTTTGGATGCAGAGAAGGCCTTTGATAAGGTAGAATGGCCTTTCCTTTTTAACGTGTTAGCAAAACTCGGCTTCGGTGAAACATTCCGCAAATGGATTCAACTACTTTATACAAATCCAACTGCTGAAATCTTAACAAATAAAAATATTTCTGCTCCTATTGAAATTAAACGGGGGTGTCGGCAGGGATGCCCTTTGTCTCCTCTGCTGTTCACCCTGGCAATAGAGCCACTTGCCATAGCAGTGCGTGCTCACTTAACCATCTCTGGTATTACAATTAATCACGTAGAACATAGATTATCACTGTACGCAGATGATATTTTTTTATACCTCTCAAACTTAGATTCGTCTATACCTGCTCTACTGCAATTAATTGAAGAGTATGGTCACATATCTGGCTACACCATCAATAAATCTAAATCGTCCATTTTACTGCTGAACGAGAATCAAAGAGAAAGGCCACCAACAGCAATAACGCATTTCAACTCAGTCCAATCGTTTACATATTTAGGTATAAACATTTTTCCAAATATAGCACAAATAGTTCAAAATAATTATGATTCCATAACAAAAGAAATAAACGACAGTATTAATAGATGGATGCAACTTCCTACGTCACTAATCGGTCGAATTAATGTCTACAAAATGAACATTTTACCAAAACTACTGTATGTTTTCCAAAATATCCCTCTGCCACCTCCAGACAGTTGGTTCAAAATTATAAAACAAATGATTCTGTGTTTTATATGGGAAAATAAAAAACCTAGGGTACGGTTATCACTCCTCCATCTGCCTTACAGTGAAGGAGGACTACAATGCCCCAATATAATGTGGTATTACTGGGCTGCACAGCTTAGGTCAATAAGATACTATTTTACAAAAAAATATGCCCCACAATGGACAGAGATGGAAAATCAAACTTTAACCCCACCTTTGCCTCTTTATATATTTTCAGACTTGGAAGCTAACTTGAACAAGAAAACTAATAATCCAATGGTTAAAAACATGATCAATGTTTGGTATAGTGTAAAAAAAAGCCATAAAAGAACAAAATATGCTATCACAGCTTAGTCCTATTTGGGCAAACCAGCAATTTAAAGCAGGTAAAGCAGATGTGGTGTTCAAACAATGGGCAACAAAGGGTTTGGAAAAAATACAAGATCTGTATCCTGATGGCTCCTCAGACATGATGTCATTTGAAATGCTACAATCAAAATATTATATTAATAGAAAACACTTTTACAAATACCTACAATTAAGAAACTTTATTAGAACAGAACAAAGAACCCTACTAAAACCTCAAAAATCTCAACTAGAAGAATTGGTTACCAAGGATAATAAGAGAGGAGCTATTTCAGAATTTTATAATTTGATACTTACAAACTCAAAAAAAAATGCAAAAATGAAACTTGAAGCATGGAGAAAAGACCTAGGAACAGATATATCAGAAGAAGAATGGCAAATAGCCTGCATTAAGGCACAAAAGCAAACAATTAACTCAAGATTGAGGCTATTACAGTACAAGTGGCTGATGCGAGTTTATATTACGCCTGTTAAGTTAAATAAATTCAATGCCAACATTCCAGACTCCTGTTCAAAATGCAATGAGGACAAAGGTACACTTTTTCACTGTATATGGGACTGTAGAATAATAAAGCAGTTTTGGTCTGTAATCAGAGAAACCATTAAACAAATTATCTCAAAAGAAATATCATTGGACCCAGCCTTTTGTATTTTGGGAATCTATCCCAAAGACAATAGATATACCAGATCAGAAAAATCACTTATAGACATGTGTTTACTGCAGGCTAAAAGATCAATAGCAATTAACTGGAAAAACTGCACAGGACCAACACTAAAACAATGGAGTAACCTGATGTTAACTGTACTGCCGATGGAACGTATAACATTTTTCATAAAAGGAAAGAAGAACTTGTTTGAAGCGGTTTGGAGACCATTTATTACATTTGTTGAGGGCACTGATCTGTCAGACAGTGATGTTTGAAACTTCAGCATGTACCCTATACTGTGAACTAAAAGCTGTATTACTGTTTTATTACTGTTTTTTACTGTTTTACTCTTTTGGTTTTTTTTTTTGGTTTTTTTTCTGAAAAAAAAAAAGTCTCTGCAGGAAACATATCAAGGTTTTGTGTTTAAGTATTCAAACTCATATTGAGTATGTTATAAGACAAACAGCCTAGGGTGTCTGAGAGGAAAATGTTTATTTTTTGTCTTTATATATTTTTTTTATTTTTGTCTTTACAATTTTGCTAGTTTGTGTGTGTGTGTGTTGTAATGTAAAACAAAAAAAAACAAAACACTAAACATATTGTTGGGAAAAAAAAACACTACTAAAAACCAGCTATCCAATGAATTTCAGGTTTATGATCATTTTGTTTCAGACCCTCACCAAATTGCTGCAACGTTTAACTCGTTTTTTTTTCTGAGATAGGCCCTACTCTGGCCTCAAGGACGCCACCTAGCCAACGGGGACCATTAGGGTATCTAAAGTATTCCATTACTAAGGAATGTAACTTATCACTAACAACTGAGAATGAAGTAGGAGATATTATTCTTTACTTAAAAGACAGTTCACCTGGTTATGACAATATTGATAGTAATTTGTTAAAATCAACCTATGTCTTTATTATGAAACCACTGACATATGTTTTTAATCTCTCTCTCTGGTCAAAGGTACTGTACCCATTGAGCTAAAGAGAGCAAAAATTACTCCAGTTTATAAAGATGATGATCCAACCCACTTTAATAATTATAGACCCATTTCTGTCTTACCAGCTGTTTCTAAGATTCTTGAAAAAATTGTCTATCAAAGATTAATGGATCATCTTGAAAGCAATAACATATTATACCCGTACCAGTACGGTTTTAGGGAAAAGCATTCCACTTACATGGCACTGGTGCATTTAATTACTGAAATCTATAAAGCAAAAAATAGAAAAGAGAACACAGTTGGTATCTTTTTAGATTTGTCAAAGGCATTTGACACTGTTAACCATACTATTCTTTTGGATAAACTTGCACTTCTTGGCATCACAAACAACTCTTTACTTTGGTTTACTGGTTATTTATCTGATCGATATCAAACCGTAAACTATAATGTCGTACCTGGGGTTGGGGCGGGGAGATGCCCAGAACTCCTGGGTGGTGATGAGGTGCTCGTCTGGGGCTGTGGGCACTCTTCTCGGGTGGGGCCCTGCGTTGGGCCCTCCCGGCGCGGTGGGGGGCTGCTCCCCTGGTTGGGCTGGGGCGGCGCTCTCTTCCCCCCATGCCTCCCTGCTCTCTGGCTCTGGGGGCCTTGTGGTGGTCCTGCTGGCCCTGGCCTGGGTGGCGGATGTGGTCGCCCGGGGGGTGGTTGTTCTCTGCCTGCTGCCGAGTGGCGTTGGGGGTTCTGGCTGCCGCTGCTGCTGCGGCGGGGGTCTTGGTGTGGGGATGGCTGGACACTCCCCCTCCTTCTTTTCACATTCCACCATCCATTTAGAAGAACAGAAACACTCACCTGAGTACAGGTGTTAGCTCACCTTTATACTAATAATTTGCAGGATTGAATGAATGAAATATTTCACACTAGTTGGTTTAAAGGCATAAGTATGCGTGTGTGAACAATATCTGTATTGTGTACATGTTTTGTGTACATGTGGACATCTTTGCAGTTAAAGGGTGTGTATATAACATCTGAATGTGTGTGTGTGGACGGGCCCCGCCCTTTGAGATTTGTATTACACTTGAACCTTACCGTAATGATAAACATCCAGTAAAGTTGTTGCTTTAGGCTGCTTCATGGTTCTACCCCCCTCCTATTATCACCCTCCTCTCCCCCCTCCTCTCTAACATCCCTCTCTCTTCTTCCCCCCTTTCCTTTTCTGTCTGGTCCAACACCAAAGATTGTCAAACATGATGGAATTTAATAAAGTTTGGCCTCAACTACAAAAGGGGTTTATTCAGACATACCTCTGGTTTGTCTGAAGATTCATAACCCCTGTTGTTAAAGTAAAATATGTCCAACACAAGAGGCCTTCAGCTCTCATCTGTTTGCCCAGCTGTTGGACAGGACAAGTTAGAAAAAAAAACGTAAACTATAATGGACTAGAGTCCTCACTCGTTCCTCTACAATGTGATTTACCTCAAGGTTCCATTTTGGGTCCTCTGTTATTTTTATTATATGTCAATGATCTACCCAATGCTTCAGTTAAACTTTCTAAAATACTATTTGCAGATGACAGCAGTGTATTCTAGGACTTAGATGTTGTAACAATGTTGTAAATGATGAACTTGACAAGATATCTACTTGGTTCAAAGCTAACAAATTGTCACTCAATATAAAAAAGCACACTTTTTATTGTTTGGTCTAAGATCAAATACCATGGATTTCTCTTTTAAAATTCAAATTGATAATATTCCAATCAAAAAAGTTAGCCGTGTTCATTTCCTTGGTGTACTAGTGGATGAATCCTTATCCTGGAAACCTCATGTTAGATTTATTAGTACAAAAATTGCCAAAATGGTGGGTATCCTAGGTAAAACCCATCATTTGAAGAATACAAAGGTTGCAATTGTGCTGTACTATTCAATGATATATCCATATATTAGTTACTGCAATACTGCTTGGGCTAGTACACATCAAACTAAACGTGAACCTATTCTGCATCTACAAAAACAAGCATATCAACCTTTGTTTTGTCAGGCCAGTGTTCTGAGTGTCTATCAAGTCAACCAACTTCAAACTGGTCAGTTTGTTTTCAATTCTATTGGAAAACTTCTTCCCCAACATTTCACTAACATGTTCAATTTTAATAATGAATTTCATGAAGATCCCACTCGGGGTTGCTGTCTCATCAGAGCACCTTTCTCTCGCATTTCTCAGTCACAGTTTAGTGTCTTATACAGAGGATGTAAACTTTGGAACAGTCTTCCTTCTTTCAAAGTAAGTTCACAAATTTCAATTTTTGAAAACTGGTGTCCCGCGGGTTTTTGTCAAGGATAAAGTGTGACTTGGCTCAAAAAAAGGTTGAAAAACACTGCGCTAGAGTAGACACGCCCACTTGGGAAGCCTAGCCAAAGGTTCCTTTTTGTTTTATTTTTGACATTTTAATATATTAATGCCGTCTTTTTAATTGAACTTCAAACAAACATATAGACATAGCTACAACAGAAAGAAGTAAAAAATAATAAAATACAAATAAAAATAATAATAAAATTGCAGTTTACAATTCTAGGGATTGTCATACAACATGTGATTTTCAATTAAATTAACAGTTTTATAACATTTTTGTTTTTTATTAATTTCACAGATTTAAAATATAAACTGATCTCTTTATGAAATGTATTGAATAATGGTTTGGTTTTTGAAAATATGCTCTAATGAATGAAAAATTTCCCAGATATTAGTAAAGTATTGAATGTCAAGTCAAATATATTATCATCAAAAACTACTCCAAATAATATGATGTGTTTTTGTAATTGAATAGAAATAGGAGAAGCCTGGCCGACGGTGCCGGAGCGCGACGCCATCTTGGTGAGGTCGTCAGCGCCCACATGACAATGCTTTCTATAGCCTTTGGTGGCATCTCAGTAGCCTTTATATAATTTATATATATATTCATATTTCTTTCTATTTATACATGTATATAAATATATGTATATAATTTAAATATATATACGTCATTTGTTAAATAAGAGAAACAGTCAGCCTTATAAGCACAAACTTGAATGAAAAACATATAGTTGCAGAACTTCTTACAAATAAAAACATTATTACAAAGAATTTAAAAAAAATAATGTTTCAACATGTAGAAGTTTTAGACCTCTTTGAAATGTAATTTGAATGATTTAGAAATGCCCAACAATAATTCAATAGTAAGTCAATAATAATGAATGACAACATATAAATGATAAGTCAATAATAATAATAATAATGGATCAATAGTAATTTAGTAATAATAATAACAAAATCAATTGTAAGTCAATAATAATTATTAATAATAATACATCAATAATAAGTCAACAATAAGTCCGAGAGTCAACAACAGATTTACCCAAAAAAGAAATAAGAAGAAGAAAAACAAACAAACATAGATTTACACTACTGATTCATGTGAGTGATCAATTTGGTGCAACACAGTTGGGATGGTGCCGGGTTTCAAGCCAACAGTCAGGTCAGTCTTATCAAAATCTGTTTCCACACAATGATTTGTATGCAGCCAGACTGTATTGCTAGTTGGTTCCACAGTGATCCATCTGGGTTAGCTCTTTATAGCTAAGGCCCACTTTTTCCTTATGTCTGAATCCATTGGAAACCTGCAAGAAAAGTTTAGTCACTGAGTCAGAAATGTATAAATCTATATTACTATAATAGCCTAGTCCTAGTATACTGTATACAGGTTTAACAAAATAAAGTTTACATTTATGTCGACAGCAAATTATATGTACATCATGCAGCAGCATGTTGATAATAGCCCTGCAGCATCATGCATGTCAACATGTGTTCTATTAATGAAGCTCCTGCAGCATTAAAAGAAAAAAATGTACAGTACTTACCTGTCAAATGTTATGCCTTCCTCCTTTATGAACTAATTTCTCTGATTTTGGCTGTTGAAACCCACACAATGAACTGGCATTTTGCAAAAAATGTGTTCACATGCATGCACTGCAGCAGTGACTTGACCTCACCAAGATGGCGGTGCTCTAGTCCCATGAGGAATCACGTGATGTCTCCTCTAGTGATATAACTCATTGCGTTTGGGTGTAGAGGACCGCTGCTGCCTTAATTCTCCTTTTCAGTCACACACCCTGAAGTTCATTTGTCACCCTACGTCATGAACCTGTCATCCCAACACCAATGCAGAAGTAAACAGTGTCACATACGCCCCCTCCTCCAGATGAAATGTCCCGTTTTGACATAAAACAATAAAGATGAATGAAAATAGTCTCATTTTAGCATTAAAACATTGACAATGCCACAGAGTGCTCCTCCTCAGACAGAAGCATCACACAAACATAGAGATCTTCTCTTTGGAGGAGGAAGAAAGGATTGAAGTGGACATCTGCAGGGACACCGATGTCTTCATCAGGCTGGACAGATCCTGCAAACCACCCATCAATAAATAAAACATTAATAAATCGTGAATCAAACAAATGAACCTCTAAATATTTGGAACGTTATCAATAAACATTCGACCCACATTTGTGACCCGTGTCTCTTTTGTGACAAATGCTTCCGGATGCTGCATTACGATGCTGACGGCAACAAACTGGGAGAGTTTTCAGCTTATCCTTATGTGGACCGAGGAGCATTAAACTAAAGCTTTTCTGTGTCCAAGCCTCAGGGAATTATGTTTGACTGTTGAGCAGGAAAATCTTCTTTATTTCTGAAAGAAATGTTTATGTTTTTGTGTTCTAACAGAATGTTAATTTGTTCTGAGTAACATTTTTAAAATAGTTTTTTTATTTCGTTTCTAGACTTGTTTTTCTGTAACATTAATAAACATCAGCAAAAACGTCTTCATTGGGGTCACCTTAGGTTAGAATTTTAGTTTAGGGATTTACTGTGAGGCAAAAGAAGAAGAATGTAACTATGACTTTATTTCAGAAGGACACAAACACAAGTCTTAAGTACATCTATGTTCAAAATAAATCTTGAACATGGTTTAAAAAATAGCTTTGACTTTGGCAGTTCCACAGTTAGTTGTACATCCATCAAAGTGCTCATCCAGCAACCGTTCTCATTCTCATGAATTCCAGATCATGTGAACTGAAGGCCAGAGCAGATTCAGCAGGAAAAACCATGCATCCAAAAACAGGAAGTGCACGGCTCTAACAGACCAATCAGGTTCCTGATCACAAACATTCTTCAGCACCTCTTTCTTTGCTTCCTCGTATTGCCGCTGTTCAGCTAAAGACTTGTTGAGCACTTGGCTGAGCACACAGTCTCCTTCTCCAACCAGGAACATGCTCTTGAACTTGTTATACAGCATGCTGGCTTTGTCCATTATGTCTTGGCTAGCTTTGAATCGGCGGATCTGCAACACAAATCCCGTTTTTTGTCAGCAGTGGGATGAGATTTAAAACATTTTCTTTTGAGGTTTACCTTTTTGAGTGTGGAAATGAGATCACTGTGTTTCTGAAGATGCTGAGTCATGACCTGAAGAGAGCTGATCTCATCTAAAGCATCCAAGCATTTCTTCACATCCTGGTAGGGGGAAAGGCAGGAACCAACATCAGACCAATGAAAGTGCATTTCAGGTCAACACACAGAAAAGGAAATGTGGTTGAGCTGTAAGGAAACAGCACAAGATGCTGTCCTTCATTCCAGGGAAACACTCTGGTTGGAAAAGATCAAAGGAGTTTTAGCATGTGATACAGATTCAACAGATTACCGGGTTGTCTATTTTCAGGGACATTTTGATCTCCGTGTGGAGCCTCTGGAGCTTCATGTCAGTAGACATCTCTGAGTAGAGGAAAGAAACCAGACAAATTACTTAGAAAACCAAATTTACTGACTTCAAACGAGAGACGCTTAGGTTCTGAACTGAAATGCTACAAAACTAAAACTCCTGCACACCTTTTTTCTTGACCCCTGCCTCAGTTTTCTTTGTGCCGTCTTTGTTTGGTCTGAAAATCAAAAAGAATCTCTCATAATCCAGAGTTTATAGGTGGAAGTGCAAAAGATAAGACACTAGTCGTCTCTTTATTGGAGAAAATGTACGTTTCATTTCTCATTTCTGCTTTTTCAAGAACCGTCTCCTCTGCAGCCGCATCTAAGTTTTTGAATTGTCTGAAATAGCCATTTGTGACCTTTATGTAATCCTAGTTCTAGCACAGATACAGACTCAGAATGCAGAATTCACATTCTAGTTTTACAAACAACTGATGTTTACTCTTTACCTAAAAGGAAAAAAATAAAAAATAGGACATCACAATATTAAATCAAGCTTGATTGAATTAGAACGCTATTCAACTAAAGACCTGGTTGCTTTTGCATCAAGCAGTTTAGTAACTAAGTCCAAGTGGAACTATCAATATCTGTCATAAAGAAATGAATTATCAGTCATTGTGAACTAACTACTTCTGCTTGAACTACAAAGTAAAAACACTGGGCCTGTAGATTTCACTGAATATTCTTCACTTACTCTTTCCCTTCATCAGCTTTCTGCCGACGCCCGTCTTTGTCCATTTCTGAGTTTAGCTGTTTTTTATTATTACCTTTGTTTTCCTAAGATAAACATAAAATGGATGGCAGGAGAATATTAACCAAGAATGTCTTCATGTGATGAGCATAAGTCATGGTGTGTGTGATCATGCTGAGTTGCCTCGTCATCGTCAGAGCCAGACGAGCTGTCGTCTTTGGTCTGCCTCTTCTTCTTTGCATTCCAACTCCTTGCCTTTACTACCTTCCCTCTTCTTCCTCCTTTCTTCTTCACTGTGGGTCTTGTCCTCCGATGCCCTCTTCATCTTTTTCTCTGGTTCTGCTGTTTCCCTAGAAAAGATGCAAAGCTTTACTGACCAATAGAAGGACAGCAGTTGTACACTTGTATTTGTCTGCATCATGTGAACATTAGATATGGAAGTATGTTGGAAATGTAGCACTTCTTTTTTGGGAGGTACTGACATTTCACTTCCTGATCCTTGATGGTCTTGCTGCTGAAGCAAATGCAACTTCTCACTTTTGGGCTTCCTGCCTCGTCGTTTAAGAGGATCTCCACCTAAAAACACCAAGAAACACATTCAGGAAATACTTCCATTTATGGATAATTGCAATAATTCTGAGACATTTTCATTGAAATCGTCTTTGAGTTTTTAGTGTTTGTTATTCCATTCTCCTGCAGCAGATCTAAAATATTCTGCTGTGCACTTCAATGGGCCTTTTTAACACGGGGAAGATGTCAGCATTGCACATCAAACTTACCAGACGGACTGACAGGACTTGCAGGGGCTTCATCTTTTTCATTTTCTTGTTCTGAGTCACCCTGGAAAGTAGTTAACGTTCTCCTTAGAAAGATTCCAACTCTTTCATAGAGACAGAAGTAAAAATGTTCATGACCAACCTTTTCTTTCTTCCTCTCTTGGCTTTTGAAACATCTGTTGATTCTTTCTGAGATGATCCCTGAAAATGGACATGATTAAATTGTCTTCTTACAGTCTGTTCCTTGTGAGCTACTGCCCTGCATGCTTTGCAGCTAACCCCGCTGCATTTAGAACTGCTCACCTGGATCAGGTGAGCTTAGTCACACAGAAACTGGGATCACTCAATCCAGCTCATCAGCATTTGCTGAAGCAGGGTGAGCTGCAGAACAAGCAGGACAGCAGCTCACAAGGAACAGGACTGGAGACGCCTGAGGCACGGGAATTTCCGGCTTTTCGTGGCGCCTCACTAAACAAAGGCACCAAGGACTGGAGACGCCTGTTTTTGACGCCTTGCGTCGAAATCTATTCGACCAATGAGAATGGCGCTTTTGCTCACGTGTCTGGAGCTTCTGAAGTTACAGTAAAACACAACTTGGGGGCGCTCAAACACAACACTGCCTTTCTGAGCACACATACCAGCAAAGAAGATAGACGCCAAGTAGCGGCTAGACTGCCGCAAAGAAATAATGACGGACATTCTAAAATATCCCTGAAAACGCTCATTAAACATTTTCAGCTCTTGTACCCGTCGATAAAACTCACCATGTTCTTCTCTTCTCGTAACTATGGGATGTACCCAAAATCGGCGTCTTTTCTGGCGTCTTTCATCATTCAACAGAACAATAATGTCTTCATCATTGGAACTGGAGCTGGAGCTACTGGTGCTTCAAATATTCATGTTTTCTTTGTATGATTCTGACGAACGAGTAAATACTGGCTCTCTTCTTCTGAGTGAAAACCACCTTGTGTACAGGAGTATTTCTGTTTGACATTAAGCGCCATCTAACGTCAGGGAATGAAATTGCATGTTGGCTCGGCTCATCGTCAGCGAAAATCGCCTGGGTGTGAACACAAAAGACGTGGCGAAAAACGCTGGCGAATAACGCCCGGCGAATATTCGTCCCGGTGTGTACGGGCCTTGAGACTGATTACAGATCAACATCGCCCTCTGGTGTTTAGCTGATGCATAACAGCGGAGCTGAATCCCATCATGCATCACTCACAGGGCCGGCCCTGGTCTTCTGGGGGCCCTAAGCGAAATTTAATTTGTGGGCCCTCTAACTGATCAGCAGCTTAAAATAACACAACTGTTGTTGTGATATAAATGAGATATCTATATTAATTCATTTGTGAATTGTTGTTGCTGCCGAAAAATTGAATACAGTATATTTATTGCCTGTATGTTGGATGCACATTTAGTGGTGCCAAACCAATTTTAAATGCAAAGAAAAAATATGAATGACAAATGTACATAGATATATATTTTTAATGTAACATTAGGCACTCAACAAATGACAATCACAAAACTCCAACTTATTAAAAACAGCAACTAAATAGCAAATCAAATATCAATAAAACAATCCAACATAAAGAAAACAACAGCTCAATGATGGGGATTTTGGAAAGTCAAAGTAGCGCTTTGAGATTTTATCTAAAATGTTAAGCGCATTCTAAATAAAATGTATTATTCGTATTATTATTAAAGTCTTTATCAGTCTGAAAAGGACCTCTTTGCACCAAATCCATTCTTACTGGATCAGAGTGTGTGGTTGGTCATTTAGCTGGACGAACTGTATAAGAGGTTGGTGGAATTTTGGATCCAGTAGGCACCTCTTCCATTCTCGCCTCTCTTGGAGCCCCTGGAACAGAAGATACAGAACTTCAATAAAAGCAAACAGTAAAAAGTAAAACAGTCAAATGTTTTCCCTTTCTACAGATGTGGTGGCAGGAGTTTCTTCTGCAGCTAAAAAACAAGAATTATTATTATACAATAATCAATGATAAAACTAATAAAATAACTATAGCAGAATACTACTACTTATATAATGGCTCATTTAAAGTCTGTGTGCAGGTTTTTCACAATTTCACGATCTTTTTAGTTATTTATAAGAGATTTATTGTTTGATTGTATATTTGCATGAGGTCATATTAATTAATTTAATTATGAACAGTTTGGGACTCCATACTCTTCAGCTGCTGTTTAAGAAAAAAAAAGGGGTTATGCAGACACTGTTTTTAAATGATTTTACAAGCTATTAAATTACCTGAGATTACATCTTCAGTGATGTCAGGAACATCTTGGGATGTGGACGCTGCACATCCTCCAGTACTTTTTGATACTTTGGAGAGCAGAAGAAACTGTCAGCTGAGACGGAACTGTGCAAAACGTCCTCATTATGTAAAACCAAAACTGCAAAATACAAATAAGAAATAAATGTACCCATTTATAAATTATAAATGTGAACACTACTTTGAGTATAAATGGAAATATAAGCATTTATAAACTTCTTTATCTATTATTTTGTATGTTCATAATTTTAAAATTAGTACATTTATTTTGTTTGTCATTTATAAATGAGAACATTTATTTCCTATTTGTATTTGGCAGTTTTGATTCTCCATATTTCATGCCAATGCAAGATTTTAAGACATTGATGAAAAAGTTAGACTACCTTACTGTCTATAACAGATAAACAGAAGTTTTTATACTGACATAAACCGGAAAATGCAGAACGCACTAAATATGTGTTAGTAAAACCATGAAACAATACGATAACGTGAGTTAAAACATTTATCAGCCATTATACCGTTGTCATTATTTACTTTTCTTTGCTCTCTGCCGTTTTAGAAGGTCATGTGCATCCTCATCTTCTTGGAAACTTAGGTATCAGAATTATTTTAGAGTTTTCCATTGGAAATTACGACAAACAAACGGGGTCGTTTATGTGCAGTCTTCCCCTCGGATTGATTAGTATTTTACGTAAATTGCGCAGCTGCACAGAAATACTGGATAATGTAAAAAAAAAAAAAAAAACATACGGCCCCAACATCCTCCAAACTGACCTTGTGATTGATGCTGAAGTTCTTTTTTCAGCTCCTGATGGATAAGGTCTCTGTGGCATGAAGTTCTCTTGTTGTCGCTTTGATCAGCGTGACAAAATATGCTCGTTTTGTCCCCCCAACTTTATTGAAACAAAATGCACTCGTAAATGCCGTGGTTCCTCATGAGACGAGAGCACCTGCCATCTTGGTGAGGTCAAGTTCTGCTGCAGTGAATGCATGTGAACACATTTTTTGCATAATGCCAGTTCATTGTGCGGGTTTCAACTGCCAAAATCAGACAAATGAGTCCATGAAGGAGGAAGGTATATCATTTCACAGGTAAGTATTTAATTTTTTTTCTTTTAAGGCTGCAGGGGCTTCATTAATAGAACATATGTTGACATGCATGATGCTGCAGGGCTATTATCAACATGCTGCATGATGTATATTTATTTTGCTGTCAATATAAATGTACATTTTATTTTGCTAAACCTGTATACAGCATACTAGGCTGTTTATACAGATTTATACATTGCTGACTCAGTGACTGAGTCAGGTTTCCAATGGACTCAGACTTCAGGAAAAAGTGGATCTTGGCTATCAAAAGAGCTAACCCAGATGGATCACTGTGGTACCAACTAGTAACACAGTCTGGCTGTTGAAAACATTTGTGGAAACAGATTTTGATAAGAGGCCAGGGTAAATCTATTGTTCAGTTTTGGACTTCTTTTTATTATTATTATTATTGTTAATAATAATAATTATAATTATTATTTATTGACTTATTATTTATTTATTATTTATTGTTTGTATTGACTTACTATTGATTTATTATTATTATCATTGACTTATTGTTGTTTTTTTTAAATAATTTAAATTACATGTCAAAGAGGTCTAAAACTTCTAAATGTTTAGAAATTAATTTTAAAAATTCTTTCTAATAATTTTTTTATTTGTAAGAAGTCCTGCAACAATGCATTTTCATTCATGTTTGAGCTTTTGAAGCTGACTCTCTCTTCTTTAACAACAACAAATGATGTATCTATATATAGATTATATACATAAAATATAATATATTTATATATATGTATAAATATATTTAAATCTAAAAATACATACAGTTTATAAAAGCTACTTAGACACCACTAAAATCAATGGAAATCAATGACATGTGGGCGTCGTCGACCTCACCAAGATGGCGTCGCACTCCGCCACCGTCGGCCAGGCTTCTAAAGCGGGCGTGTCTCCTCTAGTGATATAACTCATTGTAAATGCCCACTGTGCCCTGTGCAGGATCAGATGCAATGATGTTGACCAATCGTTGCTAAGAGTGGCGTAACGTCATTATTTGGGTTGCCAGATTGGTTCAGGTGTGTTGAAGGGGGGGATCATTAAAGTGCAGGCGACATTCTTTTTAGAGCGCATGTTGGTACGGAAGTTCTTGAAATGCCATATTTGGGTCTTTTTATTTTTATTTTAGTCGCCACTTCGGGGCCCTGGTGGTGACGGGGGCCCTACGCGGCTGCGTAATTCGCGTATAGGGAGGGCCGGCCATGTATATATATAGTATATAGTATATAGTATGTAACTATACTATACTATATAACTTTTGTTTGACTGTTACAAGCTGGGGAAATGAGAAAAAATCGCATCAAAGCTACCCTGAAAAAACAGGAAAAGTTGGGATGTTGAATTTACAAATACAAGTTTGTTTAATAAGAACAAACTATGTTTACCTTCAAAACATATTACAATCTTGAATATGACACTTCTACTTTCTAGCAGTGTTACATTTATATATTTAAATCATGTTGACAAAACATGAAATAGTTATGTTTCGGCCTTGCCCCTTAATTTTGGATTAGTAAACCCCGTCAGTCTAGAAGCATCCCAGGACGGAAGGAGAAATTTTGGAGTCAGCCATTTTAGAGAAGCTGCGAGCACCTGCTGGCTGGAGTAACTTGTAAACGGTGAGTTGAATTTACTCTAACAAACTAAGTTAATGAAGTGGGAAACGTCATTTTTTTATGTTAGTTTTCATGGGGAAGAGCTTTGTAACCACTTTTATCATAGTTATCAAAGTTAAGGCTATGCGGCCAGCGCCACTTTTGCCCCTGCCGGCCGCTGTCAATCATTCTCCGTGCTGCGTCTCGTGCACAGCAAGCTTCGGTCAAGCTAACATAAATCTTTGATTTCAAGCAGAGCTTAGTTTTTTTATTGTATATGCGGAACTATTTTTTCTGTGGGGTTTTTAACTTTTAAGAATGGAGAGTAAATGTTCATGTCGGGGGAGGGGGGGGGGTTGTATAACACGTGTAGGAAAAAGTTTTACAGTCTTAAAATGTTGGCAATCCTACTTCTAAGATTTTACCTATTTTGGAATAAATGGGGGAACACCGCATATGGTGGGTGGGGTGATTATAGGGGTGTGCCAAAATATCGATATGGTGATATATCGCGATATTTAGTCCCGCGATCGATTATCGATACGTCTTCATCAAGTATCGACCTTTTATTTAAGTTTAAAAACCCTGTAAAACGTTATATTAACCATCCTTTGGTAAGACAATTCCTTGGAGGGTCGATAGGGGGCGCTCGTTGCGAGACTGGCTGTTGCGGGCGGACGAAGAAGAACACACATTCAAACAAAGATGGCGGAGCGGGAAAACAATGAGAGGCGACGGCAGTAAGTTAAAAGATGCAGCATTGAAGCTGCATCACCCGGAGTTGTGTGAGGAAGCTGTGACTGCTGCTGCCTGAAGCCGACACAGACCGGCGCGGATACTTTTTTCCATACGAAGCTACCACCGTCTTCTGAGAGAGACAGAGCAGCGGCAATAACAAACGGAAAACGGTCTCTGCAGCGCGGTAGAGAACGAGGGATTTGGGTTTTTATTGGATGCAGTAGAGCCACGCTTTGACATTCCCTCTCGGAAATACTGAAAAAAGGATCCCTGTACTGTACGGCCAGACCAGAGCTACAGCTGAGATGGAAACGGAACAAAAGAGAGGCATTCCTGCCCTTAGACCCCCCTTCTCCTCTGACGCTAAAAAGCCTGTGGTTCTCCAGAAAAACATGAACATAAACATACATCACATGCAGCTTTACCCAAACGTGTTGTTCACAAAGACGTTAACTTTTATATGCCCTTTACGTTTTTTATGTATTTTATCCCTGGTAATTTATTTTGAAAGCAGTTTATGTCTTAAATAACTTAAAGGAAAATTCCTAGCTACTTGATTTTTAAATCAAGTAGACAATATAATTTGTTCACAGAATTAATATCTGATTTTCAGCTATTTTCTAAATTAAGGAATGGCTATGGTTTTGTTTTTCAAAAGTTAATACCAATGTGTCTGGCAGCTACTTGACTCATTAATTTTTTATCCTTTTTACAGCAATTTTGTACTAAATAATGACACTGCTGTTCATGTTCACTATTGTTTAAACTGAATTTTACAGATATTTCCAAATGAAAATTGTCATTGTTTGTCAAAGACAGAGTATTACTGATTTCAGCAATGTTACACAAAAGTCTGTTATTCATTACACCAAATAGGACACAAGTTGTTTATTATCATGGTGTTTAAAAAATAAAAAATAAATGGGGAAATATTTTCCAAAAAGCTGTTTTTAAAGTTCTTCTTTCTTAAAGTTTGATATATCGTGAGTTGTTAGAGACGAGATATATCGATTATCGCATTATCGCCATATCGTGATAGTATCGTTATCGTGAGCAAAGTATCGTTATCGTATCGTATCGTGAGGTACCCAGTGATTCCCAGCCCTAGGTGATTAGTCCAGATCTGCTAGCTTAGTTTTTAGTCTCCATAAAATTCGCGGGGTTCTCAGTGGGCGGTTTGAATCCTGCAAAGGGGGGAGGGGTGTGGTTAGTTAGTACAATTATGCAACAAAGCTGTGGAATATGAGGCCAGAACAGTCTCATAATTCAGAAATGCACACACTCCGAATCACAAATGCACACACTTCGATTCACAAATGTCATTTTATGCAAACGTGCTAAATAAATTTGGAAATGCACATGGTGTGTTTCACAAATGCACACCCTGTGTTTCACAAACACACACATTGTGTTTCACACATGCACACTGAATGTTTTACAAATGCACAATAAGTGTTTCTCACAAATGTGCACACTGTGTTTCACAAAAACATTTTAGAAATTCACAATAAATGTATCAGAAATGCACAGTAGGTGCTTCACAAACATGATTTTTAGGTACACATGTGATGTGAACTCACAGATCATTCGAATTGCAGGATGTGCATTCAAAATCCCGTTCTCGTTTGTGAATCTCCCCGTGTGTGTGAGAGTTTTTTTTACGGTGAATTTTGAGACTCTTCTGACGGAGCAGGTCGACTAATGTCACCATTGGCTAGTGAATCTGTCAATCAAACTCATCAGCAACTCAGGAGGGTTCACTTTTAGCCAATCAAATGGCCCCTTTCACTCTTCACTCTCAAACTGACGAGGGAGGGAGCTGTTCAGCACAGCAGTTGAAAGTACGCGGGCGGCAAACATGGCGGAGAGGTCTTCCGAACGGGATCAGTCTCAGCCCGTAAGTAGTGCATTTATTTGATCATTCCCTCGTTGTACATCCTGTAATGTTATTGAATAATACGTTGAAACGTCCTGCTTATCCAAGTGACATGTGTGAATGCGACTCAGCCGAGTCGTTTGCAGAGTACCCCCACCGCAAGTTAGCTTAGCTTAGTTTAGCCTAGCCTGTGCGGTCATATTTTTGATGGTTTTAAAGCGGGGGAGGACTTATGATGGTTTTGTCAAGTTTTATACTCGGCATACCAGCTCTTCACACAACACGAGTAACTACAACCAACCAGGGAGCTCGAAACTAGCCGGCTTTCGACTCAACTTGTGTCTGCCTGTGAGTGTGAGTGAAGTTCAACCCGGTGTCGGTTCAAGCTAGCGTATAGCCAATTTGTAGGTTCTTAACATGATTCAGATGGAACTAAGGGGGAAACATGCCGGATTTACAGCAGCAAAGAAAGTTTAATAAAAAGTATTGATTTGGAGACGGTGATGTTAAACACTGATGCTATGATGCTAACTAGCTAGTTAGCTGTTCCGTGTGCTGCCTTTATGTAAACGCGATCCGGGTTAAAGTTAGACACAGTATTTTCACAACCCAGACTTTAAGACGGGGTGGATATGTGCAACAAAATTAATTCATATGACGTTCATAAAAACGGCATTTTTTTTAATATAACAGACGTGAATCCACTGTTGAATGAAAGAAGCGTCATTAACTTTCTAACGTCAGAGCCCGTATTGTGCTGAATAGTCCTGTGAGATTGTGTCAGAGTGAGACCACTAAAATCCCTAAAAATCACTAAAATATCTTTACTTCCAATGACGTAATGACAAGAATCCCAAACATTATAATGTTGGTCTCTTACAAGTAATTTATTTTAATTAATTTTACCCACTGATTTTTCAATTATTTACCTTTTTAGCAATCTTTTTAATTTGTGATATTTCTATTTGTAATGCGTGTGTGTTTTTATGTGTTTTTTATGATGGCCATTTTTAAAAATTCCCTCAGGGATTATTAAATACCCTTCTATTCTATTTCATATTTTATCATCCTATTGTATTACTGTTTTACCTGTCAATTGGGGATTTAGCATGTTTGCCCCTGTAAATATCTGTCAGTTGAAAGTATTTGTACTTGTATTCCATAGATCTTGTACCTGAAGATGGCAGACAACAACTGTGCAGACTGTGCATTTGTAATGATGTGTTTGAGACATGATTTTCATGTTATTGTCAGGGTGAGAGGAGATCATGGAGGAGAACATGTGGGCATAGCCGAGTTAATGCTCACAGTACGTACCTGTACAGTAGACCTGACACCAACAGCTTCATTGTGGGAAAAGTGTACACACAATCAACGGTGAGTTGAACCTACTTTTAGAAGCTTTAATATATACATAAAAGTGAATGATGTATTAATAATAAATCTGACAACACAATATTTCTTTTTGCTTTTTTCCAAATACAGGATTGAGCCCCTCTGGTTTGATGTCTTCCTGAATGTAACTGGTTATTATTACAACATCCTGCACTCTCCTGAGGACCAAGACTTGCTCAATATCAGTAACATCACGTATTCTGCTGCCACTATATTTTCCTTCCACGCATTCAGGCCAGTTTGGATGTTTTTAGTGACACGTGGGACAGCCATCCAATCAGGACGGAGCAAATCAGCTGTGGCAGTTGGGCTTGACCCAGAACCCTGTTTCTGATCCCCGGGTAAATGCTTTATTTAATCTCACTGTACTGGACAACTGGTTTTTGTGCAGTTGGACTAAAGTGGAAAGCATCAAGAACAGTATCATGAAATCAAAATGACTGCAATGAATTTTCATCGAAAATGAATGAAAAGTATTATTGTTGTGTGGTGCAAACAATTTCCCTGAATTTTTTGGTTTTTTAAATCAAGTAGGAAGAATAGCACATGTGCGAGTTCAAAATGCATCACAATGCATGGCATTATGAGCTATCAGATGTACTAATCTCACTTCTTTGTTAAGGATCACATATTTAAAAAATGTTAAAAAGTTATGGAGATATGAGGTCTGCCTGCCAGCAACAATATAAGTAATAATTAGTAGGTCACTGTGCCTACATAATCTAAAAAATTTTAAAAAAGCAGCGCTGTTTATAAACAGTATCTTCTTTTTTGTCAGGGTATGCTGGTTCCAGAGATTGAATGGGAGGAGAGTGGATCCATGACTGAACCTCATCCTGGGATCAATGTTTTGGGAGTGGACCGTTTGGGAGTGGACCTATATCTTCACTGTCCAGTTTGTTTAGAACTTAATTTAGGCTACATAATTACATACAGAAGGAGAGAGACTGAGGGGAGGAAGACAGAGTTCAAATAAATACTGCTGGATTGTTCAAGGGAATTCATTGAATGTAAGGATGTTATCAAAATTAGTTCCAGTTTAAATAAAATTCAAATCAGTAGAGATCCCGCATCTGCTTAAATTTTGATGTTTTAATCCAGGGGGGTCAAACTCATTTTCACTGAGGGCCACATCAGCATAGCGGCTGTCCTCAAAGGGCCAGATGTAACTTATACATGTAACTAAATGTAATGAAAAATAAATGTAACTACTCAATGTTAAATAACTAATTTATTTATTATAATAACTTTTTAAAGTGGCAATTCCAGTTGCATAGAAAACATGTTTGCTTGTTACTCTAGCATAAATCCTTTTAAATTTGATTCTAGTCGTAATGTATAGTTACCCAATCTGATATTTCAAGTCCGATTCCCCCTAGATATGAATAGATACACAACACTTTCTATTTTTTATTTTAAGAAATTAAAAACTTTTATGCTCTTGAGGGCCACATTAAATGAAACTGAGGGCCACATTTGGCGCTGGGCCTTGAGTTTGACACATGTGTTTTAATCTGTCCATGTTTTCACTGAATTTTACTCTGCAATAAAGGGTGTATGTTTGCACTTTGTTGTTCTATGACCATCTTTTGTTGTGTATTTAACCAGTTCTAAAACCCAGAGATGAGGATCTTTTTTGGAAGTGTGACCTGGCCAAGAGGTTAGAAGCAGAAATATGGTTACAGAATAAAATCAATGACATTTGAGTTATTACAAAATTAAAATAAAGGTCCAGCAAAGTGACTTGGGGCTGAGCAGGGGAGGTGAATTTATTGGGTATCTGTGATTGACAGTGAGATGAACTTGAGGTAATGTAGTCCCACTGCATGGTACGGAGTAGAGCCCTGCGCGGGACTATTTTCTTCATCCCGCTCCCGCCCGCGCCCGCTGAATTTCTGACCAATCCCGCCCGCTCCCGCAACGTATGCGTTCCGCTCCCGCAATATGTATTTCCACTCCCGCCCGCACCCGCAAAACTCAGAGAATTTAGTCCCGCACAGTAATAGAGATGCATTGATTTTGTATCGTCCCCCGTCCCGCAGGAAAAAAAACATGTATTTGTATTGATATTATTAAAGAGATTCCTGTCCTCCTCCAGCCTCATCTTTTGATGCATTCTTCTCTTGTGTAATGTGCAACTTAAATATTAAATATATTTTCACAAATCCTGTTCGGTTAAAATTGTGCGTGTGTGCGCGCGCAGACAGACGGCCTGAAGCGCGCTCTTAGTAAGAGGCGGGGCGGGGCGTTGCACACCCCCCAACAACAGGTTTGATGACAGAGGCCATTGGGCATCTCTACCTGGTGCTTCACGGAGCTTCAGTATGTAAGACTCCAACAGCCGCACAGCCTAACGTAGTCCGCTATTATATATTCATCCGATATTCATGCCAGCACTGATCCCGCGGGGTTTATTTTTTGCCGCCCGCTCCCGCCCGCAGCACAATCCAAACCGCCCAATCCCGCGAGATTCGGGTTGGGTCCCGCGGGACCCGATCCCAATGCAGCCCTCTAGTACGGAGCAAAGTGATGCCAGTTTCTCCACAGAACCTTCTGTGGAAGTTGAAGGTTTTTCTCCTCCACCTTCATATGATCAAGACCGAAGGGAACCGTGTCTGAGTGTTGAAAGGACGCTAGCATCAAAGCTAAGAAGGAAACAATCCCGAGTGAAACGTTCATTGTAAATCTCATCACCAGGACAGAGTTCTCTGGATTCAATGTCAACTGCATTCAACCACTGTTGCCTTGCTTCCAGGTCCACTGAAAAGTTGCACCAGCCAGTAATTTTTGACGACCGAAGGCAATAAATCGACAAGCCATGCTAAGGCTAACACGCTAACGACCGACTGGTACAGAATCAAATACGGGCGGGGCTTTTGCCACCTGAACGAAAGCGTAGAGAAAGTGTAAGGGGCCATTTGATTGGATAAAAGCGAACCCGCCTGCTTTGGTGATGAGTTTTATTGACAGATTCACTAGCCAATGGTGACATTAGTCGACCTGCTCCGTCAGAAGAGTCTCAAAATTCACCGTAAAAAAAACTCTCACACACACGGGGAGATTCACAAACGAGAACGGGATTTTGAATGCACATCCTGCAATTCGAATGATCTGTGAGTTCACATCACATGTGTACCTAAAAATCATGTTTGTGAAGCACCTACTGTGCATTTCTGATACATTTATTGTGAATTTCTAAAATGTTTTTGTGAAACAGTGTGCACATTTGTGAGAAACACTTATTGTGCATTTGTAAAACATTCAGTGTGCATGTGTGAAACACAATGTGTGTGTTTGTGAAACACAGGGTGTGCATTTGTGAAACACACCATGTGCATTTCCAAATTTATTTAGCACGTTTGCATAAAATGACATTTGTGAATCGAAGTGTGTGCATTTGTGATTCGGAGTGTGTGCATTTCTGAATTATGAGACTGTTCTGGCCTCATAGTGGAAGTGTTACAATTTCTTTTTATTTAACATTCAACAGGAGACTCAGAAATCTCTGTCCTGTCTGCAGAGCTCATCACACACTACCAACTGCTCCTCCCTGATGCTCGGGTCCATTCATGCTCTGGTCTTCACTGAGTCAGGTGGGTCCCCATCTCCATGCATCTACAACACTGAAGTTAGCTTCTGATTCACAGCTTCTGATTCGCGAGGGCACTAAAGGAACATTCCACTGCATTTTTCGCACTAAGATCACCTAGAACCCCGTCCTGTTCAAAAACCACACAACCTGGACTGCTCAAACCTGGATTCAATTATGATTTAGATACTAATGAACACAAAAAAAGTTTCTGATTTGTGAAAATGTGAAATAGGATGATTTTTATCGCATTTTACGCACCGAGTCCACCTTAAACCAGGTCCTGTTCAAAAATCACAGGACCTGGACGGCTCAAACCTAGATTAAATTACAATTATATATAGTAAAGAAAACATTAAACACAGTTTCTGATTTGTGAAACTTTCTGAGTAGGAAAGCCACAAAAACAAAATGGAGGAATGAGCAGTCCAGGTCGTGTGGCTTTTTAACAGGACCTGGTCTAAGTTGGACTCAGTGTGTAAAATGCCAGCAAAAAACGAGGGGTACATTCCTTTGCTGGATACCAAACTTGCTCACACTGTAAACCCTAATGAGTTGACAGAAAAATATTTTGTAACAGATTACATAATAATATTTAAGTTATGTTATCAAAATTTTAAGTTTACATTTGTAAAAATTTACATTTTTCAGTTGGCTTAAATTTGTATTATTTCATTAAAAAAATTCCTCAACTTCTAAAAAGAGATTTACTCAAAGTTTTTAATATTTTCCAACAAACAAAAGCTTTCTAATTCTTTTTTACTCAACGCATAAAATATGTAAAATGCATTCAAATGTTTTAAAAAAGATCTAACTCATTAAATGTGTGTAGCATTGAAAACATGTAAAATTCTTCAGCATTAAATGTTTGGACTCTAAATGTATTCTAAACAGAGGTATTGATACTGCCCCACTACAAAACTTTAAGCTAACTTTGATAAAAACCAACAAATATGAAAATTCCACAATAGTGATAGCTTAAGACAATTTTTTTAAATTAAATACGATGTGCTCTCTTTTGTTTTTTTTTTTTAAACGCACACATTTAAAAAGGGCAAAGAAACAATGAATGCAATAAAACTGCATTATAAGAGTGCAACACAACCTGTTAACGAAAAGTGTTGGTTTTGTAGTGTCTGACAGAAATAGCAAATGATCACAACAAAAACATTACTTGCATAACACTTAAACCAAAGGATACCGTATTGTCCAGACTATAAGCCGCTACTTTTGTCATGCTTTCGACCCCGCGGCTTCTTCAATGATGCGGCTAATTTATGCATTTATTTGACGGCTGCCAGGAGTGCTCATGCAGTCTCAGAGAGGAGGCTGAGTGCATGATGCTATTTCCTTTTTTTTTTTTTTACCACTTGTTCTGTCCAACAACTTAGCAAACAGATTAGAGCTGCAGGCCTAATATTCTTTTAAGCTGTAACAATTATACCGGATCTGCTGGAAAGACAAATATTTCATCATGGGTAAAAATCTGACACGAAGATGAGTGGAAAATATCTGTCCATCAATACACTGTAGGTTAGAAGGAGGGATGAAGCAGACGGGGCAGTGTGCACGTGCACGTGGGGGTGGAGATACATGCATGCTGCCGAAGTGAACCTTGTGTTGTGGGGAACCAGATCCTACCCAGCCAGAGCAGCCAGACCAGGAAAGGGGAGGAGAGGCCCCCCAAGGCCAGGGCCCCCCCCCCACACCGGACCCAGGCCATCTTGTTGCTGGAAGTAGCATGATGCTATTTCCAGCAACAAGATGGAACACCCATGCTCAGCCGCATCCCACAATCCTTTGGTGCCATTAGATCCAACGTGCACATGACCGCCACCACAATATGATGCAGCTTTCAAGTTAAAAGCAGTGTGAAAAAATCCACCATCACCAACGGGTTTGGAAAAGCCGGTCTGCTGCGTGACGGAGAGGACAGTGCAAGCTAAGGAGTGAATTTACCTCAGAGTGACACTAGTCCATCTATTTAGCAGCTCCGTAATATACGAGATAATCTTCTAAACGTGCTTTTATTATTGTTATAGTTATTATGAAGCGCCTGCTCGCTCATCATTTTATTTTTATTCTGTGTGGTCAGTGCTTTTTTGTGGCAGAACAAAGCCAGAAGAACGGTTAGGTGAAGGCTAACATGCGCTAACAACAACATTTAGCCTGGATGAACATAAAATTCATGCGGGAAATGCTGCAATCTGCATCTTGGCTGCATGTAAATATGTAGGAATAACATCAGCCTTTATTTTGTCGGCACATGACTGGAAACACAAATCCACGTGATTGAACGGTTTCTAAGGACTGAGCGGCATTTCTGCTTTGAAAAGCTTGCACCGCCCCAAAGCCGCTGTGTGAGCCGGAGACATGGTTCTGCTGAATTCGGCTGCTTGTTCACCTAAAGCTGCGAGACGGATGTCAGTCCGAAGCCTCCCACACGTAACAAAGCATCCTCCCCTCAAACACAAAACTTATGAAGTCCAGCTGCTCTTCTCAGAGACACGGTTCGCTCCATCCACCGGCAGCCGCGCCACGAGCACGCAGGGTCCGGACGTCAGGGGGCACGAAGCGCTCCACCATGGTGCCCCCCTCGCGAGGGTTGTTGGAGAAGATTGGAAGGGCGAGGCAAGGAGCCCGCGTGGCAATGGCAGAGCGCAGAGGCGTCCGCGCTTTGCACCGGGCGTCCGCAAAGCAGCCGGTTGGTCCTGTTTGAGCTCCAAAGCCTTCTCTGGAGCGAAACATCCGTCTATGCGTGACGTTAACCAGAGCAGTAGTGACACACGATTGTGCCACCTGTCAATTTGAGTCTTTTCATGCTAACTTTGTATGTCAGCTTCTAATCTACTGGCTGTGATGCTTCAAGGACCCACTCCAATTAAAATTGTGTTTTTAAAATGTTCTATTTGATATATCAATACAGTCCCTGACAAAAGTCTTGTCGCTTATCCATTTTGTAGAAACAAAAGCGTATAACCTCACTTTTAATGAATCCATTGGTTTTAGAAATGTCTCATATGAAAGCTAAAACCCTCCCAAATTATGTTTAATATAGAAAAATAAAATTGCTTCACTGAAGAAAGATTGATCATTTAATGAACACAGGTCACATTTTGGCAAGACAAAAGTTTTGTCGCCTTGTCATATGATGCACCCAATCCTAGATTACATCCTCCCCTGTGATCAATTACTGATCAATCAATTAGTGGGTGTGTATAAAAAGAACCCCAGCACACCAGGCCTTCACATTAACTGTAACTGGACCTCTGACAACATGCCTAAGATTCACCCTGAGACTAAAGCGTTGATTATCAAGAGGCTGAAGACCAGATCCACTGCTGAGGTGGCTGACACCTTCAATGTGTCTCAGCATCAAGTACAAAGAATGAGAAAAAGATTTGAAGAGACTGGAGATGTTTTTTGACAAGCCCAGGTCCGGCAGACCCCGCAAGACAACTGCTCGGGAGGACCGTTTGTTGGTTGGAAAATCCAGGAAAGGCCAGCCCCTTTACCACTGCAGCAGAGCTCCACCAGGCTTGGTCACCTCAAGTCCCTGTGTCAACCAGAACAGTTTGTAGAATTCTGTCTTAAAATGGCCTCCATGGTCCAATCAGTGCCCAGAAACCAGCACTACACAAAAGGCAATTAAAAAAACGTGTGGCATTTGCCAAGGCCCACAGCCTGCTAAAAGGATGGACGCTGGAAAAGTGGCAGAAGGTGGATTTCTCAGATGAGTCTTCAGTTGAATTACATCACAGCCGCCGCAAATACTGCAGGAGACCAACTGGAGCCCGCATGGACCCAAGATTCACCCAGAAAACAGTTAAGTTTGGTGGCGGAAAAATCATGGTCTGGGGTTACATCCAGTATGGGGGTGTGCGAAACATTTGCAGGGTGGAAGGCAATATCAATAGCCTAAAATATCAAGAAGTATTAGCTACCTCTTCCATTCCCAACCATAAAAGGGGTCAAATTCTACAGCAGGATGGTGCTCCATGGCATACTTCAATCTCTACATCAAAGTTCCTCAAGGCGAAGAAGATCAAGGTGCTCCAGGACTGGCCAGCCCAGTCACCAGAGATGAACATCATTGAGAATGTCTGGGGTAGAATGAAAGAGGAAGCATGGAAGACCAAACCAAAGAATCTTGATGAACTCTGGGAGGCATGGAAGACTGCTTTCTTTGCTATTCCTGATGACTTCATCCATAAATTGTATGAATCATTGTCAAACTGCATGGATGCTGTCCTTCAAGCTCATGGAAGTCACACAAGATATTAAATATGGATCTCACAGTAGCACTACTTAATTCACTGATGTTATGCAACATATTTTTGTTTTTAAAGGAAATTATTTGTCAAATTTTCACATTACTCTGTAGGCGACAAAACTTTTGTCTTGCCAAAATGTGACCTTTCTGTGTTCCTTAAATGATCAATCTTTCTTCAGTGAAGCAATTTTATTTTACTATATTGAACATAATTTGGTAGGGTTTTAGCTTTCATATGAGACATTTCTAAAACCAATGGATTCATTAAAAGTGAGGTTATGTGCTTTTGTTTCTACAAAATGGATTAGCGACAAGACTTTTGTCAGGGACTTTATTCCATTCTGAAAATGGAGGACATTTGCATAATAATTTAAGACAAAAACTTTGTTTTGGAGTATTTCTTTATTCAAATAATGATGGATCAGGCGCAGACGAAAATCAGGACCAGGCTAAAGTCTCCCTGTTTTGCTCTGCTCCTCCTTATCCCCTCCTCTTCATCTTTGTTTTCCTTAACTTTAAATTGTTTTAACATTTGCTCTGAGAGTTTTTTGAATGAAAGATAGAATATGGCAGTTAATAGTAGTTTCTGGACAAAAAGGATCCTTGCTTTTAAAAATTAGGCAGAAGATGAATCTGTATGAGAGGGCTGCAGTGCGAAAGAGAGGACCCACTGGAGAAGGCGGAGCAGAGCTGTCAATCATCCAAAAATCCAACAATGAGGAAACAGATCATTATTTTACTTTGGAGGCGGAGGATATTTAAGAACAACGAGGAGCAGCATTGTCTAAAAATTGCAGGAACTGCGAAGTTCTCACTCTCACTTGTCACCGGAGTGGACTGGGCAGGATTTTTGCAGTGCTCTGCAATCTGCAGAGTTTCTGCAATTTTTAGATGATGCTGGTTATTGTTGATTTTGAAAAATGTAGTTGCTCCCAATCCAAAATAATGGTAGGATCAGCCTCTTCCTACAATCAGAGTCCTGACATATAGCTCCACCCCCACACTTTTAGCTAAAACGCCTCAAAACTCAAAACTGTGAAGTTTTAATGCCTTTGCTGGTCTTTGGCGTAAATGAAAAGGTTCCCGCTCCTTAGGGTTGGGCGATGTCCCCTAAATTGGCCGTTGACGATGTTTGCTGTCAACCATCGGGATGGACGATGACATCGTCGGGGGGGGGGGGGGGGGGGGGGGTATTTTTACATTTTTCGGTCTTATATAACTCCTATTCGTTATTTTGCTTTTTTCCTTTTATTTCCCAACTAATGACTCATCCGCGATGATCCAGTATAAACTGAGGGAAGTGACTTCAACAAAAAAAGTAACAAACAAAATAGAAAAGAAGTAGTCCGCTCCCGCACTTAATTAGCGAAGTGGACCGGCGGAGTGCAAGCTTACAGCTTTGTGTTTGATGGGAAGGGGGGGGGTGTACATGAGCGGTATGTGTGGGAGATTTAAGACTGCGATCCGTCCCGCAGCTCTAGGGGTACGAGCTACCGAACTCAGAACCGGGTCTAAAAGTGAGTGTCTTAGCACAGCTCGGATCGTCAGCAGACACAGCGGTTTGGGCTTCAAAGCAGAAATGTTGCTCAGTCCTTAGAAAACATTCAAACAATGACGTGGATTTGTGTGTTCAGTCGTGTCCCGACTAAATAAAGGCTGATGTTATTCTTACATGTTTAACGTGCAGCCAGCATGCAGCGCCACCCAAAGCTAATGTTGTTAGCTCGTGTTAGCATACTGCTAATCCTGGCTTTGTTCAGAAAAAGCACTGACCACACGGATTAAAATTCAAATGAGCGAACAGGTGTTTCATAATAACCGTAACATTATTAAAAGCACGTTTAGAAGATCGTCTCGTATATTACCGAGCTGACATGTCAATGAATATAGCCGCTCGGCGCTGTTTAACATCGTTTTGTATTGAATTGTTACATTCAATAAAGTTTGGGGGAAAAAAAGCCGCTCGGCGGAATTTATATCCTTCTGGTTTTCAAACCCTACTGCGCATGTGCAAATGATTTATTCCGACGGAAAGTGTGACCTTAGTGACGTTTTTATATTCTGAAAACATTTTTTCAATTCAATTCAATTTTATTTGTATAGCCCAAAATCACAACAACAGTCGTCTCGATGGGCTTTGAAGTAAAACATGACTCAAAAGGATGATGAATACAAAGAGTCAATAGGAAAATACTAAAATAAACGAACAAACTGACTAAGCTATACTGGCATCCCTGCCCTTAGACCCCCCTTCGCGGTAAGGAAAAACTCCTAAAAAACCGGATTCCGGAAAAAAAATGAAGAAACCTCAGGGGTGCCCACATGAAGGAGGGATCCTCCCCCAGGACGGACAGGCGATTTACCAGAACTCTTAGAGAAGAATTAACTTATCTAACTCTACATCTATATATTTAAAGTCCAGCAGACGAGCTTCATCCAGCCGGGGTTGGGGACAATCCGGGGCGCGAGTCGAGCCGGAGACAGGAACCACAGCCAGGTGTAGGAGCAGGAGCAGAGAAGAGGTCCACAGTCAGGAACAGGAGCACGGATGGGCCAACTGGAATCTGGAAGCACTCCCACTCCCCAGGAGGGGAGAGGGAGTCCAGGGACCCTCGTCCAGGGACAATACATGAATCGTACTGCACCAAACAGAGGCATGGATAACTAAATGATAAATGATGATCACAGATAGAGAAGAGAGGAAGTGTAGAGGTAGATGAGAAAAGAAAAGTATTGGAAAAGGACAGAAAAGAGGACAGAGCCCCAGTGCACCATAGTTACCCCAGCTTCAACTTCTAGCAGCCTTTTAAAATAATAGTTATTGTTAGTTAGTTTAATTTAAACAATTAACATTAAGTTAAATAATCTCTGAATACTAACTAGTCTGACAATAAGCCTGTCCAAAGAGGAATGTTTTCAGTCTAACTTTGAATGTAGAAACTGAATCTGCCTCTCTTACATGAACTGGGAGTTTATTCCATAAGACAGGGGCTTGGTGGCTAAACGCTCTACCTCCAACCGTACTTTTACTAATTCTAGGAATCACAAGCAGTCCTGCATTTTGCGAGCGAAGTGTTCTGATTGGATGGTAAGGGACTATGAGGTCATTAATATAGGACGGGGCCATTCCATGTAAGGCCTTATAGGTTAACAGGAGGATCTTGAACTTAATTCTAGAATCAACTGGGAGCCAATGGAGCGAAACTAACACAGGAGTGATGTGATCTCTTCTGCTAGTTCCTGCTAACAATCTAGCTGCTGCGTTCTGAACAAGCTGGAGACTTCTTAAGGAACTCTTAGGACACGCTGCTAACAAGGAGTTACAGTAATCCAGCCTCGACGTAACAAATGCGTGGATGAGTTTTTCAGCATCAGTCTTAGAAAGTATATTTCTGATCTTAGCAATGTTCCGCAGGTGAAAAAATGCAGTTCTACACGCCTGAGATATGTGAGCCTTAAATGATAAATCCTGGTCAAATAAGACCCCAAGGTTTCTAACTGTGGAATTGGGGGCTATACTTACACCATCCAGGGAGACTATCTGAGCAGACAGGGCATCTCTCAGGTTTTTAGGACCTAGTATAATAACCTCAGTTTTTTCTGGGTTCAAGAGGAGGTAATTAATTGTCATCCAGGTCTTGATGTCACTAATGCAGGCGTTCAGTTTCTCTATCTGGTCATTCTGGTCAGGTTTCATGGATAAATACAACTGAGTATCGTCGGCATAACAATGAAAATTAATGCTGTGTTTCCTGATTATGTTTCCTAGGGGTAGCATATATAGTGTAAACAGGATGGGTCCTAAGACTGAGCCCTGTGGGACTCCGTAGTTAACTCGAGTGTACTGAGAGGAATGTCCATTTACATTAACAAACTGATACCTATCTGACAGATAGGATTTAAACCACTGGAGAGCAGATCCTCTGATCCCTATGTCATGCTCTAATCTATGGAGTAAAATACTGTGGTCGATGGTGTCAAAAGCTGCGCTGAGGTCTAACAGGACAAGAATAGAAAGTAGTCCCTTTTCTGAAGCCAATAATAAGTCATTAGAGACTCTAACTAGTGCGGTTTCCGTACTGTGGTGGGGTCTAAACCCCGACTGAAAGTCTTCAAAGTGGCTGTTGTCCTGTAGGTGGCAGTAAAGCTGCTTAACTACAACTCTTTCTAGGATTTTAGAAATAAAGGGCAGGTTTGATATCGGTCTATAGTTGGCCAAGATGTTAGGATCCAAACTGGGCTTTTTCAAAAGAGGTTTAACAACTGCGTATTTAAAAGACTGTGGCACGTAACCCGTTTCCAGAGAGGTATTTATCATTGTTAATATGGAATCATTAATTAGGGGAAAAGTTTCTTTAAAAAGTCTAGTGGGAATTGGGTCTAACAGACAAGTTGAGGATTTGGAGGACGTAATAATTGATGCCAATTCTAATTGATCCACAATAGTGAAGCAGTCTAATGTTACAGAGGTTTCTATGGATGCCTCCACTTCTACAGCTTCAGCCTGCTCTGGGCTGATAGAAGGAATAACTTGATTTAACTTATGTCTAATATTTGAGATTTTACTATCAAAAAATGTAAGAAAATCATCAGAGCTGAGAGAAACAGGAACATGTGGTTCTACTGAGCTCTGACTGCGAGTTAATTTAGCAACAGTGCTAAAAAGAAATCTGGGATTGTTTCCATTCTCTGATATTAAGGTTGAATAGTACTGGCTTCTAGCTCTACGCAGAGCTTTTTTATAATTTAATAGGCTATATTTCCAGATGTTCAGAGACTGCTCTGAACCGGAGCGGCGCCATTCTCTTTCTAACTTACGGGTTTCTTGTTTAAGAGAACGTGTTTCAGCGTTAAACCACGGTGCTACTCGGTTTTGTCTAACGAACTTAGGTTTCAGGGGGGCAACAACATCAAGTGTACTCCTGAGGGCTTGTAGGGCATCATTAACAAAGTGGTCATTTATACTAGGACTGATGCTATGGGAGCTGGTCTCAGAGTATTTGCTCAGAATGTCACTAAGTACTGGCTGAACTGTGAGTTTAAACTCAGACACAGAACAGTCAGTTAAGGTTCTTCTAAGTTGTTTCTTATTCACTGGGGCAGTAGCAAGTTCTAAAGTAAGCTGGAAGGTAATCATAAAGTGATCAGAAATGATGGGGTTAAGAGGAAGGACACTCAGCTGGCTGATCTCTATACCATGGGTTAAAACGAGGTCCAGGGTGTGCTTATGACAGTGAGTGGGTTCATTCACATTTTGGGTGAAACCAACATCATCTAATAAAGCTGCAAAAGCCTTTCCTAGACAGTCACTGGGGTCATCAACGTGAATATTAAAATCCCCTATTATTATCGTTTGATCAGAATCTAAGACAATAGTCGATAGGAAGTCGGAAAACTCAGTTAAAAATTCTGAATATGGGCCGGGGGGGCGATAAATAATTATGAATAAAACAGGTTTTCGAGTCTTCCTGTTTGGGTGATTTATAGACAATATGATACTTTCAAATGAATTATAAGTATTTTTAACTTTAGGGCTGAGAAGTAAGCTAGACTGTGATATTACTGCCAAACCACCTCCTTTACCTGAAATTCTGGATTTCTGATAGTTAGCATAGGTGGGGGGGGTTGCTTCATTCAATCTAACATAGTCATCCTGTTGGAGCCAAGTTTCTGTTAAGGCTAGTAAACTAAGGTTGTTATCAGTGATTAACTCATTGACTAAGAGGAACTTAGAGGAAATGGATCGAATGTTTAATAAACCGCATTTAATGACGTCATAATTGTGCTTGTGAGAACTGCTGTTAGTCACTTTAAGGTTTCTATGACGCGCTCCTTTTATTTGTCTTTCATCACATAAGCTAAAGCTAGGACCTGCTTGACTTTCCCTGCATGGGTTTTGCACCAGCACTAAGGGAGGCTCAGAGGGGCGTTTTACACTGCTGCTCTGTGCCCGGGTCTCATCTCTGGATTGTCAGGTTAACAGACTAAGGCTAGCAGAAATGTTTCTAGAAAGAAGAGCGGCACCGTCCCGAGTGGGATGGACACCATCTCTCCGCATGAGACCGGGCTTCCCCCAAAACGCGCTCCAATTATCCACAAAACCAACGCCGTTTTCTGGGCACCATCTAGAAAGCCAGCGGTTGAATGATGAAAAGCGGCTGTACATTTCATCACTGACTAAGTTCGGCAGGGGACCAGAGAAAATTAAATTTTTTCTGGGCCCATGTACACGGTTGGATTCTAATCCGACCATTGATCCCATCAAGATATTTTGTACATGTAACCGCGGCTTATGGGGTCCACTCGCAACGTGGCGGGGGCGTGTCATCACGATGGTGGTCTCTCCATCGGGATGTCAGTCACCCATCACGATGGACGATATCGTCCATCGGCACAACCCTACCGCTCCTTCTCCCTCCGCTCACTCCTAAAATTTAAAGTTAGGCAGAAATGCATTGGGTTTGAATAGCCCGCCAATAATGTCTGCTATGACGAACTAATGTACATTTGTCACATTAAGTGCTAAAACGTCACATTAAGTGCTAAAACTATCGTAACACGTATGTTTGAACAACAGTAAACCATGTTTACGTTAGTAAATAAGAGCATTTTTAAAGCATTTCATTAACGTTACTTATCATATTAATCGGGGCTGATGACAAGACGCCACTGAGGAAAACAGCAATAATGCTGATGGAAAAGAAACCGAGGTTGGGGCGTCTTGAAGCGGGGCTAAATCGGAACGCATTGCAGAAGAAGATAATGCTCAACTTTAAATTTCAAATGTTGCATTTGGCAACTCCAACACGGCAACCTGAGCTAACGCTGAGAAAAGGAAAGACCATCCCACCAGAACGTGGTGACGTCATGACGCTACTTTAGGGCTTCTAAAATTTTTGAGTGCAAGACACAAATAAGCTTTAAAATATTCAGCACTGTTGAGTTAAATTTGAATAAATGTTAATAAAGCTTAATATTTTAAGCTTAATATTTTGTATTGGAATCAACTACAAAATTACATAAGTTGTGTAACTTTAACAGTTATGAGCCAAATGCAACTGTTTGGGTTTACATTGCATCACCTCCTCATCATCTCTGTTTCCTGCACCAACATCTCCATTGAAATCTGCACCAATGACAACTCTCTCACTTCTAAGGATATTCATCATCTCTTCATCAAGGTCCAAAAGGCCCACAGGTTGAGGTTCTGCTTTTTGTTACTGTTGCAAAGTTACATTTACTTTTTAGATCCTTAATTACTGTTATGTTGTTCAAATTTGCAGTTACTTGTTTAAACTTGCAAAGTTACATTTACTTTTAGTTACTTTAGTTACTTAATTAAATTAAATAATTGAAAAATTAAATAAAATTAAATTACTGAGATCATTCAGATTTTGACTAGAAATACTTACTGCTTACAGTGTTGTAAAGAAAAACAAAATGAAGTACTTTGACATTATACTGCATTTGAGTCTGAGATTCAGGTATTTGGAGTTACCTTTGATTCTTTGACATTCAGCTTAAAGCTTAGTGCATACAGTTTCATCTTCAATGCATTCATTAAATATCTTGCTGTCCATACTACTAATTCCACCCATTACTCCATCTAACATGTTCCTATCTATTCCTGCCATGTCTTCCACATCTCTGACATGCTTCAGTCTCTGAACACTGTTCACTGGTGCGCGGTGCGCACTCAGCATGTGACCAAAACAATCATGGCAGACGTCAAACTTTCAAAGCGATGAAGACGAGGTAAATCTACACGTTTTTGCAAAATATACTTCATTGAAAAAGGTGAAAAATATTTTAACCGTTAGATATTTTAGTGGCCCGAGCGGACAAGTGAAAAATAAAGTCTTATGGTCCGAACTGCTCGAGCGAGCTGGACTGGGCCAGCGGACAAATGGCTGTCGAGCCCTGCCCAACACCCAGACTTTCCTCTTCTCTCTCTTTCTACTAATGTGCCTTCCTCCTCTCCATCTTCAACCAACAGTAGTCCAATTACATTCCTGACACAACCCTCTGTATTTATGTAGGCTTGGGACAGGCACAACGAGACCCTGGCTTCAGTCCCCCTCGTGGCTGCATCGGTCATAGTTTGTACTTATACATCTTTATATTTTCTGTGTTCTGTAGAATGAAGAAATGCAGCAATCAAGGACACCCCGATGGGAATTTTCTTCCTAATGGAAAGTGGCAGTGGTGAGGAAGAGGACAATCCTGTGGTCCACAACTCCAAGGCTGTGGTGGTCGACCTACCAAGTGTTGGAGTGGCAGTTACCATGCTGTTTGGCCTTTTTTACAACACAAACCTGGATTACCCTCCTCAACTAAGAAACACCTTTGAGGTAATCTAGAAATGGAGTTGGAGGGCAGAGTTATGTTTAAAAGGGTTCAGGCCTTTAAGATCTGACTCTTTGAATGAAATTGTTGAAAAAGTTTTTTTGAAAGTGTGGAAGCCATCTTCTAAACAAAGAGAAGTATGCAAAGCCCAAAAAAAGAAACTGCCTAAATGAAAGATTGTGGAAGATTAAGAATAACCCAAAAGTTGAGTTTATTCATGATACGTCTTTTTTATTCATTAAAGCAGGGGTCTCAAACTCAAATTGCCTGGGGGCCACTGAAAGCGGGGTCTAGCGGAGGGAGGGCCGCAACTTCAAGACACATACACGCAACTTGTGAGTGTCTGAGAGCCAGTAAATTTGTATGGAACATGTATTATACTATTAACTATACTCTATTATTAACTGTTTTTATGTACAAAATGTACTCATAAAACTCAAATAAAATACGTAAATAAAAAAAGTAAATAAATCAGTCATACATTTCTGTTCATTTAGTCTTCTATATTTCTAATTTAAATGTCCCTATCAACACAGTTCACACTGTTGAATTATAACTATTAAACACTAGGGGTGTAACGGTACACGTAGTTGGACCGAACCGTTTCGGTACGGCACATTCGGTTTGGTTCACGTTCGTACCGTTTCGGTTTTTCGATTTGTTTATTTTTGTAACCCCCATTTCTGGGATGAATAATAAATAAATTAACATGCTCTTGGAATCAAAGTTAAGTATAAGATTTTTCTTCTTACTCCCTTTTTGGACTTGTGTTTAAATAATTGTGTCTTGTTTTATATAATTTTTGTGTTGTTTTTGTCTTATTTTGTTATTCTACACTTGTTTTCACTTGTCCAAAACAAAAAGGTTACTTCCTTACTTAAAGTCCCAGCTGTGTTTAAGTCACACTTTGTAGTCTAGACTAAAAGGAAACAAACATTCACCTTAAGAGTAGCACCATTTTCTAAAGGATTAACAATACAGCTTATATCTGGGCTCTAAGGTTTTAATTAGATTAATAAACCCCGTCTTCTCCACGGAGATGATGATTAAGAAGCAGGAGTCACGGTGAACCCCCCCCCCCGAACACAAAATACTGCGGCGGCCGCGTCGCAAATGAATCTACCGGTACAAGTAATAATTACAACGCAGTATTCTTCATTAACAAATAACTGTAACAACTAACTAATGAACTAACTATACAGGCGTTGTAGAATGAGTATGCGTCAGGGCGCGTGCGTGTTTAAGAGGACTGAGCGCGTGCCACGCGAGCGCGCGTGAGAGCCTTTGACTCCAATGGGCTTTAGGCAGCGTGTGTGGGGGGGGTGTCTCTTCCTCCACGTCTGTAGCAGTAAACCCAGACCAGTTCCAAACAACAGATGATTTTATTTCTTTCTTGGGAACAAACTTCCCACTGTCATCGGTAGCCATGCTGTCGCTAGCTGCTTCGTGTGTCGATTGTCGCGTGTCGCCGTGTGATACTAAAGCTACGGAAGCTCTGGGGAGCCAAAAATGCGCCACATAAAAACTCGATTTAGTTATTTTTTAAATCGCCCGTAACAAAAAATTCAAATTAATTCATTTACACCCCTATTAAACACTAAAGAAGACTCCAATTCTACAGTTCTGTCACCTCCATCAATGGTTCTTCTGAACACTGCTTCTCTTGTCTTCTTACTACTGGACACTTGGCAGCACTTCCTCTCAAACTGAGACGTTCAGTGTGGATGAAGATGATTGTCAGGAAATCTGGGCTGAACTTGGACTGATTGAAATTTAAGGTGGAGAAGTCAGAGAGGATGTGCACCCAATTTTGAATCTGTGTTGAATGTTTTTTTTAAGTTTACATTTTAAAACACAAATTAGTAAAGGAGAAACAAAACTCAGTAACCATTTTTGGGTTTTCTTTCTTATGACTTTTTGCACATTTAAACCCCGGTCACGAGTTATTGTAGAGCAGACGGTCAGCCACTCCTATATTTTTATAAAAAACGGATGGAAATTCATGTTGGTGAGACCAAATATGTGCAGCCCAGATGCACGATAAGCGTGTTTGAGATCACCCAGGTGGATGAAACGCTGCGCAGATCACCTGGTGTGAGACAAATATTTTTGTTTTTGCTCCAACATCACCTGTCAAGCATCACAAAAATATTACCAGAAAGGGGCGGGAGCAAGACCCCAACCTGAGCGAACGCAGCTGGAAACTTAGTACTGCACTGACTGTAAACCTGACGACAAAACAATGCAATATGGGAAATGTGTCCTGATGGTTTTTGTAGTCGAGTGATCAATTAAAATAATTGAAAATACCTATTGATCAAGAAAAGGCAACATACATTACAAAAACATTAAAATAGCCTGCTAGTTTTTTTTTTTTTTTTTTTTTAAGCTTTATTTAATAGGGACAGTGCACATTAATGAACATCTACCAAACAATGATAGGCGTAAACATGCTGGATTATAGCAGTGATGCTAATTTGCATCCATAGTCCCTAGGCAGGAAACATAAAACAGGACAAAACAAAAGACAGAATCACAGATACAATAAGAACACAAGAAGGTGGTACATTATGAGAGTTAAGTCAGTGGCTACAGGACTGGTTTGCTTTCAGCCACTGCTTGAGCTGTGTTTTGAAGGTCTGTAATGTTTGAGCCTCCCTGATGTACAGTGGAAGACTGTTCCAAAGTTTACTGGCCTTTATAGAAAGAGCGTTTTGTCCAAAGGCTGTTTTTCTGTATGGAACCTCACAGTCCCCCCGAGACGAGGCCCTAGTCCTGAGAGCGCTGTGAGCCCTTTTTTTAAAATAGTCAGACATGGGAGGCGGAGCAAGTCCATGTAACACCTTGTACATCAAACAAGCAAATTTAAAGTTTTTAAAATTCTCAAAGCTTAACAACTTGTACTTTTTCAAGATATTACAGACATGGAATGACATTGGTTTTCTATATAAGACCTTTAGGGATTTTTTGTAAAGTGATTCTATGGTTTTGCTCGTATTTACACCCGCCAAGGACCAACATGTAATACAGTATTCAATATGTGATAGAATCATTGAATGCAGAAACATTCTAGCAGCTCCAAGTGTTATGAATGGTCGTATTTGTTTAAAATTATTCAAATTGAATTTTACTGTATTCGATATTTTTTTAATATGGCTCTTGAAGCTTAGAGTTGAATCAAGAGTCACACCAAGATACTTAAATTTTGAGACAATTTCCAGTTCCTGTCCTTCCAAGAATATACCTGAATGCTTGATGTCCAATGGTTGCTTAGTGAACATCATACAAACAGTTTTAGTTGTATTTAACAATAAGCAAGATTTAGAAAGCCATTCATTTACAGGAACCAGAGCTGAGGTAAGAATAGAGGCTGCTTCTTGAATATTTTTTGCGCTAGTGAAGATGACAGCATCATCAGCATACATTTGAAATTCAACATTACCACATGTGTTTGGCAGATCATTAATATACATAGAAAACAATAAAGGCCCAAGTATTGATCCCTGTGGTAGACCAACAGGGACATCTAAGAAAGTTGATTTGACACCGTTAATACAAACACACTGTTTTCTGAATTCTAGATATGATTTCATCCACTGAATTGCATCCATAGAAAAGTTGAAGTATGTTAATTTAGACAAAAGAATCTCATGATTCACTGTGTCAAATGCCTTTTTTAGGTCGAGAAATACAGCGCCGACGCAAGGATTAGAATCCAACATGTGTTTGATCTTTTCTATAAATAGACAGTTTGCAAACTCTGTTGAATGATGTTCACGAAAACCAAATTGCATTGGATGTAAAAGAGAATGGTCTTTATTTAAATGCTCATTTATCAGTTTTGCTACCCACTTCTCAGCAACTTTAGAGACCACAGGAAGGATACTGATCGGCCGATAATTGCCTATGTTTGAACTATCACCAGATTTAAAAATTGGGGTGACAGTAGCCATTTTCCAAGACAATGGCACATATTTTTGTTTAAATGATAAATTGACCATATGTGTTATTGGTAGAAGTAAGGATTCTTTGCATAGTTTGATGATATTTGTATCCAGCCCATGGACATCCTTGGCTTTAGAATTTTTTAATGAGCCAATAATTTTAGCAACATCCAGCTCTGTGATTTCTTTTAGAGAAAAAACAGGTTGTGCAGGATCAATAGGTCTGGCAGTCAGAGTAGGTTCTTGAAACATTTCTGTTATCTCCTTAACTGAGTTAATGAAAAAATGGTTAAATTCGTTAGTTAGAACAGTTGGATTGATTTCCATTACATTGTTAATTGTGAGCTCAATATTTTTGTTTGAGTCATTCACTTCTTTGCCAATTAATTTATTAAGATTTTGCCAGATCTTCTTGGCATTTCCCTTTGCTTCAACAATAATATCCATGAAGAATTTTGCTTTAGCCTTTCGCAAACTTTGGGTCACTTTATTTCTTAAAAATGTGAATTTGTATCTATCTGTAGTGAGGCCAGTTTTTAATGATTTTTTAAGTTGTTCATCTCGGTCCTTCATTATTTTTCTACATTCATCATTTAACCATGGTAACGAGTTCCGCTTTCTCTTATGTTGTTTTACTGTTCTGGTGAAATCTGATAAAATTTCATTTATTTTTGCGAAAAACAAATTGCTAGAAGTTTCAATGTCCATGCGTTGTGTTATTTCACTCCAGTCAGTCCTTTGCAAAGCTGCCTCCAGATTTTGCATTTGAGTTTTTGGGATTGTACTGTAAGAAACTGTGGGTCTATGTGACTCATGAAAACGTTTTTTTGTGAGCTTCCTTGAGAAAAAAATACCATTATGGTCCGATAACCCAGTCATATAGTTAAAAGTCTTAGTGATTCTTTCAGGCTGGCTTGCAAATAGTAAATCTATAAGTGTTTTTGAGTGTGAGGTTATCCGAGTGGGATAACCTTGTAACTATGGAACGTCACTTCCTGGTAATGTATTGTTTTGGCACACTACAAATATCTAGAACAGTTTAAACTTTGAGAAAACAGCATATCTAACATTTGCTAATCTCACATAAAAACAGATTCAGTGAACAAGTGTAAATGTTTTATCTTTGTCAAAACATTTGAAGCTTTTTCTCTCGTTCTTACAAAAACCTCCAACAGGATTCAAAGAGCAGCCAAATAAATAATCTTTAAAAGTTCAAGCCCTCGCTGGACACTCAAACTGGAAACATGTGTCCTCTCATCACTTGTACGTGAGCTGCTTGCGATGGTAGTGGATCGTAGCTCCCAGGCTGTAGGAAACGGGCCAACCCTAGAGGATAAGAGATAATAGAGTTGTTTCTTTGTGCCAAGCATGTCGACCACACCACTCTCAAAATATAGAATGAGGGGAATTCTAGACCCTGCAGGCTAACTCCAACTCAAGCATCTCCTATTACAAAATACAACAGTGTCATTTAAATCAACCCACACCCACATTTAATGTGCTTCTTCAAGGAAATAGAAAAAAATACAAATGTTTTTTTGCTTTAAAAAACAAAATAAAGAGGGAAAAATAGGTTTGAGAACATTTTCACATTCCATTGCATTAAATGTCACAATAACCAGGGCTCCAGACTAACTTTTTTCACTAGGAGTACTGTGGCCCCCAACTAAACATTTTAGGGGCACAACCAGCAAATTTAGGGGCGCATACCGTAAATCAACATGCTAACCAAATCTACTCATTTCCACTGTATTACTAATAAATACTTTAATAATAGATGCAGAAATTACAATGTGCTGTTTCAAATTCAGCGTCACATTTTGTTCTGCACTTTTGAAGATGCAAAAACAGGTAAACTGACAGAACCATCGCTGTCATGACAGTACAAATAGTAAACAAAACGAATGGAAATGTATGTTGGTGACATCAAATAAGTGCAGCCAAGATGCACAATAAGCTTGTTAGAGATCACCCAGGTGGACGCAACGCTGCGCAGATCACCTGGTGTGAGACATATATTTTTGTTTTTGCTCCAACGTCACCTGTCAATCATCACAAAAATATCACCAGAAAGGGGTGGGAGCAAGGCCCCAACCTGAGCGAACGCAGCTGGAAATTTAGTACTGAACTGACTGAAAGCTGCCCTGAGGACTACAAAACAATGCATTATGGGACATGTGTCCTGATGGTTTTTGTAGTTGAGTGATCAATTAAAATAATTGAGAATACCAATTGATTAAAAAAAGGCTACATACATTACAAAACATTCAAATCAATATAAAAAATATAATAACACAGATCATACTAAGGGGGAGAGGCATATTAAAACTAAATTGAATGTTAAGGACAACTCCAACCTCCTGTTCTCCTTCAGTCTCGCTGCAGATTCGCCTTCAGTCTCCCCCGGTCTCCACCAACGATCCAGGCGAGGTGCAGGTTCATCTTAAACACGTCTATCGTTGCATTTTCCCCGCGTGTTTTAAGTGCGTCTAAGACTACATCGTGTTGTCGCTCGCGCGTGTTTAATGTTAAAGCCCCGTTAGCTGTAACGCATGTAGGTGTGGGACATTTATTCTCCTCAGCGACCCACCTCCTGCGGGAGCAGAGAGACCCGTGTTGGGGTTAATACGCCACGCGCGCGTAACCGTAACCATAACCTCAGCCCTCCTCCGGGTCTGTGCGGCCCAGAGAACAGTTCAGCATGTATTTAGATACGTTCTAAAAAGTAAAGTAAGGAACTCCTTAATGTGGTCCAGGGAGGGGGCGGTCTGGTGTCCTGCCTTAAATGTTCTCCTGGTTTCAAGCCCGGTCAATGTCCCGCCCCCAAGAGTCATATACCCCACTGTGATTGGTTGGTTCCTCAGCTCCTTGCACAAAACTGAAAAGATGTCATTCATACAAACTGGTGGGCCACATTACATTAAACTTTCATATTAAGGCGGGGGCCGCAAAATATCATCTTGGGGGCCGCAAATAGCCCGCAGGCCGCAAGTTTGAGACCCCTGCATTAAAGGAATGGGGAGAAAATGTACGTTTTTACAGAAACGCTTTTACAGAAAGTGACAAAGACGTCTAATCCAAAGTAAGGTTAGGATACTTAACCTTCAGTTAACCTTTTCATTTATGTGCCCCCCCCTTTCAGATCTTATTTTAATGTGATTTCACATCCGAATGAATTCCATATGACAGCAGAAAATATTTGCTGTGAAAATGCTGTAAACACATCATCATTTGGCATTGGATTGTATGAAGAGCTGCATTGGCTGCTGGACAAACTTGCAAACTGTTCTCTCTCTGAAGACTCAATCATGCCACCTCCCCATGCTGTGTCTCTGCATGCAGGTTCCAGGAAGTGAGGCTGAGCATGACGATGAAGAGGACGACGACGACAAAGAGAAGTGCTGCTCAGAGCCAGGATGTACTTCCTTTGCATGCTGGGATACCATAATGTGGTGCAGAATTTTTCATCAAAGCATGTGACACTTCCTAATGTTTCAGTAGGTTTTGGTTTTCAATACGTCAAAGTTTATTAATGGCGGCCACAAAAAAACTGTCAGTAGTTGATGAATTGATTTGAATGTGTGGTTTGATGCTTTAGTGCCACTTGGTTTATAACTCGTTAGACAGAATCATTTTTGTTTCTTCAGTAACTTTTTGATACCTTCTAGCTTGAAACGCTGGACAGCATTGGCCATAAATCAAGCATTAGTTGTGTCAACCTCGTACAAATCCCAACTGCATCAGTCTAAACCAAATTGCTGTAGCTCTGAAGGAGAGACAGAGCAGAAACTATACTTTCTGAGACTTCACCAGAGAAACCTCTACCTGCTGAAGCTGGTTGTAACCTTTTCTGGCCTGAGGTATCCAGCGAGTAGAAACAAGAACATCTATCATTATTTGACTTTTTTAAAATGTTGCTTTCTTGAAATGATCCAATATAATAAAATAATATTGGAGCTTTTGCATGAGTACAAGGAATAACGGAAGACAACAAAAAGTTTTAGAAAGGAATTTCATGAGCCAACTCTTTTTTGTTGTATGCGGCGCCTCACAGCAGAAAATGGCTGAAACCTCTCCAGCCTTTTAAGGAGAGCCTGGTCCTCTCCTGATCTCACTGCCTGTTGACAGCACCGTGGTATTGGCGTCTCACAGGTCACTCCTGATAGTCGGTGTTGGCTTCTTCTATTCCTCTCTTTTTAGAATCTAATGATAGTATTTTATAACGAGTGCATCTTTCTTGAAATGTCTTTAGGTTAAAGATAAATGTCCTGTTTTTGCGCAAAGACAAGTGATAACTCACTTGGTTTTCCAGCTCTATCCTCTTCTGATCTTGAAGTCTGTTCACAGAGCTGTGATAGACCAGGCGTCTCACTGGAGAGTCCATGATGTTGATGTTGGTGTTGTCTTCTTTGATGTTATCCTCCCTTTTTAGACTGTGATGATAGTCGATGTTTGTCTTTAACATTTAAAGTACTTATTTATAATCAAACAAAACAGCTGAAAGATCGTTTCAAAGTCAAAAAGTCAAAGTCAACTTTATTGTCAAATATGCTGCATCCGTAAGACATACAGCACAGATGAAATTGCTTTCCTCTCACCCCACAGTGCAAGCAGCATATAAAATAATAAATAAACGACTTAAAAAATAGATAAAAAGACACCAATAGTAAGAAGAATAACAGTAGTCTAAACAGAGCCAAAGAGCAATTTTAATCACATTGATCTAAATTGTATCTCGGGAATCGGTTAGACCTAAACCTCTTTGTGTCCGTTAGATATTAAAAAAACAAAAATAAATGCCGTTAGCATGATAGCCTGCTAGTTGTAACTATGGAACGTCACTTCCTGGTAATGTATTGTTTTGGCACACTACAAATATCTAGAACAGTTTTAACTTTGAGAAAACAGCATCTCTAACGTTTGCTAATCTCACATAAAAACAGATTCAGTGAACAAGTGTAAATGTTTTATCTTTGTCAAAACATTTGAAGCTTTTTCTCTCGTTCTTACAAAAACCTCCAACAGGATTCGCTACAGGCTACATACATTACAAAACAGTCAAATCAATATAAAATATATAATAGCACAGGTCATACTAAGGGGGAGAGGCATATTAAAACTAAATTGAATGTGAAGGACAACTCCAACCTCCTGTTCTCCTTCAGTCTCGCTGCAGATTCGCCTTCATCTCCCCCGGTCTCCACCAACGATCCAGGCGAGGTGCAGGTTAATCTTAAATACGTCTATCATTGCATTTTCCCCACGTGTTTTAAGTGCGTCTAAGACTAAATCTTGTTGTTTCTCGCACGTGTTTAAAGTTCAAACCCTGTTAGCTGTCATGCATGTAGGTGTGGGACATTTATTCTCCTCAGCTGACCCGACTCCCGCGGGAGCGGTGAACTTCCGTAAAAGCTGTGCATGAGAACTTTTTGGTCGGGGTTGATACGCCGCCGCGCGCCTAACCGTAACCTTAACCTGAACCCTAAACCTTCATCCAGGTCCAGAGAAAAATTCAGCACTGACTGCATGTAGGTAGAAAATTACGAGTGAATAGATAAGTTCTAAAAAGGAAAGTAAGGAACTCCTTAATGTGGTCCGGGGAGGGGGCTGTCAGGTGTCCTGCCTTAAATGTTCTCCTGGTTTCAAGCCCGGTCATTGTCAAGCCCCCAAGAGTCATATACCCCACCGTGATTGGTTGGTTTATCAGCTCTGCGCACAACACTGAAAAGGTGTCTTATATACAAACTGGCGGGCCGCATTAAGATTAAATCTTCATATTAAGGCGGGGGCCGCAAGTAGCCTGCGGGCCGCGAGTTTGAGACCCCTGCTGTAGACTCTGGCACTGGTACACTAGCCGCAGGTCGGAAGAACGAATCAATAGTTCACTTGCTCATAGCTCAGACGCACATATCAGGTTGTGATGATATTTGTCTCTGTTTCCTTCCCACAGATGTTTACGCGCGCTCGATTATCTCTAGGCCCCTCCCCCTCCACGCGTTTTAGCCACTTACAGCGGTTTCCCTATTCTTCTCACACGCATTGGCCACCTCACAGACAGGCATCACTCAATGAAATGCGAGTGTGTGCTCGCGTTTCATGAGTATGTGCGCGAGTTTGTGTGTCAGTCTGCGCTCGCGTCTCATTGATTAATTTCATTGCTCATTTCATTGATCTTTGACGTGAGAACCGCTCCTTCCACGTTTAATGTATAAGAAATACGGAGGGTGGGGGAGGCAAATTTACTGGTAGCACATGTGCGACTGGATGTAAAATTCAGTCGCACACTCTCAGATTTTGCTCGAAAAATGCGACCATTTGGTCGCAGTCTGGAGCCCTGATAACGGTAGAACTGCTACTCGCTTCATAGAGAAAATAACATCCCATCAAGCTCCAATCACATCCTTAAATTATTTCAGCATTTAAATTTGTTTTTACATGAATATTCCATTTTATTGTAAGTAAACTGAATAACAATTTGCGTCAAAGTCAATTTATATATATTTTTTAGAATTTTCACATAAAACTTCATGACACTAAGAAGTCAGTATTCAACTTTATTGTGCATCATTCACGGCATATTTTTTATATTAAAACAGAATTAAAAGAATGAAAAAAAAAACATTTAGTTTAATCTAATTATCTGGCAGTTTTTATAAGATTTATAAAAGTAAATATTTAAAACCTCACATTTAGTCGTTTTAATCTTTTAAAATTTTGATCAAAACGTTCAGTAATATACACAAATAAGTCCCCTAGACCCCCTCTTCCCCCCCAAGGACTTTAACCTAAATATAGGTGGTTGTAAACAAATTATGATGTTGATCAAATTAGCCAATTGATGCCAGATGAAAAAAATTCTGAAGCAGATGTGCCTTATTATTAACAGAAAAGGGGCACAAATATAAAATATTTTCAATTGTTTTTAAATATCCGATTATTTATTTATTTGCTTTTCAAATTAACAGTTCAAAATCTTAGCTACTAATTCCTTAAAAAAACTTTAAGCCCAATTTGTTCCAAAAAAAAAGTTGCAGTTTAAATAAATGTATTATTTTCAGTTTGATCAACATCCAATAATATTTCACATATCCTGACAGATTTTTCTATGAAATGTAAATAAACTAGTAACCCTCATTTGTTTTTATATAAGAAGATTTCAATGAATGAATACTTCCAAAATAAACAGACTAGAGTGCAAAGGCACCTTTAAAGGTTTGACCTTCATCTAAGGTTAACTCAAATCTATCCAAAAAGTAATGATCTAACATAACTTTTGTAAGCAAAAAATAAAAATGTTTCTATTCAAAAAAAGAAAAATGTTTCTATTCAAAAAAAGAAAAATGTTTCTATTCAAAAAAATGAAAAATGTTTCTATTTGTACTTAAACTCCATTAAAAAGGTGTTCAAATCAGAAATATACATGTCTAATTATTACTGAAATGTCCACATGCAAATTTGTTTTTTTAAAAATGAGATAAAAATGTGTTTTATCAAGTAAACAATAGGAATTAATTGATTAGAAAACCTGTTTTTTCTATTTTTTCAATTGTGTAATAATTACTTCTGATGCTTCTCTCATACGTTTATTAATAAATTGTAGGACTATTTGGCAAAAACCTGAAGCTGGTTGTGAACATTTTCAGGCTTGAAGTATCCAGTAGAAACAAGAACATCTATCATTTCTATGACTTAAATAAAATGTTGCTTTCTTTAAATGAGCTAATATAATATGACAACATGAGTACAAGGAATGAAGAAGAGAAAAAAAAGTGTAGTTTAGTATGTTTAGATTTCTTTTTTTTTAATGCACATTTGATTCAGAAATAACATCATCGACTCATCTGTTCACACAAACAGCAGGAGGAGTCAGACCTACCATTTTAATGGCCCCATAGATTCTATGGAGGCGCCGCCTCTCCTCCTCCGACTTCGCCAGGGCCAGGAGTCTCCTTAGGAGGACCTGACAACAGAATAAAATCAACATTTGACTTCACAAGGAAAAACTGCAAACAATCTGCGTGTATAAAATTGTTTAAATAAGAAAATGACGTGAAATGTTAAACGTTGTGCATACACTAAGCATTTCTACATAAGTCGATGTAATAGACGGAAAAAGTTTAATGATGAAAACTCTAAAAAGGCTAATTTTCAAGGCGTCTAGTTTAATTTGAAATCCATTTTAAAAAAAGTATTTTTAACTATAAATTGTACTTCTTTGAAAAAAATATATCGTGGAGAAATGAGGTGGGTCGTATGTGAGAAAGATGTCATGTTTTTGAGAAACACTTTAACTCACTTGGTTTTCCCACTGCACCCGGCGCTGCTCCCTCGCCCGGTTTGTGGCGCTGTGCCTCACCAGAGGTCTTGGGGGGTGGGGGGTTATTTGGCGGGGGGGGGGGGTTGCTGGGGGTGGTTTTGGGGGAGGGGTCGCTGTTGGTTCTGCATCTGTAAATTCAGCAGACATACGTGAAACGGTTAACGTTGAAGGACCTACAAGTGGGTTAGCTTAAATTTTATTGTACAATGGGCAAAGAAAAAAATGAAAGCATATCTATCTAACAAACAATTTATAACTATAGTTTCCAAACACAACAAATTGTAATAATGAAACAGAGTAGCTCACCTTGAGAGGTTTTTTCTTCTGTGATTTATTGCATCCGTTAGTTTTTGAAAAGAAAAAAAATCTGCTGTTAGCATGATAGTTATTAATTGTAACTATGAAATCATTTCACTTCCAGCAAAGTTATATCTATCTATATATATTAGGAGTGTAACAATAAGCTAAAAATCTCAATTAATTAGTTCCATTCAGACTTCGGTTCCTAACGGTTCGGTTCGGGCCACGGCTGTTTAACAAATCTGCTTGGCAGATATTGCTATTTATGAACCATAAATCTTTAACTATTTTTATTTTCAATGTAACAATCTATCTAACCATAGTTTCCACACACAAAAATTGTAATCAATGAAACAAAAAAATGTATCTCACCAAGTCGTTCGTCTTGTCGTCGTTTCGCTCTAGAGCCGTTTGGGCTTTCAAACGGAAAAAACCCGCCGTTAATAGCTGACAAATGGTATGACTCGAAGGAAGATACCATTTGGACAGATATGACTGCTTTAACTGTACCTGTTATTAGTGACCTGAAGGATTACAACTACCAGGGTAAAATTTCAAATAGTTGAAAATTATTACGGAAAACTAACTGAACTTTTATTACATCTTTTAGAAACATCAGCTGCCACAATTATCACAAAATGGACGTGAGATTGCAGAGGGACTGTATATCAATACAGAATATAGAGTTTCTCCCCTTTCTCCCCTAGAAATTGCTATTTATGAACCATAAATCTTTAACTATTTTTATTTTCAATCTAACAATGTATCTAACCATAGTTTCCACACACAAAAAATTGTATTCAATAAAAAAATTTATCTCACCAATTCACCAATCCTCTTTCTCAATCAACTGCTGTTTTCTGCCGTTGCTATTTCGTATTTCAAACGGAAAAAACCCGCCGTTAATAGCTGACAAATGGTATGACTCGAAGGAAGATACCATTTGGACAGATATGACTGCTTTAACTGTACCTGTTAATAGTGACCTGAAGGATTACAACTACCAGGTGAACATTTCAATTAATTTAATTGAAAATTATTACGGAAAAATAACTGAACTTTTATTAGCCGGACCGTCACTTGACCGGGTAGCTAAAATCGAATGCTCATGAAGAGGCTTCTTTGGAGAACTGACCGTGCCCCATACACCGCACGACCCCGGTCAGTCTCAGGCAGGAATAAGCAGCAAGGCAGGCAGCATTTCTGATTCAGCCAATAGCCCATTTACTCCAAGCACACATACAGACCAAACAGCAAGGAGGGTCACTGCAGCTTCCAGCCCTCTGACTCAAGGTTTCACCCTAAGCTCCCCACTTCCCATGAGCCTTAGGGGCTGAAGGCGGGGCTAACCCCCAGGTCGCTACAATATCTATCTAACAAACAATTTATAACTATAGTTTCCAAACACAACAAATTGTAATAATTAAACAGAGTAGCTCACCTTCAGGGTTTTTTTCTTCTGTGATTTATTGCGTCCGTTAGTTTTTGAAAAAAAAAAAAAACAAATCTGCTGTTAGCATGATAGTTATTATTGTAACTATGGAATCATGTCACTTCCAGCAAAGTTATATCTATCTATATATATTAGGAGTGTAACAATAAGCTAAAAATCTCAATAATTTAGTTCGATTCAGACTTCGGTTCCTAACAGTTCGGTTCGGGCCACGGCTGTTTAACAAATCTGCTTGATAGAAATTGCTATTTATGAACCATAAATCTTTAACTATTTTTATTTTCAATCTAACAATGTATCTAACCATAGTTTCCACACACAAAAAATTGTATTCAATAAAAAAAATTTATCTCACCAATTCACCAATCCTCTTTCTCAATCGACTGCTGTTTTCTGCCGTTGCTATTTCGTATTTCAAACGGAAAAAACCCGCCGTTAATAGCTGACAAATGGTATGACTCGAAGGAAGATACCATTTGGACAGATATGACTGCTTTAACTGTACCTGTTATTAGTGACCTGAAGGATTACAACTACCAGGGTAAAATTTCAAATAGTTGAAAATTATTACGGAAAACTAACTGAACTTTTATTACATCTTTTAGAAACATCAGCTGCCACAATTATCACAAAATGGACGTGAGATTGCAGAGGGACTGTATATCAATACAGAATATAGAGTTTCTCCCCTTTCTCCCCTAGAAATTGCTATTTATGAACCATAAATCTTTAACTATTTTTATTTTCAATCTAACAATCTATCTAACCATAGTTTCCACACACAAAAAATTTGAATGAAACAGAAAAATGTATCTCACCAACTCGTTAGTCTGCCAATTTCGATTCTAGCCGTGAGTGTTTTTAAAAGCAAAAACCTGCCGTTAGAATAGTTTCGATTTCTTTTTATGCACATTTGATTGAAAAATAACATCATCGACTCATCTGTTCACACAAACAGCAGGAGGAGTCAAACCTACCATTTTAATTGGGGCCATAAATCCGGATAAGCCGGCGCCTCTCCTCCTCTGATTTGGCCAAGGCCAGGAGCTTCCGAAGGAGAAACTGACAGAATAAAATCAACGTTTGACTTCACAAGGAAAAACCTCAAACAATCTGCGTGTATAAGATGTTTTAAATAAGAAATTGACGTGAAATGTTAAACGTTGTGCATACACTAAGCATTTTTACATAAGTCAATGTAATAGATGGAAACAAAGGTTTAATGATGAAAACTCTAAAAAGGCTAAATTGCAAGGTGTCTGTTTTCATTTGAAATCAATGTGAAAAGAGTATTTGTAACTATAAATTGTACTTCTTTGAAAAAAATAAATCGTGGAGAAATGAGGTGTGTCATATGTAAGAAGGATGCACTGAAAAGCATTTTAATTATGGGGTGTAGCAATAAGCTAAAATCTCGATTCAGAGTTTCATTAGGTTCAGTTCCATACGTTTCGGTTCGGTACGGGCCACAGCTGTTTAACAAATCTGCTTGATTTGATATAAATTGTGATTTATGAACTATAATTTTCTATTTTCTGTCTAACTATCTAACCATGTTTACAACTCCTACTATATTAGATAGATATAACTTTGCTGGAAGTGAATGATTTCATAGTTACATTAATAACTATCATGCTAACAGCAGATTTTTTTTTCTTTTTCAAAAACTAAGGGAGCAATAAATCACAGAAGAAAAAAACCCTTACATATTACAATTTGTTGTGTTTGGAAACTATAGTTTAAAATTGTTTGTTAGATAGATATGCTTTCATTTTTCTTTGCCCATTGTACAATAAATTTAAGCTAACCACTCAGCTTGTAGGCTTCAACGTTAACCGTTTCACGTATGTCTGCTGAATTAACAGATGCAGAACCCAGAACAACCCCCAGCAACCCTCCCCCCCGCCATTAACCCCCCAGCCCCCGCGAAACAACCCCCCCCCCCCCCCCCAAGACCTCGCTGTGGCCCAGGCCAACACCAGGGCCAGGGAGCGGCGCGGGATCGAATGGGAGAACCAATGAGTTAAAGTGTTTGCTCAAAAACATGACATCTTTCTCACAAACGACACACCTCATTTCTCCACGATATATTTTTTCAAAGAATACAATTTAATAGTTAAAATACTCTTTTTAAAATGGATTTCAAATAAAAACATACATCTTGCAATTTTAGCCTTAAAATTGGTTAAAAATAGGTTAAAATTTAAGCTAACCAATCTACTGAGCCTCAACTTAACCATTCACGTATGTCTACTGAATTAAACTGAATGAAAATGACACAACAACCCACCCCGACCCCCACCACCCTCCCAGAGCCCGGGCCGTCCCAGAATCTCCCTGCTCCACCAGAGCCCCGGCCCTGGCCGAGAGCCCCACCCCCTCCCAGAGCCCCGGGCCGTCCGCTCCACCGAGGGCCCCGGCCCTGCTGAGTAGCCCCCACCCCCCCCCCAGAGCCCCGGCCTCTCTGCTCCACCGGGGGTCACCCCGTCCCTGCGAACCCACCCCCTCCCAGAGCCCCGGGCCAACCTGCTTCCACCGAAGTCCTGGATGTACTTACAAAAATGTAATACATCATTCATGTTTTATAATGGTATTTTTCTATCTGATTTGATTAATTTAGTAAAACATTATTTTTCTTAAATTGACCCACAGATTATTTTCTGTCTTCTTTAATGGTTATAAACGAATCATATTTTATTGGTTTCATGTTTAGTTCTTACTGGAGCACCTACATGATTGTAGATGAAAACAAAGGGGCCCAGTAATAGGTTTTAAGGAACGCCAATAAAAGACTTTGTTCAAGCTATGATGCTTCTGAAGAGCATTCCTTGAATCTGACTATATCAAATGTATTAGTCTACTAAGGTTAAGCCCCGGCCCTGGCGGAGAGCCCCACCCCCTCCCCAGAGCCCCCTGCTCCGCGGCCCTTTGTGTGGCATAGTGCCACACAAGGGCCGCGGAATATGCGAGGATCCGGTGGGAGAACGGCGTGAGTTATAAGTCTTTGCTCAAAAACATGACATTTCTGTTTAAAACCCGAATTACATTTAAGATTGATGCACTCGTTATAAAACTTACTAAATTAATTAAAGTTTCAATACTTTTGACAGTTTTTTCTCACACTGAAATCCTTGCATCTTTCTCACATATGACACACCTATTTCTTCACGATATATTTTTTTCAAACGAAGTACAATTTATAGTTAAAAATACTCTTTAAATGGATTTCAAATGTAATAGACACCTTGAAATTAGAGTTTTCATCATTAAACGTTTTCCGTCTATTACATTGACTTATGTAGAAATGCTTAGTGTATGCACAACGTTTAACATTTCACGTCATTTTCTTATTTAAACAATTTTATACACGCAGATTGTTTGAAGTTTTCCTTGGAGTCAAATGTTGTTTTTATTCTGTTGTCAGTTCCTCTGCAGAGACTCCGCCTGGCTGTGAACGAGGGAAGAGAGGCCGCCTCATTCGCATTATGGTGGTTTGACTCCTCCTGCTGTTTGTGTGAACAGATGAGCGATTATGTTATTTTTGGATCAAATGTGCATAAAAAAAGAAATCCAAACAAAAAAATTGAAATCATAAAATAATTCATTTAATTCCCTAAAACTATCTACCCTTTTTTTTCTCTTCTTCATTCCTTGTACTCATGTTGTCATATTATATGTTCTCATTTAAAGAAAGCAACATTTTATTAAGTCATAGAAATGATAGATGTTCTTGTTTCTACTGGATACTTCAAGCCTGAAAAGTTACAACAACCAGCTTCAGGTTTTTGCCAATAGTCCTACAATTTATTAATAAACGTATGAGAGAAGCATCAGAGAAGTAATTTACCAATAAAAAATAGAAAAACAGGTTTTTCAATCAATTAATTCCTATTAGTTTACTTGAAAAAACATCAGAGAAAAAAACATCACCGTCAGAGGCTCAAATGGATCCTTTAAGAGCTGTGGGTTTTCCCACATCCATTCCACCATCAACATCAACAGTTAAACAAGTGTCTTTTTACTGGACATATAAAAATGCAAAGAGCATTTAATACACCATCTTTATCACTTATGTAAAACGAGATCAGATCAGCAGAATCAACACAAGATTTTCAAATAAACTAAAGAATATCTGTCACTGAAACAAATTCCCACTCAAAGGTTTTTCTGTTGACTTCCTGGTTACTCGAGCAGTAAACCAAACCTAACGGCGCCGTTGCTTCAGATCAATTTCTCTGCTGTTCTCCCATCCTCAAAGTTTTGTAGTGGTCGACCTCTGATTGGAGGGCCACAGGTTCAGTTCCCGGTCTGCCATCCCATCTGTCGAGGTGACCTTGGGCAAGGTACATGGTGTTTTTAGGTTGGCGTCAGAGTTCCGCAGCGCCATTGACAGTTTTCTTCTGACTTTCAGTGAGATGTTTCAGGTGGTGGAAGATGTCTCTCAGACTTTGTGTCGTCTCTGCTGTAGTTAGACTTGTGACTCTCTCCTTCCAGGTGGAAGCGAAGACGACCTCGACACCAAGCGGACCAGACGAGGATGATGATAGAAGGCTTGTCTTCCCAGCCAGGATTACTGCAACACAGCACGATTCTTCATCCTGGATGTACTTACAAAAATTGTTCTTACTGGAAGCCACCTACATGAGTTGTAGATGAGAAAACAAAAGGGCCCCAGTAATAGGTTTTGAGGAACACACTAAAAGACATTTTGTTCAAGCTTATGATGCTTCTGAAGAGCATTCTTGAATCTGACTATATTCAAGAATGTATTAGTCTACTAGGTTAAGCCTATAACAGTATTTTATTTTTAGAGTTCAAGCTAAATATCTTCCTCCAGGTGGCAAACCTTACTGACAGACTTTCTTGAGATTCTTTCTCTAGGATGGTTCCATAACAAAACATTTTTTAACTTTTTTCTCTCTTCTGCAAGTGTTAGGACAAGAGGACCAGGTGGGTCGGTCAGATTCTTTCATAACTTCCTGTGTGAACCATGTGTCTAGAAGACTCAGCTCTATCAAGAATAGTAAAACATTACTTTGTTTGATCAAATTGTTGCATAAACAACAAGAACAAGCATACTAACTTAAAAAAGGCAAGACCATGCGAAATGAGGAAGACTGGATTAATTAAAAATGTGTTTTAAAAACAATCTTCCTGTAATAACTGCATTTCATCACTCAGAGGAGCAAGCAATTCCTCAAGATGAGAAACACAACCTCAAACCCGGAAAGACTTCTGCAAGGCCTTGTAGTACCATAAACAGAACAGGTAAGCTCATTGGTTTGGGTTGGTGTTTATAATTTATTAACTTAAAACTTTAGCTCTTTTCCACGTGTGGAAACTAAAGAAAAGGATTGTTCTCCATGCGTCAGTCAGGACTGTTCAGTTTCACTCACTCACTCATCGAAAGTTGCAAGACACATTGATGTTTCATTTTTTATCTTTCCTTTGGTGCTCCTGTCTGCAAATCCACAATTCCCCCACAAAACTCACACTCGTGCAAGTTGAGATTTGCAATGCTTATTTGAAAACATTATCTGGAAGTTTGATTAATTTATTTATTTAAAGGGTTTTTTGAGCAGACACAACAAGAACTAGTTCTCATTGCACGAGAGGAGGAGGGCAAGAGTGACAGAAAACGTCTACCACGATCTCTTCTCAAAGGTTCGCCTCTCCCTTGTGCTTGCTTTTATTAAGAACAAAAGAAGGACCGAGTCCCTCCCTCGGTACACATTCAAGACAAAGGAAGAAAAGTTCACTGAGGGGTGTCGTATAAGGACCCATTTTGGGCATTCTAACTTCAACCAGATATCACTTATGCTACAAGGACAGCATGTGTCGAAAACCCCCCAGCCGTGCTGGGAGAGGAGCAGATGAACAAAACACACAGAAAGAAAAATGTTTTCAGAAGAGGTTAAAAAAAGGTCAATACTGATCGTTAACATCAAGCATAAACATTTAACCCAATACATTGATACAATGATGATACTAAAACAATTTCCTTCACACATAATAATAATATAATATATATAAGAAATTCAAATGAAACATATTTGCAAAAAGAAAGTGGAAATTAGTTCTGCAATATTGGCATGTTTTTGCAGTTTCATTCCTCATAAATATATAGTGTAAGTAACGAAAACGAATAATGTACAAACTGATATTTCTCGTCAATAGTGTCCGTCTGGAGGAGCATGATATAGGTCAAAGTCAAAGTCAGCTTTATTGTCAATATCTGCCTCGTAGAGCATTACCGCATGATGAAATTGCTTTCTTACCCCACAGTGCAAGCAGCATATAAAATAATAAATCATAAACGCTTTTATAAATACATTCTTTTAAAAACAATAAAGCGATAGGAGCCGCTGCGTAGTGCACGCGCCGCAGATGCGTGCGGAATCAGACAGACAGACAGACAGACAGACAGACAGAACAGACAGACAGAACGAATTAAATTGTCCACTGGGGAAAGAAAGTTGTTTTCATGCGTATAAAACATTCCTTCAGAAGCTACAGACTATGGTATTCATGCATATGACCTTTAGTTGTTTTATCTTTGATAAAACATGTAGGCGTATGTCTCAACTAGAGCCTGCGGGGACGATTTTCTTCATCCCGCTCCCCCCCGCGCCCGCTTGAAGTTCTGACCAATCCCGCCCGCTCCCCGCACACGTATGCCTTACACTGCCGCCCGCTCCCGCAATTGTATGTCCCTCCCGACACCGCCCCGCACCCGCAAACTCAGAGAATTTAGTCCCCACACAGTAATAGGAGCTTGATTTTGTATCGTCCCCCGTTCCCGCGGAAAAAAAAAAACACCCGTATTGTATTGATATTTATTAAAGATATTCTGTCCTGCCTTCCAGCCTCATCTTTTGATGCATTCTTCTCTTGGTGTAATGTGCGGAACTTAAATATTAAATATTTTCACAAATTCCGTTTTTCGGTTAAACGTGGCGTGTGTGGCGCGCACGACAGACGGCCTGAGCGGCTCTTATAAGAGGCGGGCTGGGCGTTGCACACCCACCAACAAGGTGTGATGACAGAGGCATTGGTGGGCATTCTCTACCTGGTGCTTCACGATAAAAAAAAAAGAGATAGTA
>JALJSC010000033.1:0-165297 GCA_023969325.1 Oryzias curvinotus
TTCTATAAGGAGAAACTTTTATGCTGCACCTTTTCAAATCGTATAATGGGCAATATTCACAGCTGGAGGACATGCATAGTTGTAGTCAAAGACAAAAATGCTGACACTCCTGCAATTCTGTCAGAACATGAAATGTGTGCCTTTGTAATGGAAGAAGTTTTTGTGTCAACAAACAGAACAAACTGGAGTGTCAGCAGTGTGGGGAACACGTCATGATCCAAAACAGTCTGGCACCCCCTCTCTATACTGGTCACCAGCCTGGTTAAACACTACTGTGGGGAGGCAACACAATGTTTAACAAGCATTAGTGGTAAATAAGTCAGTTTTGGTCACCAACCAAACTTACAACTAACCAGCTCAGTGGCCTTGCTGAAGAGTGTCTACCCTGTGTCATACCAAAGACTCCAAAAGTAGGACCCAACGCCTCCCTGCTTTATACTTAGCATCAAGGGGATGGATTGGTGGGTTAAACCACCAAATGGTTCCCGAGCGTGACTGTGTCTGCAACCATCACTCCCCCAGGGGATGGGTCAAATGTGTAGAACAAATTTCACCTAGGTGTGTGACAGATAATGGGACTTTAACTTTTGGACAACAACAAACAAAAAACCCAGTTTAGGCCATTCAATCCTTTGCACGCCCTAAATCTGGGGATGATGCCTGATCAAACTCTCTGCAGGGGTGATCATTGTCGTTCTGAAGGGCAGAGTTTACGTCCAGACTTATTGTCTTGCCTTTACAATTAGATGATGTCATTGCAAAGGAGATAACTGCTTTTTCCCAGCAACCCCACTGTCTCCACCAAAATGTTTTGCTTCATAAGTGCAGCACTTTCTGTTTAAATGCGTAAATACTTTAACTTAAATGTACTTAAAATGTTTAAAATACAAAAAATATTTTGAGTGATACAGAGATAATGAGGTCATTGGCCTAACATAACCAATATCCTACATAATGCATTTCTTATTTGACAATATTTGTAGTAGCCTCTGACCCCGAGCAGCCCCGCAGAGACCCTCTGCTGCAGCTGGTTTCCCTCCAGAAGGCGTCCGGCTGCTGGTTGCTTGATGCAGCTCTGGCCTCAGTGCTGGGAAAAGCAAGTGAGGAGGTAGAGAAGTCAAAGCCTGCAGAGGTGAGTCACCGTCTGAAAAAGATCAAGCTGTTTTAGGAGAATAAAAGAACTAAAAATGTGACTCTTCTCATGACAACACAGGTCGGTTTACAACGGCCGTTTATTTGTACTTCTGCAGGTCATCACACTTCTTGTGGGACATAACGTGTCTTCGCTTTCATTACGCCGTGAAAACTATAACAAAACATTTTATACATTTGAGGAGATGTCTATTTTATAGGACTAGATGTTGTTATCCCTGAATAATTACTAAGGCACCGATCAGACACTGTGGCAAGCAGATGAATGGTGACGTCACTTGGGTTTCCAAGTGGACGCCCTCCTTCTTCAGTGTTTCACTGATAGGCCCACGACACCTCCAGAGGGTTCAGCAGTGAATCCCAGCGTCCCAGGTTCACTCCCATCAGTCACCAGACATTTGGAGGCCCAGGTCAGGTCCTTCCTCTTGATCCATAGCCACTGACTTCCCTTCTCAGCTGCCTGGGAGAGGTCTTTAACTGCCTGCCTTTGAGCCTTCCCTCGCACTCCCATCTCCCTGAGTAGCCTGGGTGTTGAGGTGGCCGCAAAACCCCTGCAGCCTACTTCCACTGGGCGTACCTTCACGCTCCAGCCTTGCTCTTTGGCGTCTGCTGCAAGTTTGGCATACCTCAGCATCTTTCTTTCATAAGCCTCCTCTATTGCACTCTCCCAGGGTACCGTGAGCTCTATGATGTATACGAGCTTGAGTGTGGCTGACCACAGTACAAGGTCTGGTCGAAGGTTGGTGGATGCAACCTCCCGTGGAAAGCAGAGTTTTCTGTCCAGGTCCGCCAGCATTTTCCAGTCCCGTGCTCTACCCAGCTGTCCAATGTCATCTGCACTGGTGGTGTTGAAGGTGGCCTGACCCTCTTGGAGGAAGGATATTAGCTGCCGATAAGATGTTGCCTGAGGAAGGGCGTTCACGCTTGTTCTCTGTTTTTCCAGCACTGTTGCCAAACACCTTAGAACCACATTGTGTCACCAGGTGTAACGGCCTTGACTGAGGCTGGTCTTGCATCCCACCAAGATGTGCTTCAATGTTGCTGGGCTTTGACATAAGGGGCATGAGGGGTCTTCGCCATACCATTGTTTTAGGTTTGCAGGAGAAGCCAAGACATCATAGGTAGCCCTAATTATAAAACTTGCCCTGGATGCCTCCATCTCCCACAGAAAAACAATACAAAATAGCCCAAAACAAGCATAACAAATACCTTGTTTCCGCTTGTCAAGAAAAAGAGTCTCTTTGAGTCCAAGGTATTCTCTTTTGCAGCTCTTTCTCCCAGCTTGAACTCCTAATTGCTGAAACCTTGTGAGCAAAAGACGTGCTCACCTGCGGCCAACATAAAAGACTCAAATTCTCGCGAGAATAATCCTATTCTTCTGAACATAATTCAAACAAAATTCACTGTGCACTCCAAAGAAATTCAAAATTAAATCGCCAATTATTAAACATTTCACAACCCATGAACTTCAATAAAATGTATAATTTTAAGCTGCATTTACAAAAAAACATTGAAACTCTCAACACTTTAAAATGTTAGCTAGACTGTTTCTTCTTATATTTTCTTTGTGTTTCACATTTGACTTGATTTGGTTGAAAAGGTCAGCAGTGAGGTGTGGGCCACCATTCTGGCTCTGATCTGGCTTCATGGATTCAAGATGGATGCAAAGGATGAATGGGAGCTTCTGGCTGTGAAGGCTGCTTCATGGGTCCAAGCTCAGAACGGTAATATGTGTAGAATGTGAAAGTACTTTTTCTTGAATATCTGGACCGATTTTTAGGTGTATGATGATAAACATAATCTGCTGTTTAAGAATAGTGTTTTTTTTACCTTTCTTGTCTTTCAGCTCCTTGTGTGAAGGACTGTGTTGATGCTGCAAATGCACTGCTGCATTGCAGAGTGAAGAAAAAAGCTCTGAAGCTCTGAAGAAGAAACTGAAGTTTCAATTTCAGAAGATTATTTTTTTTTCAACTTATATTACACTTTGCTAAATTTGCAATAGTAAAGTTTAGAACCTCTATTAGGTTTGTCATATTGTCATATGGTGATTCTCTGGCATTTGTGATGTATCATTAAGTCTACAACTGATGGTTTTATTTAAGGTTTGACACAATTTTCTTTGGAGTGAAAAAAAGTATGAATACTTTTCAGGGATGTAGAAAAAAATCAATTTAGTGAATTACTTCAATATTTGATTCAGAAATATACTTGTATAGACCAAAAATGTCGCCAAGATGATATTTAATGAAATATTATAGGAAAACTTGTAGTTCAGCATCTATCTTTTGTTTTCCACTTCCCACCATCAGACACATCTATTAGATCTCTAAATCATGGCTATTTCCATGTTTACAGCTATATTTATGCATTATGCATCTGATAGGCATCAAGTCATCAAGGTCTATTGCACATCGCAGTTAACATTTCAAGTAGACGACTTTTCCACAGCTAATCATGTCACAGTCCCATCATGCCTTGCTCGTTGTAAACAAACCATTTAGGTAGTTTCTTCCCATCAGGCACAAGATGTCTATTAGATAAATAATATACATCTATTCAACTTCAAATTCAACTTCATTTATAAAGCGCTTCTTATGCTACAGAGCATCTCAAAGTAAAGCCCTGTGCGGGACGGTTTTCTTCATCCCGCTCCCGCCCATGCCCACCGAATTCCTGACCATTACCGCCCGCTCCCTCAACGTATGTGTTACACTCCTGTCCACTCCTGCATTATGTATGTGTCAGATAAATTCATCTAGACATTAAAGAAAAACACAATTAGAAACAATAAACTACAACAAGTATCAAGTTTCTCATGCATGAGGGGGAAGAAAACCAGTGTGACAGAAATCAACCCCCACGCTGCTCTTCTCAAAGTTCTGCTTCTCCCCGTGCTACTTTTATTAAGTACACAAGTCAAAATAGTCAAAATAATAAACATAGTAAAAATAATACAAATAATAATAAAAATAAATAATTTAATAAAAACACATAAAAGCCTTATACACATCCCACTATTACAATAAAAACTAATCAAATTAATTGTTACAATTTTATAAAATTAAATGAAAACATGTGGAAAAGTAAAAACTATGTAAAGGCTTTACTAAAAAGATGAGTTTTCAGTTTTTTCTTAAAAACCTCCACAGTGGCTGAAGCCCTCACATCCTCAGGCAGGCTGTTCCACAAAGGAGGCCTTGCCGTGGGTTTTAGTTCTGACCTTCGGGACCACCAGCAGACCTGCAGCTGTGGACCTGAGGGCTCTGGGAGGGTCATAGACTAAAAGTAAATCTGATAAAAATGGAGAACCAGTTTAGACTTTTATGAACTAATAAAAGAACCTTAAAATCAATCCTAAAGCTGACTGTGAGCCAGTGCAAAGACTTCAAAGTTGGAGTAATGTGCTCCTTCTTTTTGCTTCTGGTTAAAAGGCGTGCAGCTGAATTTTGAACAAGCTGTAACCGGTTGATAGTATTTTTCCTAATACCAGAAAGTTATAAAAGCATGGATTAATATTTCAGCAATGGCTTTAGAGAAAAAAGGCTCTCACTTGAGCAATATTTCTAAGATGAAAAAAATGCAGTTTTTGTAAGTTGGTTTGTGGGTTTGCATGTGCTTCAAAGGTAGGATCTGAATCTAAAGTCACACAAGGTTTCTGACTTTACTGTACACATTCAGATTAAAAGTTGATAAATAGGATTGGACCCTTTCCACATCATTTACACTGACGATAAAATATCTTCCTGTAAGGTAGGATTCAAACCAGCTGAACACCATTCCAGTGATTCCACCATGTCATGCAGTCTGTTTAGAAGAATGGAGTGGTCAACTGTGTCGAAGGCTGCACTCAGGTCCAGCAATACTAAAACAGATGTTTTCTGTTTGTCAGAGTTGGACCTGAGATCATTTATAACCTTGACCAGCGCCGTCTCTGTAGAATGATGTGATCTAAAACTAGACTGAAATTTTTCTAAAATATTATTTTTATTAATAAAATCATTTAGTTGAATGAAAACTACTTTTTCTAAAATCTTCCTTAAAAATGGCAGGTTTGACACGGGTTGGTCATTATCTAGATTTGAAGCACCTTAACCGCTCTTCTTCAGACTGGGTCTCACCATAGCAGCCTTTAAGGACGTGGGGAAGATCCCAGTCTGAAGAGGCGGTTAACGATGTTCAGGAGCTCCTCCTCACACAAAGTGAGGTGGGGATGGGATCCAGAGAACAGGTTTTACTTCTAAGTTGTGAAAATCCCTTTCTGAAGCTTTGTAGCATCAATCAAGGCAAAACTCTCTAGTGTGTTCTCAGAAGGCAAACAGAATGCATCAGACTGAACTGTTAGTGGTGGTGGAGTGATATTAAATCTAATGTTATTTATCTTATCAATGAAGTGGACTGCAAACTCTTCACATTTTAAACTGCTAAGAATAAAACATGGACCTGAAGAGATTGGATTGATTAGTCGGTCAATGGTGGAAAAAAGAATCTTTGGGTTAGAATAATTTTCTGCTATTAGTTTTGAATAGTATTCCTGCTTTGCATGTTTAATAAATTGGATGTATTGTGTTAGTTTTTCCTTAAAGATTTGGTAATGAATTGTTAGTTTTGTTTTGCGCATATTTCTTTCTGCAACCCTAGAGATTCTTTTTATTCTCCATTGGAGAATGTCTATCAGACATCTCAGACAACTCTATTTTGTGACTGTTAGACATCTATCAATAGTGTTCAATAGGATATATCTGTGTATAGTCTCCTATACATATACCTGTAAGCATCTTTTTTTTTGTTTGTTTCAGCTTTTTCCTTAAGGATTCGCCACAGCAAATCAGCTTCCTCCATCTAACCCTGTTTTCTGCACCCGCTAACTCCAGCTTCCTGAATGTTCACTGCATCCATAAACCTCCTGTTTGATAGTCCTCTAGACCAGGGGTGGGCAAACGTTTTGACTCGCGGGCCACATAGGGTTCTAAAATTCGATAGAAGGGCCGGACCAGAAAGTAACATGGAATCTGGATGAGAACATTTGGATTGAAAATTATATTTTAAAACAGAGCAGTTCTTAGGTTAGAACTTTTGTTCTCATTTTAGAGCCAATTGCACCGACAGTTTGATGTAAAACTTGGAGAAATGCTGCATTCATGTTGTGTGAATGATCGGAAAAACAACAAACCTTCCAACGCCACACGGACAAAACTTTTTCTTGTGAGGGCCACAATAACCCGCTTTCTTTAAAGCTTTAAACTTCTTTATACTTTCTTTTATTGTGAAGCCCTTTGATGCCTTAAATACATAAGTTTCATTCATTCATGATCCTTGTAAGAAAATAATATTTATAAAATGAAATTAACAAATAACTCTTTCTGTGATTTTCAAAAACAAAAGGTCAGGAAAAAAAATACTGATACATAAAAAAAATAATAAAAAAACAATAAATAGTTGATCCTCTCCCTTCATACTCCCGCTGAGACTTTGACGTTCCTCAAACTTTTATTGTAGCCCCTTATGCATCCACATGAATACCAGTGATCTAATTGATTTCAGAATATTGATAGGAGAATGCTTGAATGATTTAAATGTCTTCTGTGTCATCAGATGTTGTAAGGGTTGTGCATCAGCTGGTTGTGAACAGCTGCAGCTGTTCTTCCTCAAGGCTCTGGTTTCTCCTTTTCCCGTCAGTGAGTTGTTGAAGACAGGACGGCACAAATGATGGACACGCTGCAGTTATAGAATAGATTTAAGGTTGTTTTGTCACTGAAATGTTTTAAGTAGATGAATGAGCAACATTCAATATATTTTCATTTATATTTTGGTGAATATCAAAATTGTCTACCTGACTGAGGGTCCCAGTTGCAGTGCTCAGTTTGTACAGTGCCCCTCCTGGTACAAGCACAATGGAGGAGAGGGCTAGAACCCAGCCCAGCACATAAGCCCAGGATGGGTATGTGTACCAGCGATTAAAGGTCAGAGGCTGGTACTCAACTAAAGAACAAATAAAGGATCCCTGAAAAAAAGAAAGAAAAACAAAAAAGACTTGCTTCTCAGAATTGTGTGACCTTTTTTTGCATTTATTAAGCCCATTTTCACAACTGAGATTGTCTCAAAGCAGTTTAGTCTAAATAACCTGCAATAGGTGAAATACGCCACGTAGAACTGCAGGTCTTTTAGAATTACTACACACTTTATACACTTTTTAAGACAGATATGCATATCTCACACTTTCCTCTCCTGTTTAAACTCTCATAAGTCTAGTATTTCAGAATAAAATCTGCTCGCAATCAAAGGTTGGTGTGGATTTGGCAAACTGAACTCATTCCTTACAGAAGACACAACATGGATGAGACTGACACAGTCTACAGCCAAACAGGATGCAGAACACCTTGAGCTATAAAAAAAATGCACTGAAAAAAATCTGTGAAACAGCAAGACTGTGAAAGATGAACCACAATGTGGTGAGGGATCACTGTATTGGCCTATAATAGAGACCAATAGACAAGGCTTTTAGTGTAACTGCCGTACTAAGCAATGTGTCTGTGGAGAGAAAGACTCCCTTACAGCAAAGACAGGACAAAAAGATTACTGGAACGGAGAAGCAATGTATCTGCACTGACCAGTGACACAAGGGGGGTGAGGTACAGCCAGCAGAATTTGAAGAACGGCTTGGCGCATACCCCCGTCATGTCCTTTATGATGCCATACAACCGCTCAGCCCCTGAAGAAGGGTCAGATTACACCCCGTTATTAATGAGCTCCTCACACACTAACCATCTCTTTAAATGAATGTTTGGCCATAAAGATCATTTGTCCATATTATCACCTGTGCAAAATAAAGAACTTTTATATCTTTAAAAAAAAAGAAGCATCCTTACCAAACACCCATCCCAGTGCCAGACTTTCAAACACACACAGAAAGAGGATGCAGGCTCCGTTGCAGGCATAGTAGTCAAACATCTGGAACACATACATCCCTCCCTTGGGACAAAAACATATTATTTTTATGGCATTGTGGCAGACTGATTGAAAAAAGAGGAAATTGGCAAAAATTCATGTTGTAAATAACTAAAGTTAAATACTGACTTCAGTGACCATGACAAGCTGAGAGAAGAAGCATATCAAACAGAAGAGGAGGAGAAATCCTTCCCGTTGCCTGGTCTGCGCATAAATCTGGGAAACATGTCTATGACAGACGTCATCACCACCTCCATGGCAACAAACTGCAGACATGAAAGCAGACGTGAACTTTCCGATTTCAATATAAACTTAATTAAAGAAGTCATCAGCTCAGACGCCTCACTTCTGTATCCAGACCCAAAAGAATGAGCATGACAAAGAAGCAGATGGACCACAGCTAGGGAGCAGGCATCATGGCTACAGCCTGAGGGTATGCAATGAACGCCAGACCTGGACCTGAAAAACAAAATGTGTGCTTTGGTCATATCTCAAACAATAGTTCTAACAGGCTGTTAAAATTCTTCCACAAAGTCTTGATCACACTGCTACAACCATAATTTAGGTGAAGACTGCTATTGGATTAGAATGTACTGTAACCTACTACCCTCCACTCTGAGAGGGGAATGTCACAACGCCGTTCTACGGCAGGGGCATCGAAAATCCTGTCAATCTGCAGAATACCATTAACAACAAAAATCACAAATAGCCCCCCTGCGAGTGTATGAACTTTTTATCAATCAACCATCACATTCTTCATTCAATGTACAAAAACCCGATTTCCTGAAGTCCATAATATTCACAAAACCAAAGTGTGATCCCAAATCCCGCAGTCTGATGAGAAAAGGAAAGAAAAATGTTCGACAGTCTCACGCTTTAGGTGGGAGGCCGCCCTGCCTCACTCGCTGGAACGCGTTCCACCTGTAAAGAGCCAGCCGCTGATCCTCGTACCGGAACGATCCGAGCCTTTTGGGAAACAATACTCCGCCAGGAATTGTAATGTCTGGGGTAATCCAAAACTTAGCCAGAAAGGTAATCCACAGTACAAGACTCGCTTGCTCCTCTGCACTCCTGGTCTGCCGTCAGCTGTTTTTTTTTTTCGCGCACCCGCGTCACTTAAAAAAAAAAGGTGTGTCCCCCTGTCACATGGCTGCCACTTGTCAGCTGGTCCCATTCATCCAATGGGATGACGACATACAAAACATGACCACAAATGTCAAATTGAATTAGAACCTGTTATTCAGAAAAAATTCAGATGTTTTCAAGGTTGCTGTCATGGATAGAAACAGAATTTTTGGTGGTAACCATTACATTCCCCCCCCCCCCCCCCCCCCCCCCCGCCAGCGGCTTATTGGGACCATAAAAGGGTTTCAGATTCACCACGTTCACCGTATCTCGTTTTGTCTTGCCAGTCAACCAACGAACTTGGTAATTGACGGGTCGCAATTTCTTCTCTACCCTCACAGGCCCTTGCCATTTGTGTGCTAACTTTGTGGAGGCTTTAGACAGTGGGTGTGACCGAATCCAGACCAGATCCCCGACCACAAACTGTACATCTTTGCCGCGGGCATCGTAGTACCTGGCTTGTCTAGTTTTGGCCAACCCAACATGCCTTTCCACCTCTTTAATGAGTCCTGTATGTGTGTGTAGTGTGTTGTACACAGGTGTGTCAGGAAGGGGTGCTTGGCGAATAAGGCGTTTTAAGGGTCCCGGTATGCTACGTCCCAGAGCCAACACAGCAGGGGTCACACCAGTGGTTTTGTGCACTGCGGTGTTAATGGCGAGACGGAATTCAGGCAGCCACCGGTCCCAGTCTTGATGATGGTCTTCCACATAAGATGCCAGCATGGTCTTCAAAGCCCTGTTCACACGCTCTGTTTGGTTCGTTTGTGGGTGATATGCAGTGGTGAGTTTCTGAGTAATGCCCCGAGAGGAACACAACTGAGTTAAGAGCTGACTGGTGAATTGAGGGCCACGGTCAGAAACTAGGTATGCTGGGACACCCCAGTGGGTGAAGATTCCATCCTTAAGGATGCAGCATACTTTTGGTGTCTTGGCATCCCTAAGAGCAAACAGTTCCACCCATTTGCTGTAATAGTCCACAACCACTATCAGTACTGAGTTCTGGGATTTGCTGGATGGAAAAGGTCCCATAAAATCCACACCAATCATTTCACCAGGTATATTGACATCAGTTGATTGGAGCAAACCAGCCGGCTTCTCATTGGACGTCTTGTATTGTTGGTATTTTTGACAACATCTCACATGAGTCCAAACGTCCTTCCTGATGTCTGGCCACCAGGCCACATCTAGGATTTTGAGGAGTATTTTCATGCGACCCAAATGACCTCCAAATGGACTGTTATGATAGTAAGAGAGGAATTCCGGAATGAGAACTGCTGGAACAACCATCTGGTAATTGTATCCGCTGTATTTGGAAGGCACACACTGGTACAGCACACCTTGCTGGAGTGGATACGACCATGGGTTGGATCTCTGATGGTGAGGAGGAGCTGCTGGCACATAGGATCCTTTTCTTGGGCTTTCTCTACTTCCTGCAATGATGTTGGCAGGTTTGACCAGTATGATTTCACAGAAGCAAGGGCCACACAACCTTCTGCCGATGGATGGTTATTCTGGTCGACAGCCCGGGACAGTGCGTCAGGGGCAATGTTGGAGCATCCCTTTCAGTAATGCACACGGAAGGAGAAAGCCTGAAGCTGCAGTGTCCATCTGGTCAGCCGAGATGTTGTCTTTGGGCAGTTGAAGAGGCCCAGGCTAAGGCACTATGATCAGTGAAGACGTCGAAGGTGTCTCCCTCCAGGTAATGTCTCCACTTCTCTACAGCCCACACCACTGCCAGGCACTCTTTTTCTGATGTGGAATATCGGAGTTCTGGTCCATGGAGTGCTCTTGAGGCATAGGCGATGACAACCTCCTTTCCCTCCACGGATTTCCCTCCAGGTGTAATTGAGGTTGTGCAAGAACAGGTGGTGAGCGCAGCAGATCCTTAAGATGTTGAAAAGCCATCTGACACTCGGCAGACCACACCCACGGGACATCTTTCTTTTTGAGGTTGTTGAGGGGTGCTGCAATGTCAGCCAGCCGAGGTAAGAATTTGTGGTACCAACCTACCAGCCCCAAAAATCTCTGGAGACTTTTGAGATCATTGGGAACAGGATAGGTTGTGATGGCATGGAATTTGGCTGAATCCACCTCCACGCCCCGTGCAGACACTACATGTCCCAGGAAAGTGAGCTCAGTTTTGAAAAAGTGGCATTTCTTGACATTGAGGGTAAGATGAGCATGGTGGAGTTTATGAAAAACTGCATCGAGGTCACAGAGATGTTGTTCTTCAGATTTGGAAAAAACGATTATGTCGTCTATGTAGACAAAACATCCGGTTCCGGGTTACGGCAAGACGTGTGGTCGCGGCTCTCTGCGAATACAACTATCTTCAAATTACTTAAAAAGTTGATTTTCTCCAAAAAGAGAGCTGACCATGCCCCTAAGAAAACCCAGGAATACGAAGACCTCAAAAAGACTCTTGATGATATTCAATCAACGCTGAAATATTTTATGGACCAAGTGTCTGCTAAGCTAACACACTTTTGGGAAATGATGGAAGAGTTCCGAAGATTTCGGGCTCAAAACGAGCAACGAGAAAACCGGGTCGACATTCTGGAGAAAAGACTGGACGATGTGGAACAACAAGTAACGATGAATAATGTCATTCTCACTGGAGTACCAATCAAGCCTCGAGCGAAGCTAACAGCAGGAGCTAGCATTGCTAATGCTAGCGCTAGCGTAGCGAGGAGTAGAGAATCTCTGGAACATCAAATACATTCATTTCTCACATCTAAAGGGATTTCCCTGGATCTAAATACCATTGAGACCTGCCACCTGCTCCCCAGGAGAAAGGAGACGGATAAACCAGAGATCCTCATCAGGTTTGTGAATCAAAATCACAAGCTAGCTTTGATGACCCAAAGGAAACACCTGAAAGGTTCGGCTGCTTATCTGAACGACCATCTGAGAAGGAATGCTGAAATCTCCAAACATGCACGGCTTCTCAGGAAGCGTAAGCAGATTGAGAACACTTGGGTTAAAGGCTGCAGGATTTACGTCAAACCACTCGGTCCACCGGACCGGTCCAAGGTTCTGGTTGTGAACACCATGAAGGACTTTGAGAAGTGTCTTTTCACAGTCGTCTGAAACAACATGGAGTAATAAACCAAAGAGCCAAATAATTTCAAGAAATATGACACCTGGATTCATCACTTTCTCCATACGTCTGACGTCACCTGAATAACAGCAGAGTTCTGACCTGCAGACAACTTGACCTCAACTTTCACCGAGCTGATATCAGCTAAAGAAGGATATGGACCTGAATCTAATGTCTGCAGACATAACATGGAAGAGAACTAGAAACTCTGTTTTGAACCCAGAAGATCAGCTGCTATTCAGCAGAAGAAGATATGCCAACCTTGGACAATCGACAGATTATGGACCCTTTTTATTTTCCCTTACAGCATTACCTTATTATATTAAAAAAAAAGAAAAAAGAAAAAAATATATAAAAATATATATATATATATATAAAGTAAAACAAATGATTAATCACTTATTGAAAATGGTTAAATTGATCGATGTTTAATGATATTACTTCACTTGCTCCAAAAATTGATAAATTGATTCAAAAATCTTTCCTAATGTAACATAATTTTGCATGTTTTTAACTTTTGATACTTGATGAAATTTTGATATGAAAATTCCTGAAACAGTGTTGTCTATTTTACTGATATAGTATTAATTTGTAATCATATGAATGACTTTTATAAGTAACATAATCTGCATATATTTTAGATGACTGATCTGCATTTGCCATGTTGATTTCTGAAATAGTTATTTTTACATAATAATTAAGTAATTCAACTTTATCATGTGCTTTATTGATACTTTATGATTTTTAATTCTGTCTGATAAAAACTAGGAACCGGATATTGATAAATCATGTAATAAAATGGTTATAGAATAACGGGGTGGGATTATATAAGTTCGCTTCCTTCCACTCTCTTTCAAGCAATATTTATTAATATGTCTAATTATCCTAAGTTTGATTCGTTACTGTATGAATGTATAACTGATGATTGTATTGCTTTTGTGTATTATTTCTAGTTAATTGCTTGAAATAAACCATTTCAAATCAAACATATGCGACCTTTCAGGTTTCCCAGAACTTGCTGCATCAATCGTTGGAAGGTGCCCCAGTATTACGCAAACCAAAAGGCATTACCCTGAATTGAAAATGTCCCCGATGGGTGGTCATGGCCGTCTTGTATTTGCTGCCCTCATCCATGGCAACCTGCCAATATCCACTTTGCAGATCGAGTGAGCTGAAGTATTTGACCCCCTGCATAGACTCAAGTATTTCAAGCACTAGTGGCATGGGGTAGTCGTGGTGTCATGGTGAGTCTTGGCATTTAGCCCCCTATAGTCCACGCAGAACTAGGGATGGGTACCGTGCCCCGGTATTGAACCAGCCCCGGGGCCACATTCTTCAAGACCGCAGTATCGTTAAGATCTGACCTGAACGGTTCTGCTATCTGTACTGGAGAAGTTACTTTTTCTTTCTTTTTTGTGTCCCATAAAATATAAACATTATCTGCCATATTTAACTCACCAAGTCAGTCAACTTTCCGTTAATTAATGATGTGAATTTCGGTATTCTGGTTGAAGAGGAGAGCTCTGTCTGTCTATTTGTGTGCAAGGGGGGCGGGGCTGTTTGTCAGTCAGCACGTGCCGCGCACGCACACACACAAGACAAGGCAGCGCACACACAGTCAGAGGTGATCTGTGGGGATCTGTGTGGGGTGTCGTAGGGACATGTGAGCGCCCTAGACTAAGAACACCCGCTTCTGTGTTAAATTAAATAAGTTTGCGTCAAGGAGCCCCTACCATGCTGTCACCTTGCTGTTACGATGACCGTATGTTGCGCTGTTTGTGTAGAACACGCTGACGCAGCTGCGGTGGCGGGGGGTGTTGCAGGCGGAGCAAACAACAAACAGGTAGAGAGGCGGGGCTTAGACTCACCGATTATGATTCCAGATACGCAACAAACTAACAGCTGCTTCCTAATACTTGATAATAATTAATAACTAATAATAGTTGTCATCCATAAAAGTAATATAATTTACTGGGTTTACTGGCTTAAAAGAAAAATAAATAAATAGAAAGGAGTCTGTGTAACCCCGTTACAAATACACTCAGTAATAATAGAGCATTTTACAATGATATAAAAAGGTCAATAAATATTAATAAATAACATGATAAAAACAGCTAAAAGTTGTGAGGGTAAAAATATGAATAGTATTTACATTAATAATTCATAGGTTTTATTACTATTTTTGTTTAAAAAGAGAAATTGTTTTGTTGTCAATAAAGTTTAAAGTTTTTTCAAGAGCCCTCCCCAACCTGTTGCGGTGCGTAGCGGAGAGACAGCAAGCACGCACAGCAGAGCAGCCATTAGCTGAAAAACTACGGTGAAAATCTAAAATAACGGTGGAAACCTGTTGTCTAGCCAGACCGGAAGAAGGGTGTGAGCCAAATAAGATTTTATGCCATTACGAGACGAGTTTTGGTGAGTTTTGTTTTGTATTTTGCCTACTTTTGTGGCGTGGGTTTTGCCGTGATGAGGCTAGCTCAGTTGACCAATTTAAGTTGTGAAAATACGACAAAACAGTACTTTTGAGTTATTTATAATTTTCTTTGACACTTCGAAACATGAATGTATTTTATTTGATGTATTTTGGGTATATTTTGTGTGAAAAGAAGCTAATTTTGCAAGTAGAGTTGGATGTATGAAAAAGAAAAAAGAGCCGCCGCCATTTTAAGTTTCTAAAGAGTCACGTAGCCTTCTAGTGCGGCTCCGCTTTCATTTTGGAGTGGTTTTATTTTGAAAATGGACTAAAATTATTTTTATGGCCTGTCCTGCAGGCCAGGTTTTTGATTCCCCCCGAGAGTAATTGGGAGACGGTTCCGGACCGGATCGTTCTGGACTTCTCCTGATCCATGGATGGCGAGCCTACCCAGGGAGCACGATAATCCGGACTGCCTGTAGAGCATCACGTGGTCCTTTACTTTTCCTCACTGCTACAAAATCTCTGCCAAGGTCGCGGTAGGAGATTGAACACTAACTGTGGATCCAATACGCTTTAAAGGAGCACTACCAAAAACTGGATACATCTGCTAACACACTTTAAAGGGTTTTGCTAAGCAATTGGACATTTAGAAAAACAGTTCTTTGTTTGCTTTGCATATTGAATTGTCTTTTGTTTGATTTCTGATATTTTGTAACTTTAAAGGATACTTTTGGTGTAAATTTAAAGTGACAAAACTGATTTAAAAAAAGAAGTGAAAAGGGTAAAAGTGAACTCAAAAGAAAGCTTAAAACTAAATTTAAGTTAAATAAGTTTAGTTTTATATCTAAAATGCCTTTAAACCAAATGACCGGTCATCTCTAAGTAAAATAGATTGAAACTGAAAATAACTTGAACAAAACCTTTTATTTGAACTTTAACAGAAAAAGTAAAGGAAAAACAACATAAAGGGTGTTTAAGAGGTGTCTTAAAATTACTTAAGAACCAAATTTGTATGTTTATTGTTTGTTTGTCAATTGTTCAGTAAACTGCCAGCTTTTCCTTTTCCATTCTACCTTTATATTGACTCTTGGCTCTTTTATTCATTACACACCACTCTGTGCGGACCTATATCTGGTCCAGTAGCTTGACTACCTCTGCCTAATAGCATAGGTGCTACATCTGCATCAAAGTGAATTTGTTTCCATCATTTAACTTAACTCATCTTAACTCTGGTGTTTGACAGACAGAAAAGTCCATTCAAGGTTGTGGAAAATGGACGAAAGATCAAAGGAAACATCACGCTCATATAGAATAAAAATAATTAGATTAAATAATTAAATAAATATCCTGTCTGGAACATTTTCATGTATAAAGTAAAATGTTTTGTTTAAAAAACAATGTAGCATAATGAGAAAATAAAACACTTTATGTTCTTAATTTGTTATTTATTTATTTTTTGTCCTCAAAAAGTATCGATAAGAGTACCATTAACCCTTGTGCTATCCTAGGCACTTTACCGTTGGGAGTTGGGTCAGCTAGATTCACTAGACAGAGCTCTGAACCTTTTTTTTTCAATTTTTTTGTGATCTTCACTGGTTCAATGGATTACATGAAATTTTTCCACCTTTATCCACCTTTGTCATGGTAGGGAGAACATGTCAAAGTAAGGGTGAGGTCATCCAAGATAGCACAAGGGTTAAAATACCGGATCGATAAGCAGTATCAATAAGAGTAGAAGTACCAATAAAACCTTAACGATACCCATCCCTACGCAGAACCGCAGTGAACCACACTTCTTCGGGACCAAGACCATTGGAGAAGCCCATGTCGATGATGATGGTTCAATGATGCCATTGGTTAGCATCTTGTCGAGATGTTCATCGATAATTGCTTGTTTTTGAGGAGACACCCGGTAGGCCCTTTTCCGCACAGGAAGCTGTCTGTTGTCCTTATGTGATGTTTGATGACGTTGGTGTTACCGGTGGCGTTTGTCCAAACTGTAGGCCACTTCTGCAGCAGTGGCCAGACCACCTCAGGTTGAGCCTCCTAAAGTTGAGAAGCAGGTTGGTTAGTAGAGTCTTCAACAGCCAGATAAAAATACACAGAAGGCTCTACATGCTTCCACTCAAGCGTCTCTCTGGTTTTCCGCAGGAATGTGTACTCTTTGCCTCCAGTTATTACATATTTTCCAAGATGAGGTTTTAAGGTGAGGTGGCTTGTACACAAAAAGTCCAAGCCCAGAAGCAGTGGCATGCATAACTGGGTTTCTTCAAGAATATACACACAGATATGGTAATGAACCTTATTTAAAGTGAGCAGCAGGTTAGCTTTTCCCAGGGCTTTATTCTCTTGTCCATTGGCCATGACGAACTTGAGGTTGCTGTTGGCACCCAATGTTTCATCTGGCTTTTTAACATTATTCCACAAGGAGATGCTCATCAGGGAATATGTGCAGCCTGTATCCAGCACAGCGTCACCACTATGCTCCCGTATCTTGACTGGCACCACCAAAAGGTTTGGGGTTCCTTGCACTGAAGCTATGTCTGCCCCCTGTCCACAACCTGGCCCTTGAGATGGCTTTTTTGATGCTCGATCTGCCGGGTTAGCCTGCTGAACACGGCTCCAGTAGTCTTTAGTGTGACTTCAGTCACTTTCTATCATGGAGCCCACTCTGACCAACTGCTCGACGGTGGAGACTATGCCCCGCAGTCCACTGGCTAGCCTTGTCTGGGGTAATCCAAAACATAGCCAGAAAGGTCATCCACAGTACCAGACTCGCTTGCTCCTCCGCACTCCTTGTCTGCCGTCAGCTGTTTTTTTAAGCAGTTTTATGAGAATTAGCTGTGTTTTTTTGTTTGTTTTTGTCTCATCTGAATGATCCAAACAAACCAATATGAATGTGGCACAGATAGAGTTACAAAGTTTTAAAATGAAGAAGTATAGGTGCACATGTACAGTAGCTGAGATTTATAATAGAAAAAAACAAAAGTAATACATGAAAAAAAAAAGTTTGATTTTCTATTTACATGCATGCCTGATAACTGTCAGAACTGTTTAATCAAGTCTATAATTAAAATTTAATTTAAAGGATTAGTTTCTTTTTTTTTTACATTTAATTAGACTGTTGTGCTGTATCTGTTTCAATGCTAATATGAATAATGTAAAAACTACCTGATTTGGCCACTTCTGCAATAGGTACTCCTTGTTCATTTGCCATGAATCCCAACACAGAGAAAACAGCAAACCCAGCGACAAAACTGGTCCCACTGTTCAGCAAACACAGGTACAAGCAATCTCTGGAAAACACAGGAACATCTTTGAATGCCTCTGTGAAATTTAGTAAGATTCTTTATTTTACCTACCATAAAACTTTCAGTGATAAAAACAAATCCTTATTTGTAACAGTTATTGTTGTGTTCAGTGTTGGCAGATTGGGCGGGTTTCCGCCCAATTGGGCTTCTTTTGGTTATGTTGGGCGGGTAAAATTGGCATTAGGCGGGTCTATAAAATTTGGGCTGCTTTTTAAAATATTTAGCGGTTTTCACTGTCATTATTATAATAATAATAATAATAAGCTTTATTTGTATAGCACCTTTCAAGATATAAAATCACAAAGTGCTTTACAGTAAACATAAAAGCAAGAAACACACAATGTAAAATACATATAGAAATAAGACAAGGTTATGAGAACGCCATTTTAAAAAGATATGTTTTAAGCTGCTTTTTAAAAGAAAGTACCGAGTCCACAGATCTGAGGCTAAGGGGGAGGGAATTCCAGAGAGATGGAGCGACAGCTGCAAAGGCTCTGTCACCTTTTGTTTTCAGACGAGTTCTAGGAATAACCAGCAGACCCTGGTCACAAGATCTCAGGGACCTGTTTGGAGTGTAAGGCTGTAGGAGGTTTTCTAGGTAAACCGGTGCTTGGCTCTTCAAAGCTCTGTATGTTGGCACCAGGATTTTAAAATGCACTCTGTAACGGATGGGGAGCCAATGAAGCTGGTTCAGCAAGGGGGTGACATGTGAATACTTAGAGGATTTTGTTAAGAGCCTAGCAGCAGCGTTCTGGACTACTTGAAGCCGTTCCAGAGATTTTTCATTTAAACATGTGAAAATGGAGTTGCAATAGTCGAGGCGTGTTGAAATAAAAGCATGGATGAGCATCTCCATTTCTGAGCGTGACAGAATAGGACTCAGCTTAGCAATATTCTTCAAATGATAAAAACAGGAACGAACAAGTGAGTTAATATGAGAGTCGAGGGATAATACAGGATCTAAAATAACACCGAGGTTCCTCACAGAGGGTTTGATAAAAGATGCGAGTGAACCAAGGCTCTCGACTATCTGAGGCAGGCATTTGTCCGGAGCGCAGACGAGGACTTCGGTTTTAGATTCATTTAGTTGAAGAAAGTTGTCACTCATCCAGCTCCTGACAGAGTCCAGACACTTGAGTAGAGTCTGTATTTTAACAACATCCTGTGGTTTAAAAGACACATATAATTGAATATCATCGGCGTAAAAGTGATAAGAAAGATCCTTAAAAGAACTTAAAATATGCTGTAAAGGCAGCAGATATAAGTTAAACAATAATGGTCCCAAGACAGACCCTTGTGGTACACCACAGCTAAGTAATGCCGAGGAGGATTTGAATTTGGAAAAACCTACAAAAAATGACCTTCCAGACAGGTATGAGGCGAACCAATTTAAGGCAGATCCTGATATTCCGACCCAGTGCTTCAGTCTATCTAGCAGGACGTGATGGTCAATAGTGTCAAAGGCTGCTGTTAAGTCGAGCAGCAATAGCACAGAGCAGTGTCCTGTATCACTTTCCATCAGGATGTCGTTCGTGACTCTAAGAAGGGCTGTCTCCGTAGAGTGAGCTTTACGAAAACCTGACTGAAACTGATCGGGGATCCCGTGACTCTCCAAAGCACCCGTGAGCTGTGTGGCAACAACTTTTTCTAAAATTTTAGAAATAAATGGAAGGTTGGAGATGGGTCTGTAGCTGCTGAGAGAGGACGGATCAAGCTCAGGTTTTTTAAGAAGAGGACGAATGACAGCTTTCTTGAAGTAGTCAGGGACTTGTCCAGACAGCAGAGATGAGTTTATTATTGTCAGGATGCAGGGGCCAATGGACTGAAAAACCTCCTTAAAGAGAGATGTGGGCAACACATCAAGAGAGCAGGAAGATATCTTCATTTTACTAACTAAGCTGACTAGCTCAGATAAAGAGATAGGTAGAAACTTATCTAAAATTACAGGCCGTGCTGGGCTAGGGACCGAAGCGGCCCCAGCTGCAAGACGCAGAGAACCTTTGACTGATCTGACTTTTCCGATAAAAAAAGATAAAAACCCTTCACAATCATTGTTCGAACGAATGGGGGCAGCAGGTGGAATGGGCGTGACAATGCTACTAATGGTGTCAAATAACACCTTGGTATTGCCTCTACTTTTAGAGACAAGATTAGCGAAGTAAACTGACCTTGCATCCCTAACAGCACTGTTAAAGGAGACTAGAAGGTCCTTTAAATGAAGCAAATGTACAGCTAGGTGGGTTTTTTTCCAAAGACGTTCGGCTTTTCTGCACGACCGCTTAAGGTGACGAATACTGTCATTTAACCAAGGGGATGCCTTTATAACAGGGGCTAGTTTAGTTTTAATAGGACAGATGTCGTCTAGAATGGACACACAGTAACTGTTAAAATGATCTATTAAAAGATTAACATCTGTGCCTGGGGATAAAACCAAGTAAAAAGCTTCAGAAAACACATCGGCTGAGGAGGAGTTTAGGAAGCGAGAACTAATTTCTCTGCGCGCAGGCTGCAGCGACAGAGTAAAAGACAAGTTTAAAAAAAATACAGTGATGATCAGAAATAAAAATGTCTTTGGAAAAGATACGATCAATATGTACTCCCAATGTAAAAACAAGGTCGAGAGTGCGACCTTTGGCATGTGTGGGCCCAGACACATGTTGAGTAAAGTTAAAAGAGTCCATGACGCTGATAAAACCTCTGGCAAAGAGGTCAGAGTCATCATCAATGTGTATGTTAAAATCACCTACTATAAGAAGACTGGGCAGCTTCATTGTGGATGATAAGAAATCGCTGAACTCCTTTAAAAACAGACTGTTGGGTCCAGGTGGGCGGTAGACAACGGCACAATGTAGAGGCATCTTGTCTCCAGCTTTGATCAGCTGCAGTTCAAACGATGAAAACTGTCCAATGTTCGAGGAGCGACAAACAAGATGCCTCCGGAAGACCGCAGCCACGCCCCCTCCACGTCCCGATCGCCGGGGCCGGCCGATGAAGGAGTACCCAGCCGGGCAGAGTTCGATAAGAGACGAGTGGTCAGAATTCTGTTGCCAGGTTTCAGTAAAAAACATTAGGTCCAAGTTTCTGGAAACGATGAGCTCATTTAACAGAAACGTCTTGTTTGCCACGGATCGAGCATTGAGGAGCGCCAAGCTCAAAGGGGAGGGGGCCCTAGTTGTGTCACTGACGACCCGCGGCAGAGGGCGCAGGAAGAGGGGGTTTGATCCCGGACCATCGGATAACCCATACACCGCAGGTAGAGGAGGCCAAGCAGTTGAAGAGTTTGGATGGACATACCTCAGGTGGCACGGCCTCAGGAACCTGGGCCCTGCATGATTGAGCTGGGACTCGGGAAAAACCTCTAGAACGGAGGGAGTCGTCCGGAAACAGCTGGCCAGGAACGCTTGACGTCGTTTACTGGATACTCCGCGCTTCCACCGCAGCCTGATCTTTACTTGGACCCCGGCTCTTTTCCCTCTTCTCCTCCTCGGTGGTCTGTGAGGCTCCGGTAGGCCAACCGTCAGGACGCCGGTTGGAAGCGGCGGGAGTAAGGAACGGAGAACGCCAACGCGGGGAGACGAGGTATCTTTGCCGATCGTCGCGAATCCGATAGACAGGAGAGTGAGTCGATCGTAGACTAAAGCAGCTAAAACATCATTAAAACCGAATAAAACAAAGAGCACAGAAAAAAACAACACCGTAGTTTTACGGGATAGACTCCTGCCGGCAGCGGAACAGCCAAACACAGGCGCCATCATACCGGTCAGGTGTCGATGAATCTTCAATATTTTTCTTATTATTTAAAATATCAATTAAAAGTATACTAATTAATATATTTAGCATAAAAAAGCACATGGTGAATATATGAAACATTAAAAAATGTATGTCACTTAGCCGGGGAAAGGTAAAACTCGAAACAACAAAACAGGAAATACAACAAAAAAAAACAGGAAGTCACTCAAACCTAAACAGAAAAACAAGGAAACAAACACAGAGGCAAAGAAACTGAAAACCGTTACAGGTAAGCCTTTACTGGTGATAGCATCATGCCGAAGTGGGGAAAATACAAAAAACTTTACAGAAAGGAATGGGAGACTTAAAATTAAAAAAGGGCATTTTCCAAAGTGACACTGCTTAAAGATGACACGAGGAATCGAATGGGTCTGGCGCTTCTCTCAAGCCTCATGGATGTGCGCTCTGGCCTGAGCAGGAACGGGTGGACATCAGCCAGCTTCAAACCTCCACAGCAATTATTGCGGGGGTTTGATTCCTCCATGTATTAGCTATATTTGGCTTAAATTGACTGTACACAGTAATTAGTGTTCAACGTTCTTCAGTTCAAGAAAAGACTAATAAACATTGAAAAGGTATAATCTCTAAAAGCTGCATTAGTGACTAAATAGTCTTTTTCTATTTATTTATTTAATTTGTTTATTTATTTTTTGCTCATACGAAAGCTTGTTTCATTCTTTACATATTCAGCAATTGTTGTGGAGGTTTGATTCCTCCGTGCATTAGCCATATTTGGCATTTGCTGACTGTTATTAGTGTTAAATGTTTTCAGTTCAAAAAATAAAGTAATACACATTGAAAAGCTGCATTTGAGTGACTAAATAGTTGTATTTATTTTTTATTTTTACACTGAAGTTTTACACTGAAGTTTCATTCTTTAAATATTGTTGCATAACAAAGTTATGCAATTTCTCCCAAGCCATAGAGTACACGATACGAGAATCCTATAACTGAATTTTCTGTACTTATTTTATAAAAACATTTATTATAACATATTTATTATATAATAATTTATTATTATTGCGTCATTTTTTATTAGGCTACGGCTATACTTTTACGTTCAACATTAGGTTTTTGCTAGGTTGAGATTTGGGCTGGTTTTTATTGAGTTGGGCGGGTTTTACGCTTAGTTTGGGCTGGAAACTGTCGCTCAGTTCTGGCAACACTGGTCGTGTTTGTTGTAGCTGCCTAGAACTGTTAGAGAGCCCACACCACTGTAGGAGAAGATATGAGCCCCTGCCTCCATCCACACCTGTCCCAACACAGCAGCAGCGCATGGACACTTGTCTGCCTGTGCTTTCCGTTCCTATACAATGTCCTGCTCCTACCTGGGGGTCTGTGAGTCGTGACAGATCGGATATGAGATAAAACTCTATTCCTTGAAGAGCACCAGGAAGCGTTAGTCCACGGATCAAAAGAACTAATAACATCAGATAGGGGAAGGTGGCTGTGAAATACACCACCTAGAACACAAACACGCAAAAAAAAAGCATGTTCAGCGCTAATAAAGTTTTACAAATGCAGCAGTTTTGCAGACTGAAAGATTTTTAAAGAAACTCCCCTTTCCTGTGGATTTGACCCCTTTCCAGATGCAAAAGTAGCAAATGATCCACATTGCAATCAGACACAGCATCCCCTCCCACCTGATACTGCCTACTTCCTCAATGCCCCTGGAAATAGCCAGTACACGTCATCTAGAGATACAAATTAGAATAACAGGTTTTTTAAGGATCACTTTAGAATGCTTTTATTAGGATTAATACATACTCCCAAAACTGGGTGGCAGCTGAGGTGAATTCATTTGACGTAATTAACAAGTTAAACCTTCAATTTATTAGATTTTTCTGGTCCTACTTTCCAGACAGCCTGAGCTTCACAGTTACAGTCCTGGTTCTGAAAGCTTTACTCTTTGGCAGTCAGTTAGAATCTGAATTTGTTTGAAGACTTACCTTTATCCCAAATGTAATGCATGATTTATTTTTTGTTTATTTATTTCTATGTGCTGTGACGTTTCAGTTTGCTGTTATTTGTACAATTTATTTCTCCGTATAAGGACTATAAAAGGAAAAAAGGACTGGGGAAACCCCTCCCCAACCCCATGCAATTGGCTGGTAAGATTGCAGGTTCGACTCCTGCCATGCACGCTCATGCACTCTTTTAAAAGCCAGAGTGCAGGCGAGAGGAGGACGGCAAAGTCCAGACGAGGAAGAGGAAGTGCGCTGAAATCCGGAAGGGCTACATGGAAGCGCGCTCACTACTGGATGACAAACACATCGTTGTCTGGTCTGATGAGTTTCCATTTCTGCTGCCACATTCAGATGGTAGGGTCAGAATTTGGTATCAACAACATGAAAGCATGGATCCATCCTGCCTTGTGTCAATGGTTCAGGCTGCTGGTGGTGGTGTAATGGTCTGGGGAATATTTTCTTGGCACGTTAGTCCCCTTTGTACCAATTGAGCATGGTTCCAACACCACAACCTACCTGAGTATCGTAAATGGTAAATGGCAAATGGCGTATACCTATATAGCGCTTTTCTACCTTCTTCAAGGCCCAAAGCACTTTACAGTCACAGTTCCCATTCACTCATGCACACACACATTCACACATGGGTGGCTGCTCTGCTGCCAAACACTGGCACCAACCTCCCACCAGAGGCAAGGTGGGGTTCAGTGTCCTGCCCAAGGACACTTCAAGGCAGGAGTCGAACCTGCAATCTTACGATCATGGATCAACTGCCCCACCGCTGCACCACAGCCGCCGCTGAGCATTGTTGCTGACCATGTCCATCCCTTTCTGACCACAGCCTACCACCTTCTGATGGTTACTTCCAGCAGGATAAGGTGCCATGTCATCAAGCTGGAATCATCTCAGACTGGTTTCTTGAACATGAAAATGAGTCACTGCACTCAAATGCCCTTCACAGTCACTTGATCTCAACCCAATAGGTCACCTTTGGGATGGGGTGGAATGGGAAATTGGCATCATGGATGTTCAGCCGACAAATCTGCAGCAACTGTGTGATGTTGTCAGGTCAAAATGGACCTAATTCTAGGAGGAATGTTTCCAGTTGAATCTATGCCACCAAGGATTAGACAGTTCTGAAGGCAAAAGGTATGAAGGTAAATATGCTCCATAAAGAACGCACTTGTAGATTTGATCTGAGAGATTGTAATATAGAATGTGAGAACTTGCACAGCAAAAATCTGCATCTGTGTGTAAAATCTTCTGCTGTGAACTGACAAATTCCCATTTGCATATGTTCATTTAGAGTTACAACTTCAAATCTGTGATTACAACTGCTCAAATATGCTTCTGCGTGTGCTCGAATCTGGTGGCGCAAATCACCACTGCGCTACAACTGTGCTCTGACTTCTGACACATTCCTTGCAAGAAACATGTGTCAAAACTGATCTGTGTCCTAAAATGGAACTAGGGGGGAGGGAGGGTTAGAGGAGTCGGAGTCAACCAATCAGAGTGCAGGACTCAGAGGATTTGGTAAATTTAGAAAGATCTTCACAAATTCGGACATCCTACTTCAATAACTGTTCTGCTAAATGTTCAAATGTGACAGAGTATCTCAGTCAGAGAGTGAACTACAAATGCATTTCTGAAGAAAAAAGTCTGTTTTTTCCTGCATTTTAATGAGAAATGATCTCTCTGTGCCTTAAATGCAGACATGCAGCAAGACAGCTTCCAACGGACCGTCACAGGAAAATCATCTTTGTTGTAGCAGGACCAGGGGCCAGGGCTATTGAGCACCTTTGTTATAAATCATGGGTATTTACATTTGAAAAAATATATTAGATTGGATCAACGAGTTCCCTGCACAGCTGTCACGGCGCTAGGTCTGTCACAGCAGCGCTCCACCGTCGCCCTGCTGAGCCGTCGCCGTGGCAGACCCAGCCACCGTGCTCCGCGGAGGAAGGAGATGCGAGGATCCCAGCGACCGACGGCGAAGCATGGCTGTCGCGCAGACAGTAAGGGGGACCTCTAATAAAGTGGCCAGTGAGTGTAGAGTTAAAAGACCCCAGCTCTAAACAAATAATGGGAGAAAAATCCTCTGCAAAGACAGACTGGGTAAGGGCAACTATCTGCAAAGATCATTAAAAAACACAAAAGACAGAAAAACTATTCAGCAATGAGAGAATAAGATTTCCAGCTCAGTTTCAATGTCAATTTTTATTCTGAGTTCAATTCATGTAACATTTTATGTCTCATTATGATGGGTGCCGGGTGTTGGGAGCTTTGGGGTCATTTTGTCCAGTCAATTCCATTTTTAGTTGTTTTAAGCCAGTAAAGCACTGTAGCACTGTGTATTACTGTTGTATTAAAGTGCTTTGTAAAATTCAATATGATTCGATTTGATTTAGTAGGGACAGGCAAACAAATCTCCGATTTTATTTTTTTTAATTCGATTTACGATTTTTTCCCGATTTTTTTTTTTTTTTCCCCCTACTTAGAGAAAGCAATAAGTACAAACGGCAGACAACTTAAAGCAAATGTTGCTTTTATTTAATCAAACAAAAGACAAATCTAACCCCCATTTCTGGATGAATTATAAATAAATGAACACACTCTTGGAATCAAAGTTAAGTATATGATTTTTCTTCTTCTCACTCCTTTTTGGACTCGTGTTTATATAATTTTGTCTTGTTGTATATAATTTTTGTCTTGTTTTGTCTTATTTTGTTATTCTACACTTGTTTTCACTTGTCCAAAATAAAAAGGTTACTTCCTTAAAGTTCCAGCTGTGTTTTCAGTCACACTTTGTAGTCTAGACTAAAATGAGACAAACATTCACCTTAGAGTAGCAGCATTTTCTAAAAAGTTAACAATACAGCTCATATCTGGGGTCTAAGGTTTTAATTCAATTAATAAACCCCGTCTTCTCCACGGAGAAGATGATGAAGCATCAGGAGTCATGGTCAAAGTCCCCCCCCCCCCCCCCCCCCCCCCCGCGGCCGCCTCCTACAAAAACAAAATCCTACGGCAGCCGCGTCGCAAATGAATACACAGGTAATAATTACAACGCAGTATTCTTTATTAACAAATAACAGTAACAACTAACTAACTAACTAATGAACTAACAATACAGGCGTTGTAGAATGAGTATATGTGTGTGTGTCAGGGCGCGTGCATGTGTAAGAGGACTGGCCGCGTGCCACGCGAGCGCGCGTGAGAGCCTTTGACTTCGATGGGCTTTAGGCAGCGTGGGGTCTCTCTCTTCCTCCACGTCTGTGGCAGCAAACCCATAACAGTTCCAAACAACAGATGATTTTAGTCCTTTCTTGGGAACAAACTGCCCACTGTCACCGGTAGCCATGCTGTCGCTAGCTGCTTCGTGTGTCGATTGTCGCGTGTCGCCGTGTGATAATAAAGTTACGGAAGCTCTGGGGAGCCACAAATGCGCCACATAAAAACTCGATTTAGTTATTTTTGAAATCGTCCGTAACAAAAAATTCGAATTAATTCATTTGATCGATTTATCGCCCAGGCCTACACCACACATACTCCTCAAACATCTCATCTCCACTACATTCAGCTTCCTCTTTTCCACCACTTTCAGACTCCATGTTTCAGCCCCATACAACGTTGCAGGCACCACCACACCCTCATACAATCTCCTTTTTGCATCCTTTCCCAGTGACCTACATTCACACACTCTTCATTCCCCCCCAATCTTTCTTACTTCATTCATTCATTCACACAAAATACACACGACCCCAAGCATTTGGGGTCGTGTGTATTTTGTGTCATATTCATATTTTGTGTCATATTTTGTGTTTTAATGTAAAGCACTTTGTGTTATATTTTTATATGAAAAGTGCTTTATAAATAAAGTTGATTTGATTTGATACTGAAAACACTCTACCTCTTCCTACAACTCCCCATTTAATGCCACATTCAATCTACGTTCACCCTTTGACCTCGTACACCTCATCACTTTACTCTTTTCCACATTCACTCTCAACTTCCTTCTGTCACACACCCTTCCAAACTCCTCAACCAGACGTGCCAAGCTCTCTTCTGTGTTAGCCACTAGTGCAGTATTGTTCACCATACTTGTTGAAAATAAATAGGAGTGTATTTTTTCTATTTTACAACCCCAAATAGTTTCATGTAATCTTTCTGTTTACTGTTTTCACCAACTGTCAGAGCACAGCAGGGATCCTGATTATCGGTCAAAAACCTTGTAAAATTTCAAGTGAACCAAAACAAAATGTTTCCCTCAAAACGTAGTTTAGTGTGGGGTATCCAGGGCAGTGAGGGCTCACAAAGTTGTAGAGAAGCTAACATGCACATTGAAAATGATTTGAGAACCAATGACCTTCTGCCAGCGGGCACAGTTTCCTCCAGCAGGTGATCCCCCCCTCCTGGGTGTACTGACCAACCGTTGTTTCCAGCAGGAACAAAGGAACTCCACAAGTCACCACAAATACCAAATATGGCACCAAGAATGCACCTGGATTTAAGGATAAAACAGGCTTTTTAATATACGATTAAAGAAATTAAAGAAGATTAAGGAAATTTACAAACAGCCTATTTAGTAATTTCACTACTATGAACCTTTTTCAGAGTAGATAGAAAAAAATCACATTCTTTAAACTGTAGGTCTAAACAGTCAAGAGTTTAAAAAACTACTGGGAGATTCCCATAAAAGAAAATTGCTAAATTGATTCGTATCTATAAGAGCAAAGACAAACACCAGTTTACAAACTGCAGTCGTGTTTCTCTTCCACAATTCTCAAAAATGTTAGAAAAAGTATTCAGTCATAAATTAGTTACATTTATCAATAAACATAACTTTCTAAATGAAAATCAATATGGTTTTAGAGAAATCAAATCAAGCGGATTGGCTATCATTACTGTGGAGGAAATTATAAATGCTCTGGACAAAATGATATACTCAATGTTTCAAAACTTTTAAAACTCAAATGATTTGCTAATGACACAAATATATTGTGTTCTAAAGACAATCATTGGGAACTTATCAATGTGGTGAACACAGAGGTAACAAAATAAAATCATGGATGGATTACAACAAATTATCTTTTAACCTAGATAATATCAAAGTGATATTCTTTTTATAATTACAACACCAATAAAGAGCTCTCAAGTAACCCTTTTGCTATCCTAGGCACTTTACCGTTGGGAGTTGGGTCATCTAGATTCACCAGACAGAGCTCTGAACCTTTTTCTTTTCAAATTTTTGTGATCTTCACTGGTTCAATGGATTACATGAAATTTTTCCACCTTTATCCACCTTTGTCATGGTATGGTAGGAGAACACGTCAATGTAAGGGTGGGGTCATCCAAGACAGCACAAGGGTTAAATAAATAATTTCTCAATTAAAAGTGTTACAGAAATCAAAGTCTTAGGGTTTTTTAATGATAACAAATTAAGTTGGAAGCTACACATCAGACACATACAAACTAAAGTCTCAGAAAGTATTTTTTCATAAATATATCTAAGTATAAATTAGAATACAACAGTAGATATTTATTTTACTGCTACTTAATATTTAGGGGTGTAATGGTACACGTAGTTGGATCGAACCGTTTCGGTACAACACTTTCGGTTCGGTTCACGTTCGTACCGTTTCGGTTTTCAGTTTGTTTATTTTTTTCCCCGCAAATGTATTAACTTTGCGTTGAGGCGGAACTAATGTTGTTCGCGGTATTCCGCCGAGACTTTCACTGGTTTCTGCACTCGCGCGCCTGTAGGAAAGGGGGCCGGGGGGGGCAGAGCGTGTCGCGCGCAGCGCAACAGTGTCTGTGACCGCGCGTTTAGTTTGTGTAGCTCAGTCATGCAGAACGGCAATAGACCTTTTCCGCAAAAACCAGAAACACGTAATCAACGTGTAAACCTAGTTCCGGTTTGTGCTTCTCTGGCGGAGGAATGGCAGAGCCTCAAGTGTTTTCAAAGAGCCTGAGTTGTGTTCCCAAGTTCACCAGCGCCGATGTGGTGAAGAGTGTGAAGATGCATTTGTCCACTAAAGGAAACAAATTGGACAAGGGATATAAATTCGTCCACGAAGAGTTTATCCACCATTACCAAGGTAAGCTTTAGCTAGCTTTAGCCATAGCCGCATCATCGGTAACTCTGTTTACGACGTCAACTGTAAATCCTGGTGTTATTAATTTGTAATTTAAGGTATAACACATCGCGGTTAATATGTTGTGTGTATGTTTAAGTGAAAAGGCATGAGATTAACATAACAACCAAAAATTTGATGAAGCTTTACTAGAAGGTAAATAAGAAATGTTAAGTTGCCTGTATGCGTCTTCATTCTTTTTGCTGTGGTTGCGGCACTTTCTTCACTTACTATTACTATTATTTTTCCTTTTTTTGATACCTATATGATAAAATAACATTGAACATAGATGAAATGTAATCATATTTGCTTCATGTACGCAGCTCTGAACACCAATTACTCTTTTAGAAATATCTCACAAACTCACTTCACTCCTCTTTTTTACAAACTCAAATCTGGTCACCCACCCAACAGTTATAGTTTTATGTTACATTGATGTAGCAACAGAAATATGTCCTAATTGTAACCTATATAATTTATTGTTTCCAGATATCACTGGATGCAGAAAGTGCCAATCTGAAAGCTTTATCCTGCAGTTGAGCGGATGGTAAAGGATTCTGCAATCACATAGTTGCCATCCTGTTCCAGACTGCAGATTATTCTCAGCTGGTCTGCAGGCTGTTTCACACCCCCCCCCCCCCCCCACTTATGTCTAACTTTTTTGTGTGACCAATAATGTTGTGTTTCTCTTGTGTAGGACCACAGCCAGATCCATATATGAGGGCATCTGGAAGTAAATTATGTCACATGCAGCCTCAACCTCTCATGGCTGTGTTGGATGGGGTTTCTGAGATGGACTGAAAGAGAATTGGATATATATTATGGCAAATGCATGAATGCATACCTTAAATTACACTTATCTTGTCTTTAACAATCAGTTCAGCCTTCTGTCTTACTGTTAATGATCTGTAATGTTATTTTTTTTATTGTAAATGTTAGATGTTATTTGTGTTGTGATTAATCAGTTGTTGTTACGCATACCAAAAAATTTAATGAGGCACAATTTTGACCAAAATTGTTTTATTTGTTCATCTAATTTTTGTGTGAAGTCAAAGTCACATTTCAACAGAAAAATATAAAGAATATAACAATTATATTTAATTCGATTTTAAGAATATGTGGGAACACTACATTTTTCCATACTATTTGCACATTATACATTATCTACATACCAAACATTAATTCACTCTTCAAAACAAAAAAGTCCTTGAGAATTTGCCAAAACACAGCAGTTAAGCCAGATCTGATCCACACTGCCCATCAGTGAGAGCAGCACGGAGAGTCCCTGATGTGAAAGGACTTTATCCTCCTGATCACTCTTTCCACTATAATTCTGAGGCGGGTAATGGCTTGTGTTTGTTCTGTTTCCTCCTTGCTGAATTGAGCGGAACGCTTGAAAGGTAGAACGATGAGTTTAATTCCAATGTCAGTAAGGAGATCTGGAACGAGGAACTCTTTGTCCGCCATGACATCGTCTCCTGGCTCCAGCAAGGGAACTTGGCTTCTAAGTCATGGATGTATCCAAAGCCTCATCCAGAGCACCTGTGAAGATAAAGAAATTAAAAACCAGTCTTAACATATTTTTGCTACCTTTCAACACAACACAGTAATCATGTTTTCAAAAGTATGTTAAGTATTTAATTACAAATACATTTCATTTATTTTTGTTATGGAAAATATAAAATACTCACTTGACGGTCTAATCACTCTCTCCATCAGGATCGATAACCGCCTCCGTGAGCGCCGCAGTACTCGGAACTACAAGTCCCTACCAGCCTGCCCGAGACATACTCCACGTCCGGCCACGCCCCCTTCCAGCTTTTCTCTGACCGACGGTGCGGCCCATACATTAACCCCTGAGGAGCCGATGCAGCTAGGAAGAACGCGTTTAACACCAAGGGAAAGAGAGGAGTGTCGGACAAGAGGAGAATGTTTTTACTGTGGCAGTAAAAATCACCAAGTGGCAGTCTGCCCCCTCAAGCCAAAAGAGAGAGCCGTTCAGTGATCATGGGGACACTGAAGGGCGCTGTCTCTGACTCTCAAACCCCAGCTAGAACTGAATTCCTGGTCACTCTCTCTTTTGGTTCCTGGTCCCGATCCATATCCGCCCTCATCGACTCCGGTGCTGAGGGAAACTTCATCATCAAGAACCTAGCCCTTGAAGCTGGACTAACTCTCCTCCCCCTGGACCCCTGCTTAAAGGTCAGTGCAGCTAACGGCCAGACTCTAACTCTGATTCAGCACCAGACTACACCTGTTACCCTGTGTTTTTCTGGCAACCACAGTGAGTCTCTCCAGTTTTATGTTTTTCAGGCTACTTCCTGCCAGATAATTTTGGGACGTCCATGGCTTAGTTTGCATAATCACCACATTGACTGGCAGGCAAACTGCATTGTAAGTTGGAGTCCTTATTGTCACTCCACCTGTCTTCGCTCTGCCCTTCCTGATTTACAGACTACTGATTTGCCACCTGTTTCCCCAGACCTGTCTGGCGTCCCTCCGGTGTATCATGACCTTGCAACGGTGTTCAGTAAGCAAAGGGCTTCCACCCTTCCTCCTCACAGACCGTATCACATTGCCATAGATCTGCTCCCAGGTGTCACCTTACCTTCTTCCAAACTGTACAGTCTCTCCAGACCAGAACTCTCGGCCATGGAACGGTACATCAAGGAGTCCCTCGCTGCGGGCATAATCCGACCATCCTCTTCTCCCCTGGCGGCTGGCTTTTTCTTTGTGGAGAAGAAGGACAAGTCTCTTCGGCCCTGTATTGACTACTGTCATCTCAATAACATCACGGTAAAGAACAAATACCCCTTGCCGTTACTAAATTCAGCCTTTGAGTATCTCCAGGGAGCTTCGGTCTTTACCAAATTAGATCTCCGTAATGCTTACCAACTTGTGCGGGTGCGAGAGGGAGATGAATGGAAGACAGCATTCAACAGACCTTTAGGCCACTTCGAGTACCTGGTGATGCCTTTTGGATTAACCAATGCACCAGCAGTATTCCAGGCACTCGTAAATGACGTGCTCAGAGACTTTCTTAATCGGTTTGTGTTTGTCTACCTGGACGACATTCTTATCTGTTCCCCCTCTATCGATTCCCATGTCCAACATGTGCATTTGATCCTCCAAAGACTCCTCGAAAATAAACTGTACATCAAGGCGGAGAAATGTGAATTCCATGTCCCCAAGAGCTCGTTCCTAGGTTTCGTTATAGTAAAGGGTCATGTTAACATGGATCCCACGAAGGTCGCTGCCATTAAGGAATGGACCCGACCAACCTCCCGTAAAGACCTTCAGCGTTTCCTTGGTTTTTCTAATTTTTATCGTCGCTTCATGCGCAACTTCAGCAGCGTTGCACGCCCCCTAACGTCTCTTACATCTCCCAAGACTCCTTTTTTGTGGAGCCAGGAAGCTGAGGATGCCTTCAACCTTCTCAAGACCCGGTTCACCACCGCCCCCGTGTTGGCCCAAGCCGATCCCTCTCGACAGTTTGTGGTGGAGGTGGATGCCTCAGATACCGGGGTGGGGGTGGTCCTCTCCCAACGCACTCCAGATGGGAAGCTTCACCCGTGTGCATTCTTTTCCCGCAAACTGTCACCCTCCGAGCGCAATTACGACTTTGGCAATAGGGAATTGCTGGCCATTAAATTGGCTTTGGAAGAATGGCGCCATTGGCTGGAGGGTGCCGAACTTCCCTTTATAGTCTGGACAGATCATAAAAACCTGGAATACATCGTTTCTGCCAGAAGACTCAACCCTCGTCAGGCCCGTTGGGCTTTGTTTTTTAGCCAGTTTAATTTTACTGTCTCCTTTCGCCCTGGGTCACGCAACGTGAAGCCTGATGCGCTCTCCCGCCTGCATTCCCCTGAAGAACCAGAGACCTCGTCTAGTCCCATCCTCCCTCCGTCCTGTGTGCTTGCCAGTCTCTCCTGGGAGATCGAGACTGCCATCCAGCAAGCTCTGACCACTGATCCGGACCCCCGAGGGGGACCACCCAATCGCCAGTATGTCCCAGCGTCGGTCCGGTCTCGAGTGTTAACTTGGGTCCATCCGTCTCGGTTCTCCTGCCATCCGGGGTTCCGTCGGACTCTACTCCAAGTCCAGCGGCATTTCTGGTGGCCTTCCATCATCTCAGACACTAAGGCCTATGTGGCTGCTTGCACCATTTGCGCCACCAGCAAATCCTCCCATCAAGCTCCTGCTGGCCTTCTTAATCCACTTCCTGTTCCTTCCAGACCATGGTCTCACATAGCAGTGGATTTCGTCACCGGACTCCCCGCCTCTCAAGGGAACACTGTCATGTTAACAATTGTGGACAGATTCTCCAAGGCTGCTCATTTCGTGGCGCTGTCCAAACTTCCCACTGCTACTGAGACCGCCAGGTGCCTGACAATGTTTTCCGGCTCCATGGCATTCCCTGCGACATTGTTTCTGATCGTGGCCCCCAGTTTTCTTCCCAGGTCTGGAAGAACTTTTGCCAGGGACTGGGTGCCACGGCCAGCTTGTCCTCTGGTTTCCATCCCCAAACCAATGGCCAGACCGAACGCACGAACCAAGATTTGGAGTCTGCCCTTCGATGCGTTTGTCCCCAGAACCCCAGTTCGTGGCCTAACCATCTGAGTTGGATATAATACGCGCATAACAGTTTGGTCTCTTCCGCCACAGGAAGGTCCCCTTTTGAGGCCTATTTGGGCTACCAGCCCCCTCTGTTTCCCTCCGAAGAAGTGAAATGAACTGTTCCCTCTGTGGCAGAACACATCAGACGCTGTCGCAGGGTCTGGTCGGCGACTAGACAGTCACTCCTACGTGCTACACAGCGTGCTAAGACCTCTGCTGACAGGCGCCGTTCTCCAGCTCCCCCTTACGCTCCTGGACAGGAGGTTTGGCTGTCCACCAAGGACCTTCCACTTCACACAGAGTCACGGAAGTTGTCACCTCGCTTCATCGGACCCTTCATTGTGGACTCTGTCATTAATCCTGCCAGTGTCAAGCTACGTCTCCCACGCTCCATGAAGGTTCATCCGGTCTTCCACGTCTCCTGCCTCAAACCTGTGGTCTCCAGTCCGCTGTGCCCTCCGTCCGGACCCCCTCCTCCCGCCTGGCTGGTGGACGGCCATCCGGTCTACACTGTCCGTCGCCTTCTGGATGTGCGTCGGCGGGGTCGTGGCCTCCAGTTCTTGGTGAACTGGGAGGGCTATGGCCCGGAGGAGCGCTGCTGGGTGCCTCGTTCGTTTATTGTGGACCCTGCTCTGGTGCGGGAGTTTCGCCGCCTACACCCTGACCGTTTTCGTCCGCCGGGTGGCGTCCCTTGAGGGGGGGGTCCTGTTAGGATTAGGAGCTCCTCCTACTCCTTCCGGGGAATAATCGCCTCACCTGTTTCCAGTCTCCTCGTCAACCTTCAGCCTATTTATGGACTTCTCACCTTCCAGCCGATGTCAGTCCGTCTGCTCTCAGCGGTAGAGTACTGACCTATGCTAAACACTAGACCTTGTCAAAACCGTTTCTATGCCTATGCTCATGCCTTTGCCAAGATTCCTAATCCATTGTTAATCTGTTTCCTTCAGACATTGCCTCCAGCATCCTCCACACCTTCTGGTCTCATCTGCCGTCCAGGATCCAGCCATCTAAGCCGGAACTTCCCCACCACCACTGGGACTGATTAAAAACTCTTTCTCACCAACCATCTCTGTTCTGTCCTGCTTCTGGGTCCAGCCTCGTGAACTCTAACAGATACTCAGTTTGTGTGTGACTGCTGTGACCACCTTGAGAATGGAGAAACAAATGACATCCCTAGTGGTCTTAGAGTTTCCATCAGCCATATATAATGTAAATACATAAACATTAGCAGATATTGCATCATAATCTGTTTACATTATACCTACTTTGGTTGTGATTCTGGCTGACAGTACAAGTTTGAAATATCAAGGTGGAGATTTCTTTTATTATTTTGTTTGGCAAACTGAGGGACCTGAAGTACGTAACCCTTGTTCTATCCTAGGCACTCTAACATTGGGAGTGGGGTCATCTAGACCCACTAGACAGTGGGGTCATCTAGACCCACTAGACAGAGCTCTGAACCTTTGTTCTTCAATGATTTGTGATCTTCACTGGTGTCCATGGATTACATGAAATCCTCTCCACCTTTATCCACCTTTGTCATGGTAGGGAGAACACGTCAATGGAGGGGGGGGGGGTCATCTAAGATAGCACAAGGGTTAAACAGGTCTGACAAAGTTGCAGTTCTAGCCTTTCTATGAATTGATTTAATGGAGTTAGAGAACAACAGAGATTTTCCATTGACTATTGTGAATCAGTCATGAACTGCTCTGTACTTTGAACTACTGCACAGCATTTTTCTGATGTAATGTCAGTCACACTTGCTGTTTCCAGTTTCATACAATTGATCTTTTCTTGACATTACTGTATTTTTTCTAAATGACATTTGTAATACTGTCACATTTTCAGTTCAAGCTTACAGGATAACGTATCAGGAACCATGTGGACACTATGCGCAGGATGCAGAAAGCTCAGAATCAAAAAGTTCCTTTAATTTTGGAACCGAGCAGATAACAGCTAAAAATACTGCCAGATGCTGGTAGCTCTGAAAACAAACAAAACAATCAGGCAACAAATGTGAGGAAGACGCAGATTCTAAAACAGGAGGAGTGATTAACCAACAACAACAAGGTGCGCACAACAGGGAGAACAGGTGATAACACTGAGGGAGAACAAGCTCCCTCAATCAAGACCCTGAAATGAGAGGACAACAGGAAGTAACAAATAAAGCAAAGTAAAAGCAGAAAAACCCATCTTGGCCCCAATACCTTACATAACGTTTTTGAAATAGAACATTTCAGGGCTTTTCTAAATGAAAAGATTTCGTCTTAAACCTTCTGGTCACAGTTAGAAGAAAATGATAAAGCAAAGTCAATGTGGCCCTATTCAGTGAAAAATTTAGAGTAAAATCGTATTCAATGATTAACATCCAATCAGCTTCTTCCACTCATTCAGAACCGGATCACGGGGGCAGCAGTTTACGCAGGTCCTCTGGGGGGACCCTGAGATGTTCCCAGGCCAGCCAATGAGATGTAGCCTCTCCAGAGTGTCCTGGGTCTTCCCCGGGGCATCTGCCTAGTGGGACAGGCCCGGAACACCTCCCCAGGGAGGCGTCAGGGAGGCATCCGGAGCAGATGCCCAAGCCACCTCTAGAGGACCAGTGGCTCCTCCTCCTCCTCTAAGGGAGCACCCAGCCACCCTATGGACGAAGCTCATTCCAGCCGCTTGTATTCGGGGCCTCGTTCTTTGGGTCATGACCCAGAGCTCTTGACCACATGTGAGTATCGGAACGAAGGCCTGTAAATTGAGAGCTGTGCTTTCTGGCAGAGCTCTCTCTTCACCACAACAGACCAACACAGTGAACACATGGAGTGGACGCTGAGCCAAACTTCCTGTCAATTTCAAGCTCCAATCTTCCCTCATTCGTGAACAAGACCCTTCTTCATCTGGGGCAGGAGCACTCCAATCCACAAATTATTAACAGAAAATGTTATTTTATAGTCAAGCACCTTAGATCTGTATTTCAGGCAGAAAAATAAATAAAAGCTGAATTTTGTAATGGATTGGATTTCTCTCAGACTGCTCAGACTCTTTGATGACCCTGCCTCATTTTGGTCTGCCCTTCATGTCGTCCCGAACAAACAACTGAAAGGAGGGGGATACAAAATATTTGCAAAAATGGAATATTATCTTAAAAGTTGAGGAAGTTGGGTGAAATTGTCAAGCTTAGGAAAATAACTTTGATGATAAAAACTGCTCCTGAATGCTTTTTTTTTAAAATATAGATTGTAAATATCTTAGTTCATTTGGGTCAAAGAATGTAACCAAAAGTTCGTCCAACTTGTGAATTTTAAGTGCATTGGGTTGTGGTGATGATCTGCTCTAGCCTTTCTTATGCCCCATGCTTGTTAATATCTGCAAAAGAATATTCCTTGACATAGCTAACTCCCCCAACCCCCACCCCCCACATACATATGAAGCTAAGTAACATTGTTCTTTGGCCCAAAATTTCTTTTTCATTGTTTTTTTTTTATGTTTTTCTTTTTTAGTTTTAATGGTGCCTAGTGACTGTTATTTATGGACGGAAGGGGGGGGGGGGGGGGGGTGTTGTGTCTCAGTTTCTAACACAAACTGTAAGACTGTTCAATGACAGAACCGTAACCCTGTCTGCTGCCTAACTTTCCTCTTTTCCACATTATTTTGTGCTGAAAATATTTGGAGATAATATGCTTTAATCAAAACCTCCTTCATTTACTCATTTCCTAAATAGAACGGTACTTAAAGTTTTCATTCATACCAATCGTTACCTTGAGTTTTACCTGTTCACAAAAGGCATTGTGGCTTTTTTTTGTTTTACATTTGAAGCTTGGTCCTCTCTCTCTGTGAGGAAACTTGGATGACTATTGATCTTAGGGAAAAGAGTTCAGCCTACACTTACTGTCATGCACTTATCCCCTCCATTTTTGTAGCAGAGGTAGGGAAACCTCCACACATTTCCAAAGCCAACAACATTCCTGCCACGGCCAGAAGAAACTCCACCTTACTGCCCCAGTGTCCTCTCTCCTCCACCTCTGCTGGGGTTGCTTTCTGAGCACCTCCTTGGTTTGACATGTCAGCAAACACAGACCTGCTCCTGTCCACCTCTGTGGCCTGTGAGCTGCTTCTTCACTTTTCTGAGTCATGAAATGAGTAACTGTCTGAGGGGTTAATCAGTTTGCAGTGGAAGCATAAATTATCCCGAGGGCGAGTGTGACATGAGAACACACAAAAGTGGACGCCTGTTTCCACTGTTTGCTAGTATTTAAACAATGCTTTATGTCATGCCACATCATTATGCAAATTAGTCTGACAGATGCTCATGCAAAAACCTTGAAACAGATTTATTTTAGGTGAGCAGTTCCTCTAAAACAGGACATTTTCTGATTAAATAAGCAACTGCTGCAAAGCAAAGCATGGAAGCCTGAATCAGGCCAACAGAAACCACAGGAGGCTGGAAATGAGGGAAACAGCCGCAGTGAACCCCGATGCTGCAGTCCCGCTGGTTTCTGAGCTTCTGTCTGGTCTCTTTTGCTCCACAGATGTTAGACGGCAGCGTTTGGTGTTTCCAGCTCTGTCCCACACCAGCACCTCCGCCTGACCTGAGCAGCAGCTGGATGTGTACTCCGCCCACAGCGGCTGAGACGAGCCGTGTGCCCATGCAGAAATGTTCAGTGGCGGCTCTCTGGCCTTTAATCTGGTTTTGTGGTCGCTGTGATGATGACGGTGGCGATGACGATGGTCCTCGCTGGCCTTGTGTGTTTGTTTCTGCTTGTTGCCGGATTCGTCAAAGACGTCCTCCAGGAACGGGGCGTGGTGAAACAACGTGAAAATGCCTTCACCTTTCTGCAGCTGGAGGGCAGCTAGGCCAGAGCGACCATTATCTGACACCACCAGCGACACACTCCAGCTGGACTGACTGCAGACAGAAGGGCAGTCCGACTGCACTCGGGCAACAGAGCACGATGGGGGCGACGTGTCGGGGTGCTGCAAATTGAGGATTTTTTTATTTTATTTCAAACATGTCAGTAACAAACTGGTTAGGCAAAGCGCTCAAACTGTGCTATTACTTACTAGAGGGACCACAGTCAGGTAGGTCACAGCGAAGTTAGAGTCGGGTGAATCCAGATCGTGCACAGTGAGTGTGAGCGTGACAGTTGCTCCTGCTAGAGCTGTGGCTGGAGTGAGGAGGCTCACTTCGCTGCGATACAATCCTCGTTCAACAACAGGAAACCTGAAGAACAAAAGTGTAAACCAGACGATCTTATACCAATAAATCAAAATAAAATGTCCGCATAAATACTAAAGAGCCCGACAACGGAAGGAATTTTTCACTCTGAGGATGGCTCGTTTGTCTTCACCTTTGTGGTCCTTTCATCTGAAGGTAGTCACAGTCATCATCAGCAGTCAAATTAAAGAGCCGAGCCGGTCCGTGGTTCAGGATTTGAAACCCCACTGTGCTGATGTGACCTGGTACCAGGGGGGGCACTGACAACACCTGAGCAGAGACAGGTGCTGAAGGACAGACTGTTTCAAGGTTTCTCCAACATTTAAGGTAAAAACATGTTAAAGGGACAGATATCATATTTTAATATCGGTTCATAATTAACATTGTTTAAGTATTTATGACATTATTTTTTTATACATCAAACCCATTTTCACTCAGTTGAAGATCTGTTTCCATGTTTTTTCTGTTGGCGTGACATTTAGCAAAATGTTATCACTTTTTTATGTAAATGTTAACTGCTTAACATGCTTATAATAAATGTAAATGGAGATTAAGAGTTTTTCATATTTAATTATGCTGTATTGTTAGCCAAGACACCTCAGAGGAGTAGAGTTTCTTTGATGCTCAAATTGTTGTTTTTTTAAGTAAAGTAAAACTCTACAAAGCTAATGATTGTGTATCCAAACGCTCTTGTGTCTGACAGTTACCTGTATCTCTACGTGGGTGGGGTGAATCATCTCCGTGGAAACCCTGTCCAGCTGGTTTCCTCTGCTGTCTTGGCCTGAAAGTTGAACACAGAAGGGAACTGTGGGCACCGACTCCACCAAGCCCACGACCTCCTTCCATGCCTGGTATGATGAAGAGGAGGAGGTGTCCAGCTTCACCTGCTGAAGGCTCTCTCCTTTAGCCCCCAACAGCGTTCCATGGCTGAAAGACACCTTAGTGTCTGAATCCAGGCTTGTGGCATACATCACCAGGAAGGCAGGGAGGCCTGCGCAAAGACAGCTCAGATATGTGAATGTGACTTCTACCGGACAGCTGCTATAGAATCAATAAAGACCTTTCACCTGCTATAGGACTCCCCTCCACTCTTGCAAGGCCTGGATGTGTCTCATTGGCTAAAGTAGCAAAGTAATACAGGAAATCCACAGTACTGTCACCTGAAGATAAGACAACTTTTTAGAACCAATCAACCCAAAATAATTAAAAAATCTTTTGAACAATCCTTTGAACAAAGTGTGTATTTCTGGCGTTACCTATCACGTTAAAAGTGACGTGTCCGTCACTCGTGGCTCTGAGTTTCCACTGACCAGACTGCACAGGCAGCAGCAGGCTGATGCGATACAGACCCTGGGAGTGCTCCAGCTCTGCTAGAGGGCCTGTCCCACTCAGAAGAGACTGACTTTGGTCTGCCAAAAGTTGAAACACATGCAGACATCCCAGTGTGAAAGGATTTCAACTTGATTCTTCTAACAATTTATTTCGTTTTAATGCAATTTTTTAAAGGTTTGTTTTTGCTGAATTTCTATGAGCTTTACCTGATGGGCTGGTGAGGACGCACTCAACCAAAGTACCAGTGATAAGCAGGATGACCTTCTTGACTGAGCTGTCAATGCTGAAGGAGTAATCAGAGGTCAGCTCTGGATCAGCTTCCACATGGAGGAGGGTCACCTGTAAGAACTTTCTTTTACTTGAACGTCTCTTAAAAATGCAACACTATCATTTTGTGTTTAGTGGAGATTTTGTGCGATTTTTGTGGCAATAAATGACTTAATTAAAGAGATTATTCAAAACCTTTCTTTTTTTAACTAAAAGACTGCAAAACAAAACTACAATAATGCCTGTTATGATTTCATCACCAGATGCCGCTGAAGCCACATCTGTACAGAGTAATCTTTAGTATTTTAAACAACAGATGCAGCTGTTACTGCATGAGAATTGCTGGTTTTCAACAGAAACGTTTGCAAATGTACCTTGTCAGCAGCTGTGTGGTCCTCCACTATGGCAGAAACGTCTTGGATGTCAGAGTCAGTGGTGAATATGGTCAATCCTCCGGATAGTGAGGCCAGGGAGGAGTAGAAGGAAAAACGATCAGAGGGAAGAGGCTCCTTACTCCTCCTCCTCCTCTTTCTTCTCTTTCTTCCTGGTGTGTATGGATCTTCAGTGAGCAGAAATGTAATCTGTGGGAATGGAAAATGAGAAGAAGACCAGCCTGATCTGAGAGAAAGCACCAAATATGACCACAGGACTTTTAACTTAACGTTTGGTCTCCACAGTAAAGCTTGTGAGAAAAGAAAGCTTTCAATCCTAAAACAACAAAAAATGTGTTTTCATTTAAAAGTTGGATGCCAAAACCTCAGTTTCAGTCATGTCTGCTGCTGTAGCTCTAAACATGTGAACACACCTGTTGCAGGTAATCAGGGTGGGGCACAGACGATCCTTGCTATTATGATTCCTGCTCTTTCATAAACCAGAGCATCTTTATCTATGGATTCATGCTGATGTTGAAGAGATTGTGAGAGTTACACGCTGCTCTGTCAAAATATTAGTTTTTTTATGAATTGCAAACAAGGTTAGGAGTTATTGTAAATATGCTAACGTGGACACATCTGTAATTACGGCCGTGGTGCAGTGGTAGGGCGGTCGACTCATGATCGTAAGATCACAGGTTCGATTCCCGCCTTGCACGCCCATGTGTCGAAGTGTCCTTGGGCAAGACACTGAACCCCACCTTGCCTCTGGTGGGAGGTTGGCGCCAGTGTTCGGCAGTGGAGCCGCCGCCAGTGTGTGAATGTGTGAATGGGACTGTGACTGTGAAGCACTTTGGGCTTTCGTAAGAAGGTAGAAAGCGCTATATAAGTATACGCCATTTTACTGAATCAAGCTGCAGCATAAGCGAGGCGGTGGCTCACAAAGAACATGGTTAGAGACCCCTGGTGTAGCGTGTCACAAGTCCTAGAGTTACCCTGAACACGGTTAATTAATGTGCCTTCTAGTTTGGTCTCCTTATTTATGACAGAAGTTCAAAAATAAACCATTCATTGATGAGCCTTACCATTCGGTGTGGAAAATAGGGTTAAAGTTTACTTTAATACTGTTTCCTCCATTACTGTGGCACATATTAAATTGTATTTTCTGACTGAAAACTCTAATTAAAAGCAAAGAATATCTAACGGCAGAGATCAAATGTGCATGAAAAGGTTATCTAAACATTTCACTGCTTCAGTTTCGTCTTAGTGATGAGCTGATTCATTCACACAGTGGCTTTGTCTCCACGGTTACCTTGCTCTGCTTCTTAAGAGCAAGAGCTTTAACTGCATCAAACAAGTGAGCGTCTTTAGGCGAGGCGTCGGTGAACACAAAGATGTCTGACAGAGGAGGACTGTGGGTCAGCGCCAGCTACAGAAAGAAAAAAAAAAGGTTGTTAGCAGCAGCTGGGATTTAATTATGCATATTTTAAAATGTTTTTCCCTGCAGAGGGCTCTGGACTATCCAAAACCATACAGAGCATGTAGTGTAAATTCAAACTGCTTCAGAATTCTGATTTACATGACTAGAAACTGTACATTTAAAATAACAGTTGAGAAATGTTCACAGGGTTAGCAGTAAACATGAAGAGTTAAAGTCAAGTTTCTCTCTGGTAAGACAGAACATATTATATAATGTGCTGTTCAGTGGCAGAGCAGCGATCTGAACATAAATGATGTCTCACTCAGAAAGATTGCCCATTGTATTTACTTCATCCAAACCGGAAAATTCAGAAGAATATTTTGTTTAAAAAAAATCTTATTAGTTCTACTTTGAACCAGATTCTGTGCCAAGTGAGGAAGTCTCTAAATGTTGATTAAAAACACACAAAAAGGAACATTTTTTGACACCACAACAAAAAACAAATAAGAAACAAACAAGACCAGCCCATCAGTCCAATCAGTGACTGCGACCCTTTCAGGGGGCTGTGCTCATGGGGTTTGTCATGATCACACCCTGGTGTCATGGTGGTTTATGGTCGATACAATGCCTGTTGAAGGAATGTATAAACTTTATTTCCTTCCTTATTATCATTTGAACTAGTGATTGAAACTGTGATTGAATTTGTTTGAGTTGTGTATTGAGTTTGACCTAATGTGTTTGAACTTCTGCTTTCTTTCAACGAGCCATTCCAAGAAGGAGAAGCTCCCCAACCGAAAAACAAGATAAAGTCTGAAGTGCAGCTGATAACAGTTAAAAAAGGGAACTGGTCAAATACCTTGACTCTGTACTGACCCCTCCTGTGGTTGCAGCAAGAAGATGAGGCAAACATGGATCAACCCAGGCTTCAAAGCAACGAATGTACTGATAACTGTTGATCATGCGATTCTTTGACTGACGGAGCCGTGTCCTGACATGGAAATATAAAATGTATCTTGTTCCCACAAATGAAACATCTTGTTCCCACGAGATAACATTCTGTTCCCAGGAAACATTATTTAGTTGCCTCGAAATAATTAATTTGCGCAAACGAATAAAGGCGTGTCCGTCTCCAACAGACTGGTTTTAAAAGTGGTCAGTGAGGGGGCAACTCTGAGGAGGACTGTGGGTCAGCGCCAGCCACTCTGGATCTCATCATCTGCCTGCTAGATATTGACATGTAGACACTTGAAAACAAGCCCCAAAAACCTGTTCCACATCACTGAGCAACACTGACGACTGTGTCTAGAAAACAAGTATAAACTATGGATTTAGTTGTTGGTGGTTAACATAGAACATAAGAATAGAGAATATTTTTTTGAAATTGTTTGAGCCTATAGAGGCCTCAAAGGTGACCTGGCCTCATGCAGCTGCAGTGGCAAAAGAGATGCCACTAAAAAGAAAGACTGGGCTGGGCAGATGGATGGTCAACCTTTAAAATTATCCAGTGTTTTGGCATGAATTTCTTTGGTCACAATTAGGACGGGCATGAAGCACCAGGCTTTAATGTAGTGATTCAATTCTCTGTGTCTGTGGATCAGTGTCCAGTTTACCCGTGGGCTGTGTTTTCATACCAAAAACAGCAAATTTTATTCATGATAAATTAAATTCGAAATAATTGCCTTTTATTTTTTTTATTTACTAAACGGTTAATTTCCTGTAGGTATTTAACATATACTACCTGTGGTTTTGGACCTCTCTACAGCACAGAGCCACACATGCAAACACATGGACACACCACATCACAAATAACATTGTTTTTTTTCTTGTTTTTTTTACCAGAATGGCTGAAAGGCACATTTCAGGTTCATCTCCTCCTCCCAGAGCTATCAGGTTCTCCAAGTGCTGCATGAAAGTATTTGGGTCTTCTTCTTCATACACTGGTCCCACATCTGCAGGGTCCATCACAGAACGAGGAACAACTCCAATTATATACAAATAAATCCTTGAATAACAAGGAAATTATATTTATGAATATATGTTTAAAATAAAAGTGATCACATTTAGATGATGACATTGGAATTTTAAGGATTTTGCTGTGAACATCCAGTGAAAAAAAAATTGTTCTTATTATAAATGCAGTAAACGTTCCAATGGTTATTAGATTTTATAAAGCCGTGTTTACATTGTCCTTGGCGTTCAAGTGGCCACATCAAATGAAAAGCCTTTGTGAACACGTAAACCCACATTTCTGGCTTATGCATTCAAAACTCTATTCACGCGTCGCTACACACGTTTTTAGAACTGATTTCAGGCTCTACGATTGAACCGTTGATCCATTGATCGCGCATTGAAAGTTAAAGCAAGTTGAATTTGGAGACTTAATTGGATTTGGTGGTGACGCATGGATAGCATCCCTTTGGACTCACAGAGGTGCCAACAGTTTGAAAATTGTGGGAAATATAATTGTGGTTTGTGTTTATATGAATGTACTGTATGTGGAATTATATGACAGTAGGTTTTTTCAGATATCTGAACAGAACTGTGAAAGAAAAGAAAAGATTCATGATGACAAAGTTTGCTCCACTTCCACATTTGGCACCGAGCCTCTTCCTGCTGTAGGTGGTGGACGTGCGTTAGTAAACAGGAGCAAAAGAAGAAGAAAAAGCTCTTCCCTGCTGTGAAGACCATGGCTAAAAGTACATTCCAGAATGCACGTTTGGTGGTATGTATGTAGTTTAACACATATTCACAGTGTAAAAAGATAGTAAATCAGCCAGTTTTACAGTATGAGAATGTCTGTAAACAACAGAGAGAATGTGTTTTTTCATTAGTTTTATACTGAAAGCTAATTTCAATGAAACAACTGTATAAATCATAGTGCAATAATTTATTAATCCCCCCCCCCCAAAAAAACTACTTTCCTAACAGGCGGATAGAAAAGTTAATTTATTTAAAATAATCTTTAGCCAAGGGAAAATAGAAGATCCCATTTTACTCCACCTTTTCTGCATTGTTGTTCTCATGTCCAATGTATGATCAGTCATTCAATTTGTGTCTGCAGAAATGTAGAATTTCATGAAGAATGCAAGTGAGATCACATTTTTGCCAAAGTGACTCAAATGTCAAATCACAAATGTTGTTGCCTTTTCAAAAGGCGCTTCTCAGAGATGAAGTGTTCAAATGGAATGTATGTTTTTGTGCATTTTCATTATCATGTTGATCTTTGCTTATTTTGTGTCACCTTTAAAAGTTCTTGGGTGTTGTTGACATAGAGTTAGAGAATATTTATTTGCAATAGTTTGAGCCTTTTGGGGAAGAACAGGACAGTTGTCCCGCTAAGAGTAGGACATAAAAGTACTTTAAATACTCAACCCAGCTTTCAAAAGCATGTGGTTATCAACAGAATGTACTAATTTTTTACTATCTACATTTGAATTGTTGCTTAAACCAAGATACTTTAGCCATTTAAAGAAGACTTTTTTTTCCTTCTGTTTTTGCCTTTTAAATGAAGAGATTTGTTTGTTTCCAACAAAAACATTTCAGATACCTATAAAAATTCAAGGCAAAACATATATTTCTTTAGAGACTTTTGCAGTGATTTTACACATTTTTACTCAAATATGGATCTTTCCCAATTTATATAGTCTTCACAGTTTTGACAATGTATTCAAATAAATGTGCTTATTGGTTTTAGACGAGGCTTTGGAAAGTAGGGGGATGGGGATGTGTCGGCTCCTGGAGTTGGTACCTGGGTCATGGAAGGGCACAAGCACAAAGGTGCTGGTCTGGTCGGGGCTGCTGGTTCTGCTCTGGATGATGGAGTGAGCTCTGAGGCGGGCGGCTGTGATCTCCTCAAACATGCTGCCGGTGGTGTCCAAAACAAACACCAATGCAGGCTTCTGCTTCACGCTGAAGAGCCTGCCCAAGGATGTTTGGAAAAAACGTCTCACGTGTGCCCTGATCTACTGAAAGCTTTCTGTTTACAATAGAAATAGCAGATAGAACTCACCTAAGGAGGGCTGCATCTCCCACAGTGTCTTTGAGATCTCTCAGAACAGCCTGAGTGGCTTCAGTAGCTAGTGTAGCAGCTTCTTTGTGAAGATAATGATGAGGGGAGAAAAAAGGCGAGGTGCTGTCCTTATTAATTCCCCCTTTGGCTCTCAGGACCGTGTTCTTGTCCAGGATTCCTCCATGACTGCATTTGCCTGATTGACAAATAACATTCTTTAAACACCCTTGGTGAAGACTTTATTACACATGATTGCAGAAGACTGAAGTTGTACCATGGGGTTTGGAAGTGGAGCTGCTTGGATATCCAGTGGTGAGGAGCTGAGTGTGTGTCAGAGCTGACAGGAGGTTGTTTCGGCACGTGGCGGTGAAGCAGTCAGAGCAGGTAGGTTTGTCTTCTGCGGATGTAAAAGACGAGGACTGACGTTGTGCTTGAAACGTCTTTAACAGCACATGGCTGCTCAACCAGAGCTCTTACATCCATCAAAAGAGTGAATCACCTGGAGCAACAGGCGTGGCAGGCTCCTCTGGCTGCATCAGGTGGAGATAGATGGATTTTTGACCCATTTCCACCCAATTACTGTGGCTGTAAAAATCCTGGAAAAGGTGTTTAGACAATCAACAATACATAAAGATTTGAAAATGTTGTTAACAAATGGAACTGTTCAAAGCTAAGACCTGCAAACTCTATTTTATTCTCAGCAATAAATCTTAATTTGTGCAAACCTGGAGGGCATGGAATAGCTGACCCAAACTGTAACGGGCGCTCTGGTACTCTTTGGCTCGCACTGACAGCACGGTCTGCGTCCATAACTGTCGTAGCATCAATATGCCGTCTTTGATACGCTCTGAGTCAAAGTGGTACACTGGATCGGACTTGGTGGAGATCATGAAGTCTGTGTCTGCGTTGGAGCTGACAACCTCCCCAACGGCTCTCCAGAAGCCACGGCCTAGTCTGACCTGCATGGTCAAGAGCCTCAGTCTTCAGAAGCAAAAGTTCTTTAAACGTCCACAGAAAACACAAGCTCACCTCATCCTCTGCAAGTGCTCTGTGCTGGTCTGAGGTGTCTCTCAGAACCTCCAGGGTCACCGTCAGGATGGCCTGTTCTGTCATGTACTGATGTGTGTATGAGTCCCAGGAAAGGGTCAACACTCTGGACCAGAAGTTGGGGAGGAAGCCCTCGCTTGGTAAAGCCAGGAGTGGGAGGTATGCAAAAATAAACCACAGCACCCGTTTCCCACTTCCTGCCCTGATCCGTCTTCCTTGTGTCATTTTGGCCTGCAGAGAAGGTGATCACTGCACAGAAGCAAAGATGCCGTCAGCTGCAGAACAAGTTCACAAACAGTTGAAGCTACTCAGAGGTGAGGAGTTCACATGGGCCAAAGGGCTGTACCAAAAATGCTTGTTAAATCTGCCAAACATGACCTCTATTGTTCAGGCATGTTTTGTCTTAAATTGATCATGCTTGTGCTATTGTCTGTCATCGCCCACTCCTCACCACCACCCCCAACTCCTCCACTTGGACCTTTCTGTACAGAGGCCCCTTTTGTTCTACGGCATCTTTATTCAAGCACAATACCTTGGGTTAGTTCTCACACTGTCTACTTTTACAAAGGAATAAAACAATGTGAGGGGCCTTTTATGCTGAAATGTTTCACAGACTGTGCTCCATTTATTTCTACTTGCGTCAAACATTTAGCTTCTTATTACACTATTGCTGTCTTGTAATCATTTAAAAAAGTGCAACTTGCATTTATACCCACTTTGGGTTATTTCCTATCATTTTCTGCTTTCTATTGCAAAAACATGCACTGTGAGCTGCTTTTGACCTTCAATTTAATGAAACATCCTAATTCTGAACATGCATAGTTGAATTTGTTGCTAACATTTTTTTACAAATAAAGATTTGACATCATTCTTACCTCACTTCATTCTGGTTACTCCTCGATCTTCAGATGGAGATCACACAGTGCAGCTGCATTACAAACCAAAGTTCATGTGACTTTCACCACAACCTGTCAGCAGATGAGCCTTCTTCACCGTCACTGCGTTCAGGACTGTCAGCCAAGAAAATATGAAGTCTTTATAAAAGTCTGTCCTTGGATTCTTTTTCTTAACTGCTGCTGTAGTGGGAAAAATAAAAATGTAAAAGGCCAAAGGGAGAAGCACTTTGTTGCACTCAGATGGAAGAGTAGATGAAAGCTAAGTGAGTTTTTCAGGGTTTCACACCACGAGGCAGAAGACCCCTTTTTCTAAAGCCCTCCTTACCCCCATTCATCCGCGCTGCACCGATTCACTACAATAGGGCCGCATATATTAGCAGTTGGGAAATTCAGTTTAGTCGACCCCAACCCCCCTCTTGGTCTGTCATTTATGCACACAAAACCAAAAACAGCACAAACTCTGTGTGGTGTCTCCTGGACAACAAGTTGCACATCCGTTAGCAGCTTTAGAGACTGCAGAGGTTCAGCTTTGAGGATAAATGTGGAGTTGTCTCCAGCTGTTTCAGGAAAAAAAACTTTTAACTCAGTTTTAGATATCAAGTAAAATAAAAAGAAAGAGAACAGCCGTATATTAAATAGAATCCAACCTCAGATGTTTGTGTTTTTACGAATGCAAGTAGATCTGTGGGAAAAGGTAAATGGCTATAAAGAAGGGCTGCACAGTGGTGCAGTGGTTAGCGCTCTTGCCTCAGAGCAAGAAGGCCGGGATGTGGACCTGGAGCAGAACATCAATATGGGAGTGTGGAGTTTGCACGTTCTCACTGTGCATGTGTGGATTTTCTTTGGGGACTCCTCCCACCATCCATAGGTTAATCTATATTGAGAGTGTGTGTGATTGACCTGTCCAGTACGGTGGCCGACAGGGCTCATACTACACACAAAAGAAAAAACGCAACGGCATTACCAGAGGCTCGACGAAATTACCCGAAGCACGACGACATTAAGAGACAGCGTAACGGCATTACCCGAAGCGTGACGAAATAACCGCAGCATTAGCATTAAGCTCAGCACAACGGAAATGAGGATTTTTTTTTCCTACCGGTAAAAAAAATAAATCAGTTTCAAACTATTCGGTGCGACAGAGTTTGAGGGCCACCAAAAAAAAGTAAAATTACGAAATTTTAAACTGTTAATTTATGAGAAACAACTGGTATTTTCACCAGATTAAAGTGGAAGTGAGCATACAGAGCAGCAGCAACAAGTGAACGCCGCAGAGCAGACCAACTAAATTTAGTAGAACAGCTGAGCTGAATGTTTATTGATAACGTTCCAAATGTTTGGAAGTTTATTTGTTTGATTTATGATTTATTAATGTTTTATTTATTGATCCAGGATCAGGATCTCTGCAGCCCGATGAAGCCGACGGCGACAGTTGTGGAGTGGGTGTGTGCGCGCGTGTGTGTTTGCTGGGGACCGCGCGTGCATGTGTGAGGGCGCGTGCGAGAGAGGGGGGTGAGAGCGCGGAGCGGGAGAGTTTGCGTCTATATTGTGTGATCGGAGGACTGAGAACCTTAATAAAAAGAAGGTGCCCCCCCCAGAAGAAGTGTTCTGTCTTGTTAACTCGCTCTGGAGGCTGAGGGTCTGAACGGGACAGAGAACCCCGGAGGATCCGCCTTCGGCCCTCGAGAAAATCTCCCCTGCGTTTCCGACCATGGTCAGAAAGAAAAAAAAAGAAGTCATCGCGCAGGAATAGTTCAATGTCCCTGCAGCAGTCCACCTGAATCCCTTCTTCCTCCATTAAAGATCACATCTCTACGTCTGTGTGACGCTTCCGTCTGAGGAGGAGAACTTTCTGGCATTTTCAACGTTCTCATGCTAATATAACAGACTATTTTCATTCCTCTTTAGTGTTATATGTTATAAAGGGACGTTTCATCTGGAGGAGGGGGCGTATGTAACACTGTTACTTCCGCATTGGTGTTGGGGATGACAGGTTCATGGCGTAAGGTGACAGATGAACTTCAGGTTATGTGAATGAAAAGCAGAATAAAGGCTGCAGCGGTCCTCTACTGCGGTCAAGCCAGGCGTCATTCGAAACTGCGGTGTCAAATGAGCCGCTCCTGAATTTTCACTGCTCTCGCATTCTCAGCTTTACGGTAGCAGAGCAACAACGGCTAAAGTCCGGTTTTCAAAGGAATTTTAGAACAGTGAAAAGTCAAATGAATGTTTAGAGAAAAAATACACTAGCTACTCTTATCAAATGATAAAAAAAAATTTTTTAATAAAAAGGCTAAGATAAAATTGGGTGTTAATAAGCATACTCCCAACCATATAGCCCATTCATTTATGTTAATAGTAAATATAATTTAAGTTTTCACATATGGACATGTTACGATGTAAAATATTTATCAGAATCAGTACAGACACTTTATTATGTAAAAAAGGAGACTTGATCTAAATGTCAAAACTGTTTGAGATTTGTCACAACATAGCATCTTATGACAAAGATGCTATGTTTGAGACACTGTAGTTTAATATTTCGCCATAATCCAGGCCATCAGCTCCTCTCATTCTCTTCAGGACTATGTTGACTACACATACTGATATTTCCAGACACTTTTACTGTAGAAATTTAGAGTTATTCATGTTTGAAATCCAGAATATGTTACATTTTGACAAAGTCCAATCGTCTTTTTCTGACAAAGATGCAATGTTTGAGACACTGTAGTTTAATATTTCGCCATAATCCAGGCCATCAGCTCCTCTCATTCTCTTCAGGACTATGTTGACTACACATACTGATATTTCCAGACACTTTTACTGTAGACATTTTGAGTTATTCATGTTTGAAATCCGAAATATTTTACATTTTGACAAAGTCCAATCGTCTTTTTGTGACAAAGATGCAATGTTTGAGACACTGTAGTTTAATATTTCGCCATAATCCAGGCCATCAGCTCCACTCATTCTCTTCAGGACTATGTTGACTACACATACTGATATTTTCAGACACTTTTACTGTAGAAATTTAGAGTTATTCATGTTTGAAATCCAAAATATTTTACATTTTCACAAGTGCTGAGCGTCTTTTTGTGTCAAAGATGCTATGTTTGAGACACTGTAGTTTAATATTTCGCCATAATCCAGGCCATCAGCTCCTCTCATTCTCTTCAGGACTATGTTGACTACACATACTGATATTTTCAGACACTTTTACTGTAGAAACTTTGAGTTATTCATGTTTGAAATCCCAAAATATTTTACATTGTCACAAGTGCTGAGCGTCTTTTTGTGACAAAGATGCAATGTTTGAGACACTGTAGTTTAATATTTCGCCATAATCCAGGCCATCAGCTCCTCTCATTCTCTTCAGGACTATGTTGACTACACATACTGATATTTGCAGACACTTTTACTGTAGAAATTTAGAGTTATCCATGTTTGAAATCCACAATATTTTACATTTTGACAAAGTCCAATCGTCTTTTTCTGACAAAGATGCAATGTTTGAGACACTGTAGTTTAATATTTCGCCATAATCCAGGCCATCAGCTCCTCTTATTCTCTTCAGGACTATATTGACTACACATACTGATATTTCCATACACTTTTACTGTAGAAACTTTGAGTTATTCATGTTTGAAATCCAGAATATTTTACATTTTGACAAGTGCTGAGCATCTTTTTCTGACAAAGATGCCATTTTTGGAACAATGTATTTCAGAAATTACCCATAATCCAGGACAACTACTACTTTAGTTCCCTTCAGGAACATGTCTACTACCTAATCTGTCATTTTCAGACACTTTTACTGTAGAAAATTGGACTTATTCATGTTTGAAAACACTAATATTTTATGTCATCAGAAGTGTAAATCGTCTTTTTCTGACAGAGATGCCATTTTTGACACACTGTAGTTCAGAATTTACCCATAATCCAGGACAACAACTACTTGAGTTCCCTTTAGGAACATGTCTACTACCTAATCTGTCATTTTCAGACACTTTTACTGTAGAAAATTGGAATTATTCATGTTTGAAAACACTAATATTTTATGTTATCAAAAGTGTAAATCGTCTTTTTCTGACAGAGATGCCATTTTTGACACACTGTAGTTAAAGATCTACCCATAATCCAGGACAACTACTACTTTACTTCCCTTCAGGAACATGTCTACTACCTAATCTGTCATTTTCAGACACTTTTACCGTAGAAAATTGGACTTATTCATGTTTGAAAACACAAATATTTTATGTTATCAAAAGTGTAAATCGTCTTTTTCTGACAGAGATGCCATTTTTGACACACTGTAGTTCAGAATTTACCCATAATCCATGACAACAACTACTTAAGTTCCGTTTAGGAACATGTCTACTACTTAATCAGTCATTTTCAAAAACTTTTACTGTAGAAAATTGGAGTTATTAATCACTTTAAGAAATTATTCATGGCGTTAGTTTGTGTATTGTAGCGTTTCAGGAATGTTGATGCCGGTTTTATCAAAACTTCTCATTTATTCGAACAGCTCTCATTACTGTCGGCCATAACCACGCCATACATCCCAGAACCACAACACAGGAACTCCTCCACTCTCGCGGTACTTTCTCACCCACCACCACGCCCCCAGCTCTCCTCCTCTGTGGTTCCATTTCCAACTCCATGCACATTCAATGTAATCCTAACAGTCATACAACAGAACAATTTAACATCTAAACAACAGAACATTAACGATTGTAACAGAACACAGGGACGCTACACTATTTTAAATAAAACAACATTGTGAGGACACATTTTTAAGTGTGCTTGATTACGTCATAATATTATATTTATTATAAATAGGTACTCCATAGCACCATCAGATGCTGCATGTGAGAATTTGGCAGACCACTTTAGGAGTAAAATCAATGCTATTAGATCTAGCCTTTTAACTCACAAATGTGTTGATTTTAATGAATGTATAACATTGTATTCATCAGAGGAAACACTGGAAAGTTTTGTCCTGGTTGATGCCGTGGCACTTGGTTCTCTCCCAGTTAAAGCCAACCACCTGCCTTCAGACCCAATCCCCACATCGTTGTTGAATACATTTCACGACTTTTTTGAGTTTGAGTTTTTAAATTGAGTAAATTGTTCTCTTCAGACAGGTGTCTTCCTGCTGCCTTTAAAAGAGCCTCTTCTGAAGAAGAGCAATTTAGATCCTTGAACATTATCAGTTACCTGAAAAGTCTAAAGAACAACTTGGAGGTGTTTCAGAAAGTATTCTTTGAGCTTGATGTCTTGAAACCAATCCCAAAGGTAATGTATTTAAAAAAATTAACTTCTGGTGTAAGTTTTCTTCTAAAAAAAGCGGTGTTGAACTTGAGGCCTGGAGGCCTGATGTCCTGCTGTCCTGCTGGACTTGGGGGGGGGGTTACCTGGAGCGTGGGGGCGGGTCTTCCTGGGAGGGCCCTGACTCATGCCTGGGGCCAGGGCGGGGGGATGCTCAGGACTCCTGGGTGGTGGTGGGGCACCTGTCTGGGGCTTGGGGTGCTCCCCTGGGGCGGGGCCCCTCGTTGGGCCCTCTGGGCGGGGTGGAGGGGCTGCTCTGCTGGTCAGGCTGGGGCTTGCACTCTCTCGCCCTCTGCGCCCTCCTGCCCTCTGGCGTGGGGGCGCCGTGGCGGGCCCGCTGGCCCTGCCTGAGTCTCGGATGTTGCTGCCCGGCGGGCGGTCCGTCTCTATCTGCTGCGCTGAGTGGGTGCTGGGGGGGTCTCGGCCCCGGCTGCTGCTGCGGTGGGTGTCTTGGTGGGGGGGCGGCTGGGTTCTCTCCCTCTTAACACATTCCACCATCCACTTCAGCAGAAAATAAATACTCATTTGAGCACAGGTGTTAGCTACAGTGAGTCAAAAATGGCATCTCTGTCAGAAAAAGACGATTGACACTTTTGATAACATAAAATATTAGTGTTTTCAAACATGAATAAGTCCAATTTTCTACAGTAAAAGTGTCTGAAAATGACAGATTAGGTAGTAGACATGTTCCTGAAGGGAACTAAAGTAGTAGTTGTCCTGGATTATGGGTAATTTCTGAAATACATTGTTCCAAAAATGGCATCTTTGTCAGAAAAAGATGCTCAGCACTTGTCAAAATGTAAAATATGTTGGATTTCAAACATGAATAACTCAAAATTTCTACAGTAAAAGTGTCTGGAAATATCAGTATGTGTAGTCAACATAGTCCTGAAGAGAATAAAAGGAGCTGATGGCCTTGATTATGGCGAAATATTAAACTACAGTGTCTCAAACATTGCATCTTTGTCAGAAAAAGACGATTGGACTTTGTCAAAATGTAAAATATTCTGGATTTCAAACATGAATAACTCAAAATTTCTACAGTAAAAGTGTCTGGAAATATCAGTATGTGTAGTCAACATAGTCCTGAAGAGAATAAGAGGAGCTGATGGCCTGGATTATGGCGAAATATTAAACTACAGTGTCTCAAACATTGCATCTTTGTCACAAAAAGACGCTCAGCACTTGTGAAAATGTAAAATATTTGGGATTTCAAACATGGATAACTCTAAATTTCTACAGTAAAAGTGTCTGGAAATATTAGTATGTGTAGTCAACATAGTCCTGAAGAGAATGAGAGGAGCTGATGGCCTGGATTATGGCGAAATATTAAACTACAGTGTCTCAAACATTGCATCTTTGTCAGAAAAAGACGATTGGACTTTGTCAAAATGTAAAATATTTCGGATTTCAAACTTGAATAACTCAAAATTTCTACAGTAAAAGTGTCTGCAAATATCAGTATGTGTAGTCAACATAGTCCTGAAGAGAATGAGAGGAGCTGAAGGCCTGGATTATGGCGAAATATTAAACTACAGTGTCTCAAACATTGCATCTTTGTCACAAAAAGACGCTCAGCACTTGTGAAAATGTAAAATATTTTGGATTTCAAACATGAATAACTCAAAATTTCTACAGTAAAAGTGTGTGAAAATATTAGTATGTGTAGTCAACATAGTCCTGAAGAGAATGAGAGGAGCTGATGGCCTGGATTATGGCGAAATATTAAACTACAGTGTCTCAAACATTGCATCTTTGTTATAAGATGCTATGTTGTGACAAATCTCAAACAGTTTTGACATTTAGATCAAGTCTCCTTTTCTATATTATAAAGTGTCTGTACTGATTCTGATAAATATTTTACATCGTAACATGTCCATATGTGAAAACTTAAATTATATTTACTATTAACATAAATGAATGGGCTATATGGTTGGGAGTATGCTTATTAACACCCAATTTTATCTTAGCCTTTTTTATTTAAAAAAATTATTTTATTATTTGATAAGAGTAGCTAGTGTATTTTTTTCTCTAAACATTCATTTGACTTTTCACTGTTCTAAAATTCCTTTGAAAACCGGACTTAAGCCGTTGTTGCTCTGTTACCGTAAAGCTGAGAATGCGAGAGCAGTGAAAATTCAGGAGCGGCTCATTTGACACCGCAGTTCCGAATGACGGCAGTGGTCCTCTGCACCCAAACGTGTCTCTGAGCTCCTTCTTTTACAAATGAAACTCCGCTTTGCTGACACCGAACCCCGGAAAACCGGCTCCACTCACAATAATCTGCATTTTGAGTTGCCAAAAGGTTCAGAATCTCTCTCTCTTTTTTTTTTTTAATTTATCCGGAAATTAAGCTTCAGAAAAGGCTCCACATAATCGATGACTTTTTTCTCGTAAATTTGCGAGATTTTAAATAGTAAATTCATGAGATAAAAATGTGTAAATTTACGTTTTTTTCAAATAAATTTACAACTTTTAAGTCGTAATTAAAAAAAAAACAGTATTAGATACAGATATCGCTGTGGAGAGCTGGGTATATTTTTAGACAAACATATATTTGTAAGAAATTATGTAATCTAGTAAGAAAACACCCTGATCTTGTCCAAATATTACATAGCTCCCAGGAGCGCTGAATAGTTTGAAACTGATTTATTTTTTTCTGGTAGGAAAAAAAGTCCTCATTTCCGTTGTGCTGAGCTTAATGCTAATGCTGCGGTTATTTCGTCACGCTTCGGGTAATGCCGTTACGCTGTCTCTTAATGTCGTCGTGCTGTTGCGTTTTTTCTTTTGTGTGTAGTGTGAGCCCTGTCGGCCACCGTAGTCCAGGATGTCCCCTAGCTTTGCCTGCAAGTGGCCGGGACAGTATGAAGGTAAAAATGTGTCTAAATGGAAGAGCTTGTAAATTATTACAAGTTCTCAGATCAAATTTGCGTTCCTTTTGGAGCGTATTTACCTTTATAGGATAGGCTCTGTTTTTCCCCGAAAGGGAAAAAACGGATTAGAAGATGAATGATTGGTTGAAAGAACCAAATCACTGCAAACTGCAAGTGAGGTTCATGAGTGGTGAGTTGAAGCTTGAATGTTTCAACCACAGACTTCATCAGTCACGTAAACCGTATGCTGCAGGTGCAGCTTCCCACACTTTGCGCTGAAAGAGAAGTCACAAAAAGCAACACCAGCGATGGACAAGTTCAGAGTTAAACGTCAGTTTACATCTAAAACATCAATCCAGGTATTTCAGAAAGGGGAATATTGTCAATATTGCTTGAGAATGTACCAAGCATGTTGCCAGCATTAAGTCATATAGCAGTGAGAATGCATTTTTACACATCAGTGTTTTATCAGTAAGGGGATTTCTAAGTGGTCTGCTGACACTCATGAGTGGTGAGGTGAAGCTTGAATGTTTCAACCACAGACTTCATCAGTCACGTAAACCCTATGCTGCAGGTGCAGCTTCCCACACTGTGCATCCGCCCGCGCATTCAAACACAGCATAAAGTCTTCATTTAGTCTTTCTGGATAAAAACTTTGAAACTGCTTGTGTGGTTAAAAAAATAAGATAAAACAGGGTAGTTCAGTGGTTATTTTCTTTTCTTTTCCCGTAGAACTTAGGACTTAAACAAACAAAATGTGACACAAAAAAGCTAAACAAACAAAATTTCTGTTGATTTAAATTGGTTGTACTTAAAACTGACTACTTAAAACTCACAATCCAGTCATCTTTTAATCTATTGTAAAAGTGTTCCAAGTGGTCCTTTCGTTTTGATTATGCCATTTTTAGCCAAAATAAAAAAAATCTGACCATAGTTTCTGCAGAGCGGCTGGAGTTCATTTGGAATTCACCTCTGACTTCTGGCCGGAGCTGTTGGAGTGGAGTGAGCCCGTCCCATGTGCCATCATCCATTTGTGTGATATACTCTACCGCTAGCTTACAGCCCCTCACAACCCCAACCCTTTGACTGCATATACAGATGGACAGAGCCGGGTGTGACGGCACCCATAGAAATTTGGCTCTGAGTAGTGAGACAGTTGGTGCATAGTAGCTCCTTTGCTAACTATTGTCCTGCTGTTTAGTTTTGAGGTTTATCAGTCTCAAGTAAGACCTTTTTAACATTTGTCTGTTTTGATAAAGAAAAAATGTCCAACACTGAATTCAGACTAAAAAGGTTCTATGATCTAATGGTGCTTAAGGAAAAGATTCCAACTGTTAATACATAATGTCTTTGCACCAAAAGGTATACTGGATATTAGTCTATAACAGGGGTCGGCAACCTTTTTTACTCAAAGAGCCATTTGGGACCGCCCCTAATGAAAAAAAAAGCACTCGGAGCCACAACCCGTTTTGACATCATTATATATATTATGCATGTATATATTAGATCAAGGGTGCTCATTAAGTCGATCGCGATCGATTTTCAAGGACATGAGTGTAGATCACGGTCCAGAAAAGATAAAAAAAAAGTACTTCTTTCTTTCCATCGTCATGTTTATTAGTTACATGTTTATTTCAACATTATTGTTTATGTACTGATGATTAAAAACTACACAGTGAGTTTACATAAAGATACTTTTGTATTAACAGATGAGGCGTTTTATTACAAAGACAGAAAGCAGCAACCATCGTATTCATGCTCTGCTGTAAACGGTCCAATGCGGGGAGCATCATGGCATATTATGAGGCTTTTGGCGCTGCTCGCTCCGTATTGATGAACCTTTCGCTGCGATGACTTCTCTTTTTCTCTCGTCTTTCCGATCGTGGTCAGAAGCGCAGGGGAGATTTCCTCCAGAGCTGAAGGCAATTCTCCTTCGGGGTTCACTCCCCTGTTCGAACCCTCAACCTTCAGAGCGGATTAAAAATGACTCCAGAAAAGTTATTCTGGGAACGACGACTACTCTTTATTTAGTGCTCCGTCCTCCGAACACACAATATATTTCACGCACACACCTCCGCTCCGTGCCCACACCGCCATCTCCACCTGCACGCCCCCCCCCTTCTTTCTCGTGGCACGCGCGCCGCTCAGCACACACCCGCAACAGTATAAAGCGTGTGCCTCGCAGCTTCCTTGATGAGCTCGTATTTATCGGACTGCAGAGCTTATAGCAGGAGGAGACACGCGGGGCGGCTTTAATAAACTCCGGTTGCTGGACTTCTACCGGGGACGTGATGTGCCGCGGGGAGAAAAAGACGTTCTGATGACAGAGTCTGCGCTGAGTGAATTTAAACTCGCGTCTGCAGTGACGTATGTGTCAGTGGATGTCCGCTTGGCCATTCTGCCTGTCAATCAAGTCCCGTACTTCTCGGTGAGGATTTTGATTGGCTGATGGATTTTCAAGAAGCACTCTCTTCCCCTTCAATCTCCCCCACGTCCCTGAAGATGACCGGTCGATCGCGACCGACGCAACGAGCTCCCCTGCTCTGAAACACACATCACCGCACACGCGAGTCCAAAACACCAGCGCAAACTCTCCGTCACCAGAAAGCCGCTCCCCGCTCCGCGCCACGCCAAGCCCCCGGCAGAAAACCACTCCAGACCCGGAGTGTTTATTGAAGCCGCCCCCCGTGTCCTCCTGCAATCAGCTCTGCAGCCCTCGCCCGACAAGCACGAGCCCACCAAGGAAGCTGTTTTTACGTGGCACGAGGCACGGAGCCAGCAGCGCCTTTGAAATGCCATGAAAAATGAACAAACTAAAATAAATTTGAATTTTTATAAAATACTCATTATTTTCCAAAGTCACAGGGAGCCACAACAGAAGGATGAAAGAGCCACGTGTGGCTCCGGAGCCATGGGTTGCCGACCCCTGGTCTATAATATAAAACATTGTGGTACCCAACCTTTTTGAAACACTGGTTTCAGTACGACTTGTTTAAAATAGTGTGGAACCCGACAAGAGGTAAGACTAGTGATTCCGATTGTCAACAGTGCTGGGGCTATCACCTCAAAAGCTTTCTGAAAAAATCATGTCGGCATAAAATCAGAACAAATCCCTATCACTATGCTGGTGCCGCCTCGCACGGACATTCATTACACCCTCCATCGCTGCTGCAGTCACATCCACAGCCTGCTGTCTTCACACTCCACCACTGATGTCGCCACGCACGAATCCTGCAACTGAATATCCCCCACTGCTCTCACACCAAGCCCGTAATAAACTCTTTCATACCCTGAGCGTGTCTACACTTGGGTCTTCACTCAAACCTGACATAAGCAGTATTAGTTGCTTATTAGTTTTGAAATCTCTCCTTCTATTTTCTTTTGGCTTTCCCTTAGCCCCATCACAAGGCACTGATTTCCTCAGAGATCCAACCCTAAGAAATGTGCCTTGGTTTTCTACCTTTAACCATGCTTCCGATCGATGGCCGTGAAAATGTTTTGGTTGTCAGTGATGTCTTTACAAGGCTTACACAAGCTTTTAGAGATGTCTTTACAAAGTTTACACAAGCTGTTCCCACAAAGGATCCAATGCTTACACAGCAGCCACAATTCTGTTAAAAGAGTGGTTTATGAGGTACGGTATGGCCACAAAGAAATGCGAAGTGTGAAAAATACAACCGAACACTTCATGATTTACTGAGAAAACTGCCACCAGAGAAGAATAGGCGATGGCCAGAGTACCTGCCAGAGGTCATGCATGCATGTAATTTCACCCCACATTCCACAATGGGTTATTCATCTTATTTCCCTCTTTTTGGAGTTTAGCCTTAAACAGGCTCATGTGAGGGTGAAAGAGTACTCAGAACAAAAAGCAGCTGAAAGGCTTTTGTTCCTTAATGAGAAGGTATAATGTCCCCCTATAACTGGTCAGGTAATGTTGTTGCGATGCTGACCTTTGGGAAGACACAAGATTCAAGTTACTTGGGGGCCAACTAATTATAAAGTAATGGACATGCAAAGCACAATGCACACAGTGGAATCTGTTGAGGGAAGTCCCACTAAACGGGTTCATCGGTCAGAGTTGAGATCTTAGGTGCCACCTGGACCCAAACCCAGAACCAGGAAAAGGTGGCAAAGCCATGTTCAGCCAGGGTTTAAAAACGGTGGGTTTTTTTATTCATTTGTAACTTTTCCAGTTAGTTTGGGGTAAGGCTTTTACCAGGACCCATCTGCCTCTAGAGTGTGTACATTATTTGATACACCCCTTTTGTGTGTAAGAAAGGCATAAGACAACTAGAAAAAAACAACACAGTACAAATTAACATACAGTAAACAACATATATGAGCTTCTGCCCAACCATCAACAAACCAAGCAGAATTACTACCCATAGTACTACACTCATTGATAACATCTTCACAAATATTGAATCTAATAGAAGTGGTCTGATGATTTGTGACATGAAGGACCACTTCCCAGTCATTTCAGTGTATTACTATGTCATTCCTGAAATATCATCTCAATACTATATATACAAACAGTTAAGAACAGATAATGTAACTAATTCATTAAAAAATAATATAAGCGTACAAAATCGGAACACTGTGTATAATGAGAGACATGTAAGTCAAGCCTATAACAAGTTTTTAGAAATATTCTGTTCACTATTCAATAAATATTTTTACATCCAGAATATAACTAAGAAAAATAAATCAATAAAATGACCTTGGTTAACAAAGAGATTTAAAACAGCTTGTAAAATGAAAAATGTTTCATACTTACAGTTTTTAAAAATTGAGAACACCAGAAGCTGAAAAACAATATAAACTATGTAAAAATTATTTATGAAAAATAATAATGACAAGCAAAAAATTATACTACAACAAAATAGTCGATTATAATATGGCAACATTAGAGGAAATTGGAAGGTCCTGAGTAAAATAAGAAATTAAAACAACAATTAATAAATGTAAAAATGAGACACCTATAGACTACAATGACATAGTTTAAAACAGTAGGTTTGTCTGGGGGTGGTGCTGGCAGCACAGACTCTTCCTGGAAGAGACTTTTTCTCACTTTGTGAAGTCACAATTATTGACATCACAAAGTGATGGTGGGTCTGGGCCATCACCAACTTGCATGAATTTGGTTTTTGTAAAGTTCACCTTGAGACCATACTTTCTTGCTTCTTTGCTGTAAATGCTTAGAGCGTTTTTGTAGCTGGCCGAGGGATGTACTGAACAGGATGGTGTCATCAGCATACTCCAGGTCAGACAAATGGTAATTGCCAAGGGACACTTCAGGGACTTGCTCACAGACCCAGGACATCAGCTGATCTATGATGCAGTTAAAAAGATCAGGAGCTGCCACACAGGCCTGGCAAACACCACTGGAGATGGGAAACCAATCTGAGTCTTTGCCATTTATGCGGACACAGCTTTCTGCGTTGCTGTAGAGCAGACTAAACAGAGAAACAATCTTGGGTGGTGCTCCAAGGGTCTAAAAGGATATTCCACAGCAGCACTGATCTAAAAATTTTCTGATCACTGATTGGGTAACATCTGATTGGAACATCCCTAGTTGTACCAATACCCAATTGGTACTAAAATCTGTCCACCAACACAAGAAACAAGAAGCAACTCCAAGGTAATCCTTGCTGCAGACCTCTCTCCTCTTTCCAATCTTATATGTCATCCTTCTCTCTTTTCTGGAAACTTGTTCACCACAGCCATTTCAAATCTCTTGGCAGAAATTACCATTTCTCCTTCCACATACCTCATTCCTGTCCTGAAAACCAATGTACCCATCACTTCCTTGTCACCTCAGTTTCCATCACCCATACGTCTGTTCAAGTTGGTCCTGTCATGGGTCAGCTGACAGCTGCACCCTCCTCCTCCCCCTTCTGTGTGTTCACCTGGTTCTCAGTTTTCAGTTCCTGATTATTTGGTTTGGTATTTAAGTTTTTGTCCTTGTTGTTTTCAGTGTCGCAGAGTCCTGTTTGTTTGTATGTACAACTGGATGTTTGACTACTTTGAGTATTCGAGTAAATCTGTTACTTTGAGTAAATCTGTGACAGTCTACTTCGAGTCTTTCCTTCCTGCGTTTGGGTTCCTTTGGTCACGAGTCGTAACATTACTCTGCGACCATGACCAACCCAGCAGGAGGTTCTCAGCTGAGGGACTTACCTGGATCATCAGCTGAAGGAGGCTCCGCCGCCGGTCAAGAGCTGGTTGCCCTGGCTCAGGAGATGCGTGGGTTCATGTCGGGGATGCGACAGCTCCACGATCGTCTCTCCAGGCTGGAGCATGCTCCTTCACCTTCGACCCGACAAACCAGACTGGGTCATCATGAGCCGTTCGATGGAACAGCTAAGGACTGCTGGGCGTTCATCACCTGCTGTCGCCTCCACTTTGATTTCAACCCCGATGAGTTCCCCTCCGAGCAGAGCAAGGTTGCCTTTGCTTTGAGCTTTCTGACGGGTAGAGCCAAACGATGGGGTTTGGCAGAGTGGGAGCGCGGAGCAGAACTTTGCCACTCTTTCCGAGCATTTTCAACCCACCTCCTTACCGTTTTCAACCCTACTACACCCCATCGAGCAGCCGCGTCTGAGCTTCTTCACCTCCAGCAGGGTCCGCGCAGCGCCTCGGACTATGCCGTGGAGCTCCGGACTCTGGCTGCCAGCACCCACTGGGCAGATGAGGCACTAGTGGACGTTTTTCTTCGGGGTCTCTCCAGCGTCCTCAAGGACGAGCTGGCGGCGAGGGAGATTCCAGAGGACCTTGAGGAGCTGATCGATCTGGCAGTTCGTATTGATCGGAGGATGCGGGAGCGGGGTCGTGAGCGACGCCACAACACCAGCCCCCGTCCTTGTCCGCTTCCTCCTGTGAGTGATCCTCCGCTCCGTTCCAGCACTCCTCGCCAGGATTTCGTTCCTTCCCCGGAGCCCATGCAGCTGGGTGCAGGACGTCTGACGGCCGCTGAGCGGCGGCGCCGTATCAGAGCTGGACTTTGTTTGTACTGTGGACGGTCTGGACATTTTGTGCGCGACTGCCCGGGGAAACGACAGGGCTCATCAACAAGGAGGGAACTGGTGAGCCGGATTTCGTCTTTTTCTTCTCCCTCCAGGCCTTCAACCAAGGTCTTAATAAACTATGCAGGAGTTCAGGAGGAGCTTGAGACCTTAATTGACTCTGGTTAAGATGGCGACTTCATTTCTTATGAAGTAATAAAGTCACTCAAGATTCCTGTTGAACATTTGCCTCCAGTTTTGCATATTCATGCCATCAATGGATCAGTCATTCATAAAGTGTCTAGACATACAGTTGACATTCACATAACTGTGTCAGGTAACCATACTGAACTGCAGAGATTTTTTGTTGTGGAATCGCTGAAACCACAGGTTATCTTAGGTTTTCCCTGGCTGTGCAGACACACCCCTCATATGGACTGGACATCAGGACGTGTATTGTCTTGGAGTTCGTTTTGTTTGTTGAACTGTTTAACTGCAGCCACTATTCGCTCCTCAGTCAAAAGACCTTCCCCCGAACCTTTGGATCTTAGCACTGTTCCTACTGAATACCATGACCTTGGCTCTGTGTTCAGCAAGATCCTGGCCAAGTCCCTTCTCCCCACCGTCCTTATGATTGGGCCATAGATCTGTGTATCCTCTCTCTCGTCCTGAGCAGGAGGCTATGGAGGAATACATTCAGGAGGGTCTCCAGGCTGGCATCATTTGTGCCTCTTCATCTCCTGCAGGAGCAGGTTTTTTCTTTGTGGGCAAACGGGACGGGGGATTGCGTCCTTGCATAGACTACAGGGGTTGAACTGCATCACTGCTCGGAGCACTTACCCCTTACCCCTATGACAGACTGCCTTTGACCAATTAAAGGGGGCCCAGATCTTCACCAAATTGGACCTCCAAAGTGCGTGCCACCTTGTCCGTACACGTGAGGGGGATGAGTGGAAGACTGCCCTTAATGGCCACTTTGAATATTTGGTTATGCCTTTCAGGCTCACAAACGCACCTGCTGTTTTTCAGAGTCCTATTAACGATGTGCTCAAGGACATGTTGAATAAGTTTGTGTTTGTAAATCTGGACGATATTTTGATCTTTCCTCCAGATCTCGGGACCCATGTGCAGCACGTCAGGGCCGTACTCCAGCGCCTCCTTGAGAACCACCTGTATTGTAAGGCCGAGAAGTGTGAATTCCACACAACACACACAAGGTTCCTCGGCCATGTGATCTCACCTGGATCAGTTCTCATGGACCAGGACAAAGTGAGGGCCGTTCTGGAGTGGCCTGTTCCTACTGGACGCAAACCAGTTCAGCGATTCCTAGGGTTTGCCAACTTCTACAGGCGGTTCATTAGAAACTTCAGTGACATGGCTGCACCTCTGCATGGACTCACATCAGCTAAGGTACCTTTTATTTGGGATAAGGGTGCAGACAAAGCATTTTCCGAGCTGAAAAGACGCTTCTCTGCAGCTCCCGTCCTGACTCAGCCTGATCCCACCAAACAATTTATTGTGGAGGTGGATGCGCCTGAGACAGGGGTGGGGGCTGTTTTGTCTCAGAGAGCGTCTGATAATAAAGTCCATCCCTGCGCGTATTTCTCCTGCAAGCACTCTCCTGCAGAAAGAAATTACGACATTGGGAACAGAGAACTACTTGCTGTTAAACTAGCCCTTGAGGAGTGGCGTTATTGGCTGGAGGGTGCTGAGAAACCATTTCTTGTGTGGACGGACCACAAGAACCTGGAGTTTATCAGGACTGCCAAACACCTAAGTCCTCGCCAGGCTAAGTGGACTCTGTTTTTTGATCGGTTTGCCTTCACCCTTTCTTATCGCCCTGGCAGCAAGAACACCAAGCCGGACGCCCTGTCTCGTCTACATCAGAGAGAGGAGGGTGGAGACTCAACTACAGCCACCCCCATTATTCCGTCACAGTTGGTTCTGGGTGCTACACGGTGGTCCTTGGAACGCAAGGTCAAGGCCATGGTTACTGATCCTGCAAACATACCATCAGGTTGTCCGGCAGACTGTCTGTTTGTTCCCTCCAGTCTCCGTCAGTCAGTCCTAAAGTGGGGACATTCGTCCCGGTTAGCCTGCCATCCTGGAGTTATGAGAACTGCCTTCCTGGTGGCCCAAGGATTCTGGTGGCCCACCATGTCTTCAGACATAAGGGCATTTGTTGCCTCCTGTCCTGTGTGTGCCAGTGTAAAGACTCCCAGAACTCCCCCTGCTGGTTTTCTTCAACCTCTTCCTTTACCCTCCAGGCCGTGGTCCCATATTGCTATGGATTTCGTCACCGGTCTCCCCAGCTCTAAGGGAAAAACAGTCATAATGATGATAGTGGATAGATTTTCCAAGCTGGTTCATGCTACATCACTAAAGGGGCTACCATCGGCCAAGGAGATGGCAGTATTGGTGACAAAACATGTTTTTCATCTGCACGGTCTTCCGCAGAACATAGTTTCTGATCGTGGGCCTCAGTTTGTAGCTTCTTACTGGAGGGAGTTCTGTAAAATGTTGGCAGTCAAGGTCAGTCTAAGTTCCGGTTTCCACCCCCAGACCAATGGCCAGGTAGAGAGGTTCAACCAAGATCTAGAGACCACTCTACGAGCTATGTGCTCAAAGAACCCCAACACCTGGTCATCTCATCTCCCCTGGGCAGAATATTCACACAACTCTCTCATCAATACAACCGGTTTTTCCCCTTTCCAAGCAGCTTATAGCTACCAACCGCCTCTCTTCCCACACCAGGAGCAGGCGGCCTCGGTTTCGGGTCCTGCTGCATTTCTGAGGCGTTGTCGTCGTTTTTGGGAGGGCTTCCGACACCGGTTGCTGAGAAACTAAGAGAGGTTTACCGCTGTTGCCAACCGCCGGAGGACTGCCGCACCTGAATACAAGGTGGGAGATCGAGCGTGGTTCTCTTCCACAGACATTCCACTCAAAGGGGGCTCTAGGAAGCTGATGCCTCGCTACATTGGTCCATAATTGACATCGTCAACCCTGTGGCAGTCAGGCTTGGTCTGCCCCGTACTCTCAGGGTTCACCCGGTGTTCCACGTCAGCAAACTCAAGCCTGCAAAGGACTCACCTCTTCAGCCTCCTCCCGTGCCCCCCCCTGCACCTCGTATTGTGGATGGAGGTCCTGTCTACACTATTCGGGAACTCCTCGCCTCCAGGAGGGTTGGTCGAGGTGTCCAGTATCTGGTGGACTGGGAGGGTTACGGCCCTGCTGATCGTCAGTGGGTGCCAGAGCGCCATGTCCTCGACCCAAACTTGATTGCCCGTTTCCACCGTGACCACCCTGATCAGCCTCGTCGGGGTCCGTCTGGGAGCCGGACTTTGTGAGGGGGGTTATGTCATGGGTCAGCTGACAGCTGCACCCTCCTCCTCCCCCTTCTGTGTGTTCACCTGGTTCTGTCAGCTGTTTTCAGTTTCCTGATTATGTGGTTTGGTATTTAAGTTTCTGTCCTTGTTGTTTTCAGTGTCGCAGAGTCCTGTTTGTTTGTACGTACAACTGGATGTTTGACTACTTTGAGTATTCGAGTAAATCTGTTACTTGGAGTATTCGAGTAAATCTGTGACAGTCTACTTCGAGTTTGAGTCCTTCCTTCCTGCGTTTGGGTTCCTTCAGTCACGAGTCGTAACAGGTCCACCACTGTCTTCCCTCTAGGGATACCCTGGATCAGCTCAAACATGTCCTTCCAGAATTTGTACTTCTGCTCTAGCTCACATCCTACCTGATGGATGTACCTCTGACAACATACAGCATCACATCTTCAACAATAAGATCAAGACTTATCCCCCTATCTGACACTATCCTCACCTCCAGAACATGTTTAGCCAACCCCTACTTCAGGATCATTCCTACATTGTTTTTCTTCCTATCACTCACTTGATAGGACTGGAGAAGGAAAGTCTCCGTGCTGCTACTCTGATAAGAGCTGGACAGATCCAGGTTAACAAAGCAGTGATCATGGATGATAGCATGGCAAAACTGGTGGCTTACCTTCACCCACTGTAGTAGAAAATTGAGATTTTCCTGGAGCAATCAAAAGTTTAGTCTCTGCATGAGTCTGGCAGTTAATTGTATTTTTGGTTTTTAAACATTTTTTTATTGAGAGTTTGAATTGATAGGATAAAAACTGCTTTTATTTTCTGCACTTTAGCAGCCTTTTGTAAACTTCCCACACTAACTTAATTGTCCTTATTTTATGATACTTGATGAATATTAAAACATACTTGTGAAATATCTGGAAGCTGTCAGTCTGATTTAACAGCTGTACCACAGGTAATTGTACAAAACACAGAAATACTAGCGGCCATCAGAGAAACACATGCAAAGGCAGAATCAGCAGTTCCATTTAATAGAGAGAGTTTCAAGTTTTTAAAGCAGATTTCAAAGGAAGAAGAGACATTTGTTTTTACGTCTACAGGGGATTGCCCGGGACATGAAATCATGTAAGCATTGTCAGTATTTAAACATGTTCTATGTTGATTATGTTCCAACAATAACAATGTTAAACTTTCATTTTGCAGTTGTTTAAAGACTAATTAAAAATGCAAAGGTTTTACCATCACAACACCAATAGCATGCAGTGCATTAATGTCATTAACTTCATTAACAGGAGTTGTAAACATTAAATCTTCTGTCACACGTTGGAACTTCAATTTCCACCTCAGAGCCCCAGAGCATCCTTCTGCACTGTGCAACCCAGCAGTGCATTTGCAGCATCAACACACTCCTGCACACATGGAGCTGAAAGAGAAGTCAGAAAAATCAACACCAATGATGGACAAGTTCAGAGTCAAGCGTCAGTTTACATCTAAAACATAAATCCAGATATTTCAGAAATGGGATTATTGTCAACAGTGGCAGTTCTACCCTGAATTACTCCCCGGGCGAGATCCTCCCCCAGGCGCCGCCCCCCATAGAGTCACTTTGTCCATGTCAACAGACATGTTTTATTGTCATTGAAATTAAGAAATTGATTTAAAAAATATGTTTATCAGAATTCTGCACTGCTTTATAACAGTTATCAGAACATAAAAATAAAAGGCCATAAGCATGGCAAAAATACAGTTAGGTAGGAAAATATTTAATCAAACACAATATTGAATACATAATATAAAATAAATATTATAAAGCACAAATCTTATATCACTTAAATAACACGCTAAAATAAATATAACTGCAGCACCAACACACTAAGAACAGAAAACACTGACTAAACCCTAACCTTTCTAGCCTTCCTTGATGCAAACTGCATCTAACCGTGAGGACATACCCTTTTCTTTGTCTCATTTCTCCTTCTCTTTTTTTCTTTCCTTTTTTAGGCACCAGATGACTTTGACCTTTTGTTTCTCCGTATTTCAGATGTTTTTGGCATTTAGCATAAATGTCCTCACGAAGGCATCAAGTCCGTCGACTAAACCAACTGTCACCTTAGTGACAACATTGTTTTGTTTTCCCATTTTCTATTGGGACATTTAACACAAACAATAACCCAAAATAGCATGATTCTTTATACCTATATAATCAATTTAGGTTATAGAATGTCACCATGTGACTGACTTTTAAAAAAGTTTTATAAAGTAGATTCCACCCCCACGCCCTCGTCCCCCACCTGGCCAATTCATTTGGAAGCGACCCACAGTTGAGCTGATTCGCCGCAGCCCCCCCCCCCCCCCCCTTCTTCACACATTTCCAGTAGGAGCGCGTGCAGCTGCACCTAGGGGCGCCAATTCGCTACACGGCGGCACTGTCGCTGTTTTTATTTTTCTTGTCTCATCGAGCACTGAGCCGCGGCCCGCGACTGCCCCCTCCCCACCCCCACCCCCCCACAAGACGATCCAGCCAGGTTTGGCACATGCGCAAACGCGGTGGTGCTTCGTGCTCACCTCTCAGCCGGCACCCTTCACCCCGCGCCCCCTCCCTTCTCCTTCTTCACACACATTTGCGTCTACTTCTCAAAGACAGGAGAGAGAGAGAGCGCAGCTGCGGGGCGGGACGCCGCCAGCTTCCAGGCTGTTAGAAACTCTGGGACATAAGTAAACCAATAGTGGTGCATACATTATTTTACACGGCTGAGCCGCCGGCGCCGCCCCCCTTCATTTTTGCGCCCCAGGCAACCGCCCGTATCGCCCGTGCCTAAAACCGCTACTGATTGTCAAAATGATTTGAGTCATGTTGAAGGGAAAAAATGTTTTTAACACATCAGTATTTTATCAGTAAGGGGATTTCTCAGTGGTCTACTGACAAAAAAATTTCACCAGTTGTTGCTATCAAGCAAAAACCCAAACATTTCATGGTTTCCTTGGCCTTGTGTTTCATTGTCCTGCTGAAATGTCCACCTTCTTTTCATTTTCAGCAGATTTTGTATCCAATGCGTTTTTCTATTCATCTAGCTTTCACTCATCCTGCCACAGTACCACTTGCTGAAAAAGCAGCCCCAAACCATGATGCTTCCACCCCCAAACTTAACTGGTGCCATAGTGTTCTTGGGGTGGTGGATGGTGCTATTTCCTCTCCAAACAGTGTGTAGGAATCAGTCAAAAAATCCATTTGGTTTTCATGTGACCGTACTACAGTCTCCCAGTAATCCACTGAGTTCTACAAATGTTTTTTTTTTCCTGAACTTGTTTTTTCACCAGCATTGGGGTTTTGCGTGGCGAGCATGCATGAATACCATGATTCAGCAGATTGCTTAACACATTGCTCAACAATACCTGCCAATGCAATGTCTTCCTGAAGATCTTAGAGAACTCTCCTGATTATTTTTTGGACTCTTCAAACATGAATCTTACACCTGATTATTGTCAAATTATAGTGAATTTACTAGGGGCAAAAGGATTAATTGGATATCTATTCCAATGATCCAACCAGATCGATCTGCACATTATCTCGGCACTCTTCATTACAGTTTACAGTTTATATTTGCACACTTGTACATACTGTTGTTTGTTTGTTTGATTTTATTATATTACAATGTTTTTTACTATTTTTCTTTCACTTCCTTACTGTACTTGCACTGATGGCGATGCTTAAATCTCATTGTAGTATGAACAATGAGAGTAAAGCAAATCTAATCTAATCTAATCTAAGGCAAGATTTTACTTGAATCGAATCGACCAATACCAAAAAAAAAAAAATGGTTTCAAAGTGAGATCAATCGATCAATCTAAATGGTTCTTTCCATAATGTACAGTAGGTTTTATTTTACTTTAACATAAACTTTGGATTCTTTGGATGTGGAAAAACAACAGTGGGCTGAACTTTAGGAAACTAAGATGTGAATGGATTTGACATTCATTCTTGTTTACTTGTTTGTTTGAACAAATATTACATGTACACTTGATTATCTTGGAGAAATCCAATGAATGTGGAAAACGTCACTGTTCAGTTCCAGGAATTTCTCTCTGAGTCACACTGGTGGAAGTTTTGGATAAAAATGATCTGGATCCATTTTATTGACTATGACCATCATATTGACTATGAATCATTTTGTTAACCATAAGTTATTATATGAATCAATTGTTGTTAAAATAAATTATTGCACCCTTATGGACTTATAGCAGCTGATATCAGTTGTACTGATAGGATGCAGAGTTTTTCTCTCAATACTTACAGATTTCAGATTTCAATCTTGGTCCTCTTTGCTATTTAGCACCTTCTCATCTTCACGTCTTCTATACTTACTACCTGTGTCATTTTCATTTATTATGATTCAACTTAAATGTTCAGATTTCTTTGTATGAATTCAATATGTGGTTTGATGGTGAACATTGTGTCAGTAGGCCACGTAGAAATCCCCTCACTGATAAAATGTTGATGTGATGAACTCATTTACTTTGCTGTAAAAATATTGTTTTAGTCTTTATATTTGGTTTCGGTTTTCACCAATTTTTTGAGTATTTCATCACTAGACACTACACTCACCTGTAAATGTACAACTACATCAGTTAAAAGTACTTTCCCATTCTACACATATTACCGTTCTGAGCTTGGACCCATGAAGCAGCCTTCACAGCCAGAAGCTCCCATTCATCCTTTGCATCCATCTTGAATCCATGAAGCCAGATCAGAGCCAGAATGGTGGCCCACACCTCACTGCTGACCTTTTCAACCAAATCAAGTCAAATGTGAAACACAAAGAAAACATAAGAAGAAACAGTCTAGCTAACATTTTAAAGTCTTAAGACTTTCAATGTTTTCAGTTCTTTTACTCTTCTAAACAGCTTGATTTTTTTCTGACATTAGCCGCGTTTACATGGGCAGAATATCTTGATGGGATCAATGGTCGGGTTAAAATTCACCCGTGCACATGGGCCCAGAAAACCTATTTCTGATTAGAACAAGCAATCCCATGGGTCACACTTTCGGTTGGTATGAATCATTTGGGCATGCGCAGTAGTGTTAAAAAACCCCGGAAGAGGAGATGGGTCCCGTTGTAAACAAACCTTTGCTGCCACAGACATTTATGCAGTAGCTCGGTAATACACGAGACGATCTTCCTAACTTGCTTTTTATTAATGTTGTGAATATTATGAAGCGCCTGTTTGCTCATCATTTTAAATAATCCGTGTGGTCACTGCTTTTTTTGTGGAAGAACAGAGCTGGCAGAAGGGTTAGGACAGGCTATAAACACGGGCTAACAACATTAGCCTTGTGGACACAAAATCCAGGACCATGCGTGAAACGCTGCAATCTGCATCTTGGCTGCACGTAAATGTTTGGGAATAACATCAGCCTTTATTTTGTCAGGAGACAGCTGGAAACACAAATCCACGTCATTGTTTGAACAGTTTCTAAGGACTGAGCAACATTTTTTTCTGCTCTGAAAAGTTCACACACCGCCCCAAAGCCGCTGTGTGTGCTGACGGCCCGAGCTCTGCTCGAACACGGTTCCTCCTGAGTCCTGCAGCCGCTAACCCAGAGCGGCGGGACGGCTCTCAGTCTGAACTCTCCCACACATAACAAAACAACAAAACGCACACGTAACAAAGCATCCCTCCCTCCCCTCAAACAAAGTTATCCGGCTCCTCTGCTCACTTGGTCCACTGGCACCCGAGCCCGGAGCTCGGGTGCCAGTGGACCGAAGCGCTCCTGCCCTGGATCCCCCTCGTGAAGGGTGTAAGAGAGGGGAGAGGCAGAAAGCCAGCCAAATTTTGATCCGAGCGAGTCTGATCGGGGCAGACTATTCCGAACGCATGACGCATTTTCTTTCCGATCAGGCGTTCTTTCCGATTACTGTTGCCCATGTAAATGCAGCTAGTGACTCACCTCTGCAGGCTTTGACTTCTCCACCTCCTCACTTGCTTTTTCCAGCACTGAGGCCAGAGCTGCATCAAGCAGCCAGCAGCCGGACGCCTTCTGGAGGGAAACCAGCTGCAGCAGAGGGTCTCTACGGGGCTGCTCGACCATATCGACGTCTATTGTCAAAAAGGAACTGCATTATGTAGGATAGGCGTTCTGGTAGACCAAAAACAATAGCTTCATCTCTCTTACATAGTCAAAACTTTCGTGTTTTTATACATTTAAACAGAAAGTGCTGCACTTATGAAACAACACATTTTGCTGGAGACAGAGGGGTTGCTGGGAAAAAGCAGGGTTATCTCCATTACAATGATTGTAAATGCATGATAGGAGAAAAGTCAGCCCTGCAGAGAGTTTGATCAGAATTGGTCCTACAGAGGGTTGGGAGGCCTGACAGCAGCCCTGACCTCCATTACATTGAATTGGTTTTTGTTGTTTTGTTTTGTTTCTTTCAGACATTCTGATTTGCAACTAATCTTGGTTAAACACAGTGATGCCATCCCACAGAAATGTTTGGCCAGGCAGATCAAACACTGAAGCCAAGAGAAAGAAACGGTGTTTGTAACTAAGAGAATTCTCATTCAGTTATTCAGAAACAGAAGCCTGGGAGTTATTTTTTTTACTCTAAGCTAACTTTTATCTCTCATATTAAACATGTGGTTAAGATGTTTTTTTATAATGATAGAAATGTGGCTGTGGTCCATCCACGTTTCTCTCTGTTGCTAACATGGAGACGCTGATGCGTGCTTTTATCTTCTGCTTGCAGAGCATCAAGAACATTAAGAACTTCAGCTTCTCCAGATCTCTGCTGCACGAGTTCTCATCACGATCTCACATCATGATGCTAAAATCCCTGCAGTGCCTCCTCATATGCTTAAGATAGTTGTGATGGATTTTAAATGTCTTAATGGTCTTGTGCCTTCTTCTTTGTCAGACTTTTTAGTAATATATGAACCCTCGCTGACCCTCACATCCTCCAGCACTAGTCTACTAAGCATTCCATCTGTAAAGACCAAACCTACTGAGAGGTGTAAAGCTCTTTGTTTTGTGTTACATAAGAAAAGTGCTATATTATGGAGGTTTTATCTACAGCATAATTTAAACAAATCAATACTAGAAGTTCCTTTTTAAAATGAAGCTGCACTCTACAGACAAATGTCCAAACTATTTAACTTAAGATCTGATTTGATGTGATTACCATGAGGGGGTGTCAGACTGCTCTGGCTCTGATACTATATCCACACACTGCTGACACTCCAGTTTTTTGTTTGTTTTTACAATTGTATTACAAAAGCTTCTTCCATTAGAAATATAAATGTTTCATTTTCAGACAGAATTGCAGGAGTGTCTATATTTGTCCATGATTGTAGGTTAGCTTGTCCTCCAGCTTTCAAAGTTCACCAGTAAACTATTGTATAATGTGCATAATGTCCTCAGAGGGATCCTCCACATCAGTGACTGACCCTTCTCAGTGAACCGGGTCGCTGCTATGGGATCTCCTGGGTCTGACTCTGTCTATTTTGATTTTTCTGCTATTACTTAAAGAACATGTCAGTAATTACTTATTTAACTTTCACTGATCATTAACAAAAAACAATTTAAGTGTTTGCATAAATTTAAACTTGCCAATGTTTTTTTTCACTTGTATCAAATGAAAATGAGTTCATTGTGATTCTATAAATAAAGATTCATGACTGCACAGTTTTGATCCAGATTCCAGACAAACATGGATCTATCTCCATCAGAGTGGAGAGAGCAGGGAGCTTGTGGCCCGCCGTTGTAAGTTCTACATTACAAGCTTTTCCCAACGTCTGCTAATGATTAAAAACAATAAATAAATTCAACTTTAAACTCAGTTTTCTGTATTTATGTCCTCCAACACAAAAAAGTGCCATAAGAAAGTGTTAAAAACACCAAAAACAACAAAAGTTTCTCGCAGTGTGTCTTTCTTTAAAAATAAATTAGTTTTATTTCGTAATATTGCATTAGTTACTTCTAATATCTCAAAATTCATATAAATATTTGTAGTCACTTGCAGTATTAATAATAAATAAAAAGATTTATCACATGATACACTAAAATAAAGCAACATTTTAGTAAAACTGAATAATGTCAATATATTTAGTGAAAGAATCTCTGTATAACCCAATTAACGTTTTAAAATGAATTTCTAGCTGTTTATTCACATGTTGTTGTGAGTTCATTTATTGTTATACTAAAGAATAAACAAAATAATTTTTTTATTTTCTTCATCCTATTTTCACTTACCTGCACGAGCAGAACACTTCTTCATCATAGGAAGATGACGAGAAGGACCTTTAGAAGAAGAAATAAACACAAATGCAACAAAATGATTAAACAGAATCTAATCTTTTTTTTTTTTTTCTTGATCTTGTTCACACACGCATACTTATGCCTTCAGACCAACTAGTGTGAAATATTTCATTCATTCAATCATGCAAACTATTAGTGTAAAGGTGAGCTAACACCTGTGCTCAGGTGAGTGTTTATGTTCTTCTAAAATGGATGGTGGAATGTGAAAAGAAGGAGGGAGAGTGCCCAGCCATCCCCACACCAAGACCCCCACTGTGGCAGCAGGCAGAGAACAACCGCCCCCTGGGCGATCACATCCCCCACCCAGGCCAGGGCCAGCAGGACCGCCGCGAGGCCCCCAGAGCCAGAGAGCAGGGAGGCATGGGGGGAAAGAGAGTGCCGCCCCAGCCCAACCAGGAGAGCAGCCCCCCCGCCACGCCGGGAGGGCCCAACGCAGGGCCCCACCCGAGAATAGTGCCCACAGCCCCAGACGAGCACCTCATCACCACCCAGGAGTTCTGGGTATCCCCCACACTGCACACAACTTTAAGTTATTCTCTACTTTTGTTTCAGAGTTTCTGTAATACTGTAAAAGAAAAAATTAAATAATTGTTGAACTGTCTCCATCTTTACTTTTACCTGCAAGAAGAGAACACAGTGGCATCATTGAATCTTGAAGAGGACGACCTAAGAAGAAGAAACAAACACAAAATGCAACAAAATGATTAAACAGAATCTAATCTAAGGCCCCACCGGGTCTCCACCTGCACCTCAATGGGTGCTGAGTTTTCTCGTGACCTGTAGACCCCAAACCTCCCCCACTCTGAACCTTCTCTGTCTTACCACCACTCAAAAAGGAGGTATGTCAGCTTAACCCTTGTAGGTAGAGTCTGGGTTGTCTGGTGTTCATTCAGTCTGGTGTCTTCCAGCTCAGTTGCTGCCTCGCTCAGTATTTCAGTAGAAACATTAAAAAAAACTTCTCCTTTATTACTGATGACAATAAATGAGCTCATAAAGAACCTAAATCTAGATTTTTCTCAGAGCCAAACCTGGTAAATTCACACATTTGTCTCCACTCTGAACACAACTTTCAGTCATTCTCTACTTTTTTAATCTTAAAGAAATCTAAACATATATTAGGATACAACAGTAGATATTTATTGTAGTGCTCCTTAATATTACCATATTTCACCTACTGTATAGAAATTTGGGGGAATAATTACAAGAGCTCACTACATCCTCTCTGTTTACTTCAAAAACGAGCCGTCAGAATTGTACATAAAGCCGGATATCTTGATCATACAAATAATCTATTTTATAAATCTAGACTTTTAGAATTTTACGACCTTGTGGATTTTTAAACTGCACAACTTTTATACAGAGGCAGAGGGAAATCATTACCATTGAATATCCAAAAACAATTCTTAGAAAATGAAGGAGGCTACAGACTGAGGGAATGTAGGAACTTCAAGATCAAATTGATAAGAACCACAAAGACAAGTTTCTGTGTGTTTCTGTGTGGCACTAAACTTTGGAACGGTTTAAGTAATGAGCTCAAAAAATGTTCAAATATTCAAATATTCAAGAAAATGTATAAAGAAACTCTTATTTCAGGATATGAAGATAAGAGGATTTAAGGATCAACAGGTGTTTGAATAATTCCAAATCCATGTGTGAACTTGACTGTGGTGAAACAACCAAAGCTCTTTTAGTTACAACCACTGAGTGTTACATTGTAATGTGCAATAATGATTACTGAAAGGTTTGAATTACAACCAATAAGCTATTGATTTTGTTTTGATCTGCAATGTGCAGCAATAATTTCTGGTTTAATGTTATCATGTGTTCTAAAGATAATCAATTATTATTACATATCAGTATCGTTACTGTTTACTGAAATCATGAATGAATGTTTTCTGAAGATTATCAATCATTACTAGGCACTGGATTTAGTTATCAGAACCGGAGTTAAAACACTGTAAAACTATCAAATGAATGAACTCAGTAGGGGTGGGATTATATAAGCTTGCTTCTTCAAACTCCTTTTTAAGCAATAAATCAAACTCTACTTATACTTTAGTTAATGATCACTGTATTTAATTAAGCAAATGTGATTTAAGTGACATTTTTGTTTTGATTTATTTTCTGTCTTTTTAACCTATGCATTTCATCATCTCTGTAATGAGTTTGAATAAAATGTGTAAATTCTTTATTGTTTTGACTACAGTGCTTGAAATAAAAATCAAATAAATAAACTTTTGTTTCAGAGTTGACATGCTCTCATCAATCATCAACTTTAGTTTTTTTTTTCACAAAGTTACAAGGCGATCAAACATGAGTGCGTCCACGTTCATGGAGAATATTTAAAAACCATTAAACTCGACCTTTAGCTGTGATTTTTGTTAGAAACTGAGACTTTATGAGCCATGTTGGCATCCTCACCGAAAGGAAGTGGGGGCATTAAAAAGTGCAATGTAGGGGGGCATTTGAATGGTTTTGTTTGCCTCCGCTTGAGCCTCTAAACTTGATTTTCAGGGACAGTTTGACCAGCTTTAAAAATGAGAGCTGTTGGCCAAAGCTGCAGCAATGCTGTGGGGATCAAACAAAGTTGAGGACTTTAAATAAAATTACAAGAATTGGTGCGATCACCACATCACAAAACCTTGGAGAGACTGAATATTACCAAAGTAGAATAAAATGTAAACAGGGATTTAAGTCAGCAACAAGAATAACAAGAACATTTGTTTTGTCATAAACTAAAATAAAGCAATGTTTTAGTAAAACTGAATAATGTCAATATATTAAATAAATGAATCTCTGTATAACCCAATTATTGTTTTAAAAGTACTTTTAGCTGTTTATTTTTAACATATTGTTGTGTGTTTGTTCATTTTAACCATAAAGAATAGACAAAATTTTTTGAATTGTCTCCATCCTATTTTCACTCACCCACAGGAGCAGAACACATCGCCATCTTGGGACGACGACCTTTAGAGGGAGAAACAAACACAAAATGCAACAAAATGATTAAACAGAATCTAATCTAAGGCCCCACCGGGTCTCCATCTGCACCTCAATGGGTGCTGAGTTTTCTCGTATAGACATCTAGACATGAGCTTGTCTTCCAGGTCAGTTGCTGCCTTGCTCAAATTGTGATAGAAGTTGCTGTTTGTGAATGTTGGAACATTGAGCTAAAAGTTCCTTGGCACTTAGACTTGATTGTGGATTTGGAAGCATCCATTCACTGCAAATTCTCTCTCTCTCTCTCTCTCTCTCTCTCTCTCTATATATATATATATATATATAATGTATATGTAAGGGTTAATGGCCGACGAAGTGTGCGGTTACTACTTTTTAACGCACGCCGTGGAAGCCTGAACCGTCCGACGCGAAGTGCGTTAAAAAGTACAAATCGCACACTTTGAATGCCATTAACCCACTTATACCATGGTCACTTACAAAAGCAATACATATTAACCAGGTTTTAGTCCTTCATTCTTGTTTTTTTTCGATTTGGATAACTTTTCTCATAAGCAGCGGACTATATGTTACGTGATGCGGCGCGATGCGGGTTAAATAAAGCATCAATTCAGAGGGAAAGTTAATCGCTTACCGCTTGTTTTTGCTCAGATGATGAAGCAAAAGGTTGTTTTACAGAAGCCGGCGCAGTGATACAAAACATTTAAGCTAGCCGACCGGAACTTCTTTTTTCACCGTGCGGTTATCAGATTTTAATGCATACCCAGCAGCCAATCAGAATCGAGTATTCAACCGGACCATGGTATAAATCTATTTATATATATATACACACATATACATACATGCAAGCCACACCAGGCAAAATTCACACATTTTTCTCCACACTGCACACAACTTTATGTTATTCTCTACTTTTGTTTCAGGGTTGAAATGCTCTCATCAATCATCAACTTTGTTTTTTTCCCCACGAAGTTACAAAACTGATTGTGTCCATGTTCATGAAGAATATTTAAAAACCATTAAACACAACCTTTAGCTTTGATTTTTGTTAGAGACGGAGACTTAATGAGCCATGTTGTAAATAAAATTACAGGAATTGGTCCAATCGCCATATCACAAAACCTTGGGAGACTGAATATTGCTTCACTAGAATAAAATGTAAACAGAGATTTACTGTAAGTCAGCAACATGAAAAACAAGAACATTTATTTTGTTACAAACTAAAGTAAAGCAACATTTTAGTAAAACTGAATAATGTCAATATTTTAAATAAAAGAATCTTTGTAATTATTATGTAAATTTTTTTTTAACGCGTTATTTTAATTTACCTTATTTTAATGTTTTATTGTTTTTATCAATGTTTACTTTTTGATTCTCATATTTATTCATTTTTATTTCCGGTGCTTCCTCAGCTGGAGCCCCTCCCTCTGGGTCGGCTGCTGTTCAGCCACTGCAGCTCAGATGGGGACCTGCACCACCACTTAGCTGTGGTGGAGCGGTCCCCGCCTGTGATGCTGCATTTGGCTGTCTATGCGCCTGTTCACGGAGGGGGAGGTTCCAATTACCAGCGTTTCCTGCATCCTGTTTTTGTGCTCAGCCTATTTCTTATTGTCCTTTGCCATCACTTAGGGGGTGGGAGGTGTGAGAGGAGTGGGGGGCTAGGTACGGGGAGGGGGGCCCTATTTATTTATTTATTTTTATTTTATTTAGTTTTAAATCGTCAATGCCTGTTTTTATATTTTGTTGTGTTTTAATGTAAAGCACTTTGTGTTATATTTTTATATGAAAAGTGCTTTATAAATAAAGTTTGATTTGATTTGATTTGATTTGATTTGATGTATATCAATGCAGAGATGGGAGGCAAACGGTTCCAAGGCAAGAGATTTATTACCATAACAAAGAGCGCTGCCGAGCAGAGAAACCAAACAAAACTAACTGGAGGCTAACCAGGTAAACAGGAAGAAGATGGTATGGACCAGCACAGGGGACAGCAGAGAAAAGACATATAAGAAAACAGGACTGACAAGACAGTTGACAACGACTACGGGAGATTGGGACAATGGACAATGGACAATGGAACTTAAACTCAAAACTAGGACATGCAGGGAGAAACCTTCAAATTAAAACAGGAAGCAGAATTCTGATCATAACAGAAACAAAACAAGCAAAAACTGAGATAAAAAACCCTAATAATGACAGAAATGCCCAATTATTGTTTTAAAAGTACTTTTAGCTGTTTATTTTCTACATGTTGTTGTGTGTTCGTTCGTTTTAATGATAAAGATCAGACAAAACAATTTTTTATTTGTCTCCATCCTAATTTTACTCACCCACAGGAGCAGAACACATCAACATCATGGGAGGACAATGAAAAAGACCTTTAGAAGAAGAAACAAACACAAAATGCAACAAAATGATTAAACAGAATCTAATCTAAGGCCCCACCGGGTCTCCATCTGCACCTCAATGGGTGCTGAGTGGTCTCGTGCCCTGTAGACCCCAAACCTCCCCCACTTTGAACCTTCTCTGTCATACCACCATTTAAATAGGAGGGCCAACACAATACACCCCCCCCCACCCCTATTTCAAAATGGCCTCATTTCTTGACTGAAGGTGTGTGGAGGTTCTTTGAGTGTCAATGCATGTTGAGGGGCTCATATCAGAAAAAGAAAAATGTAAAACCTTTCCAGTTATAATCTTGTCCTTCCTCCACCCTTTGCCCCCCAGTTGTGGACTACAGTTTAAATGGTAAAAGACTCACCAGGGGTTGGAACATTTCTGCGCACCAGAGGTCCTTGAACAGCATCACCATTGTCTTTGTTGACAGCAATGAAGGCAGTGTGATGACTGCTCACTCCTGATTGGACACTGAGCTCCACCACCTTCCTCTTCATGTCTTCATCGGACTTTCCTCTGTTCTCTCTTTCCTCAGACTCCAGAGAACGAATCAAAATACGAGCAGCTAACCTGTGGACTGTTAACCTACAAACAGAAGAGAAGGAAAAAGGGAGGTGAGGATGAGAAAATGAAACCAATTGTAGTTTTTTGTCCTTGTCTAACTGTATAGTGAGGGATGACTGTCCTGTTTTATGACGGTATTATGGTGTTTGTCAGAAAAGTCCATAATGTAATTCATGTATTCTTGACACTCAGAAGTAGAGCCACCAACCTTTGTTATCACTTGGAGCAGAGCCACCAAACATGTTTAATCTCAGCCTGAAATAAACAATGATTCTCCAGCAAAAACAACAAAGGTAAGACCTGCAAAGCAGCAACAGGTTAAACTACCAGAAGAAGGGGTTCCGGTGACGTCACTCTACCGAATTGCAGCTTAACGCAGTAGCTCTCTCAATAGCCGCGTTTACATGGTCAAAAGTAATCGGAAAGAATGCCTGATCGGAAAGAAAATGTGTCATGTAAACGCGCCGTTCGGAATACTCTGCCCCGGTCAGACTTGGGCCTTTGGATCAAACTTTCTTTCCGATCGAGATAGGTGGGTTATATCCTTTATCCGATCGTGGAGCATGTAAACGGTCATTCCGATCGTGTGTCACTTCTGCTCTGGTTTACGTCATTCATAGACGGTGTTTCGCTGATGGAAAGCTTTGGAGCGCATACGGGACCAAACAGCTGTTCTGCGGCGGCCCCCTGAAAAGCGCTGCTCCGCTCTCGCCCCGCTGGCTCTCTGCCTCTCTTACACCCCTCACGAAGGGGCTGCCGGGGAGGAGCGCTTCGTGCCCAGTGAGGTCTGGACCCGGCACCCGAGCTCTGTGTTCGGGCTCCGGTGCCAGTGGACCGAGTGAACCTCTCTGAGCAGAGCAGGCGGATTTATTAATGTGTTTGGGGGGTGCTTTGTTACGTGTGCGTTTCGTTGTGTTGTTATGTGTGAGAATTCGGACTGCAAGCCGACCCGCCGCTCTGGGTTAGCGGCTGCAGGACTCAGGAGAACCGAGCAGAGCTCGGCCCGTCAGCTCACACATTTGGGTCGGTGTGTGAGCTTCAAAGCAGAAATGTCGCTCAGTCCTTAGAATCTGTCCAAACAATCACGTGGATTTGTGTTTCCAGTTGTGTCCCGACAAAATAAAGGCTGAATAAAGGCTTATTCCCAAACATTTGCGTGCAGCCAAGCTAATGTTGTTAGCCCGTGTTTATAGCCTCTCCTAACCCTGGCTTCAAGCTCCCCCTGCACAAAAAAGCAGTGACCACACAGATTAAATATAAAACGATGAGCGAATAGACGCTTCATAATATTCATAACATTAATCAAAGCAAGTTTGGAAGATCGTCTCATATATTACCGAGCTACTGCATAAATGTATGTGACAGCAAAGGTTTGTTTACAACGGGACACTTCCTTCCGGGAGTTTTAACACTACTGCGCATGCCCAAATGATTCATTCCGACCGTAAGTGTGACCCATGGGAACGTTTGTTCTAATGGGAAAAAGGTTTTCTGTGCCCAGGTGCACGGGTGAATTTTAACCCGATCAATGATCCGATCAAGATATTTTGCCCATGTAAACGCGGCTAATTTAACTTTTTCACCCCGTAAAAACATCAGATTCTTTTGAAGGCCCGTACACACCGGGACGAATATTTGCCAGCGTTTTTCGCCACGTCTTTTGTGTTCCCACCCAGGCGATTTTTGCTGACGATGAGCCGAGCCAACATGCAATTTCATTCCCTGACATTAGATGGTGCTTAATGTAAAACAGAAATACTCCTGTACACAAGGTGGTTTTCACTCAGAAGAAGAGAGCCAGTATTTACTCGCTTGTCAGAATCATACAAAGAAAACATGAATAGTTCAAGCACCAGTAGCTCCAGCTCCAGTTCCAATGATGAAGAAATTATTGTTTTGAAATTATTATTTTTAAAAAGTGACTCTTTGACGCGGGGCTTTTTTTCGCGTCGGTGTGCACACTCACATTGGTGCCCTTTGTTTAGTCAGGACGCGTGAAACGTCAGTGAATATCGCGTGCGAAATTCGTCCCGGTGTGTACGGGCCTTAAGAAAAAGTCGGAAAATAGCATAGGAATAAGCAGGGTGAACATGGTGAAAAAAGAAAAGCAGAAAGGCCCGACAGGGGAACGCACAAATGAGGAAAACGCCGCGGCGGCGCCACCAACACAACAACAAGAAGCTAATGCTATGGCTAACCTGGAGGAAGGGCCAGGCTCAGCGTTAGCCACAATACTCGGGTAAATACGCGATTTCCGCAGAGAATTCCAAGGTTACAAGTCAGACTTGGCAATTATCAATAACAAAATAGCTGAAGCGGAGACCCGAATTGACAAAGTGGAAGACCGGGTACAAAACGTGGAGCATGTGATGCTAAAGATCGTCGGCAAACAGGAAGAGAAACTGGTGGACCAGGAGAGTCGGGCCAGGAAAAAGAATTTAAGACTCTACAATGTTCCTGAGGGAGCGGAGGGATCCTCCATACAGGAATTTGTGGACAAAACACTAAAAGATTGTTTAAATCTCCCTCAAGACACCAATCTGGGCATAGAAAGATCACATCGGGCCCTAGGTGCAAAGAGGAGCGGAACAGAAACTCTCCGCTCGATACTGATACGGTTTGCCAGCTTCACCATTACAGAAGATGTTTTACGCAAAGCCTGGGCAAAAAAGACTGTTCTTCTGAACGGAAGGAGATTATATTTTGACCAGGATTATGCTCCACCCATTCTACGGAAACGGAAGGACTATGCTGAAGCAAAAAAGCATTAAAACAAAAAAACATCAGATTCCAGACGCCATATCCACCCAAACTGAGGGTGAGGGTCTTTTAACAATTTGCTTTTAGTTCCAAGCTTATTCAAATAATTTTGACAAAAATATGTGTCAATTTTATGCTAGCTTGTAAATCTTAAAAACACTAGAATTTATTTGTAGGTTTTCTTCCCATCAGGCACGTTTTCTAGGTATGTTTACATAGAGACCCTTATTTCGAAACCGCCACTCTTATTTTGGCGAAGCCAGATCAACTGGACATGCTGGAAGTTTGCTAGTGGAAAAGAAAATGCCGATGTCCCGCCTGTCATGCATTCAAAACCCGCCAAACCCGCATGCGGCTCTTGGCCAATGAGCGTGCGGCTCTTTGCGTCTCATCATATTTTCTACATACTTTGCCTCATTTAATATTTTTTTTCCCTCTTAAACCACACTCAAACCATCAGAGGGTATTAAAAATAAATAATAAATAATAATAAAAGTGATTTGGCAGTGTGTGTGTGTAGGTGTGTGTGTGTGTGTGTGTGTGTGTGTGTGTTTGATGCTGCTCCCGACACATACGTGAACGCCAATCATTTGCGCAGGTTACGCCCACTATCAGAACACATAGATATAGATTAGATGTGCGTGCAGACTGTTACCCTCATGGTCAAAATGGAGAAATTCAGAGTAATAGATAAACACAGGACGTTTCTGGAAGAACGGGAAGATTCTTACTTTTTACTGAACAGAATGGAAAGTCACGATGTTTCTCATTATGAGCTTCTGGAAGCAGTAACATTGGTCATGGCAGAAAAGAACAAAACGGATCCCGGAGAAAATGAAACTCTTCCTGATCATCTGACACAAATTGTCTCCTTTATTTACAAGTTGAAGCTTTTCAAAGTCCACATTCAAAACAACAATCATCCCACGTTCCTTCTTTGTGGAGCTCACAGCAGAAGCTTCAATCAGAATGAATGAAGCGCAGAACGTGAGGCTGTTTGCGCAACTGAACGGAGACGACCGCAGATCACTTTTCTCATGGATCCTTTAATGCAGAGACTGACTGATGAGATCCCCGCTGGTCACTGATGAGGCAGCGAGAGAACAAGAGATAAATGAGCAGAAATCTCTGTGAAAGAAGCCCTGTTATAATTAGGAGAACAGACATCGGTCCGTTCTGACCGACACTCACGTGAAGGAGCTGATCAGTGTTGCCAGATAGTGACACAGTTTTCCAGCCCAAAAGTCATGAGAAAACTGCCAGACCCAGCGAAAAACCGCCCAATCCACCCACCCCGCACACATATGTATAGTGTGGGGATCTGGGGCTTAGCCCCGTCTTCAGCCCCTAAGAGTCATGGGAAGTGGGGAATTTTCAGTGTAAAACCGTGAGCCAGGTAGCTGTTAGCTGAATTGACCTGCAGGCCGTTTGGCTGAATGAGTTTGAAATGAAGTTACCGGGTTCCCGAAAATGAGCAGGAAGGAGAGGCGTGAATAACGCAGCCAGTTAAATTTAAACTCAGCACTTGTTGGATTACTACTCCTAAGTACGAACTGACTCATTGCAATGTTTTAATATTAAATAGATTATTTGCTTCTGATTCAAATGTCAGTCATTCAATTTTAACTTTAAAAACATATAAAAGCAAGATGTTCTAATGAAGGTCAAAATTAATTCAAGTTGCACACAACTGAAATGTAATGTATTTAATAGCGACTCGTCGCATTTCGGGCGACACTCTGCAGAAGTACAGGTTACTCCCCTAGGGCGGGTCAGTCAATTAACTCACCTGCTTAGCGTCCTATTTAAGTCAGGTGTACAATTGTTCATTCTCTCTTACCTTCAGTGCTAATTCTTTGCGGTCTCCGTGCCCGCGGGTGTCCTTCTCTTTCGGCGTCTTGCTGTGTTCCCCCGTCCTTCGGCTGGAAGATCTTCATTTCTGATGTGGAGTTTTCGTTTCGCGCGTCTGCTTTCCTTTGCGGCAATCAGCGGGCGGCTGACGGCACACAGCGCGTTCGTTTCGCCGCGTTCGCGTGCATCTGCAGGGGGTGTGCTTTCCGCGGTGTTCGGGATGTCCGTGGCCCCCAATCAGGAGCAGTCCGGGTCTTCTCGTCTGCCGTGGTCAGCCGAATTTCTACGGTGTGCGGCACGCGGTTTTTCCCGTGTTGCTTTTTCTAAGGCTTCGCGCTTGCTTCCTGTTGACCTCAGTGACATCACGCCCCTAAGGATCCTGGGAACTGTAGTTTTGTATCGTTGTCCTTATGATGCGCTTCTGATTCCTTTTCTGCTGCGTCGTTCTGCGTCGTCCGATTATTGTTCAGGGGTTGTGGGGTCTTTTCTGTGGTTGTGAAGGCTGGCGGAATTTGTGGCTTTTGACTTTTTTCTGCTGTTGTTTTGTTCTTTGGGAGCTGAGTGTGAACCTTGATTATCTTTAATTCGATGCAGGCTTTATTATTATGGCAGTTCTTCTGTTTATTTCTCCGTTGTTGTAGCTGCTGGTTGGTCGGGATGTGAATCAGTGTCTCTTGGACCCGTCTATGCTGTGTGGACATTTTCCCTATGATAGGTCTCTCTTATGCAGCGTCTATGGCTCCTTTATTCATTCAGCGATCCTCGTTCGTTGCCCCCGCACGTTCTGCATCTGGTTCTGCTCCGCCTATTTTCCCCCGCTCTGTGTACCCCAGTGGATCCTGCCCTGGCTCAGGGACTTGTGTCGGTCGCATTGGTGAGTGTGTTAGTCTCGTCGCGGCCTTGTTTTCTTGGCTGGACAGTTAATTTGTTGTTCTCTCTCTGGTTTGGTTTAGAGGGGTTATGTGATGGATTCTTCCGGGGCTTCGCTTTCAAAGCCGCCCCTGAGTGTGGCCCCTAGGCAGTGTTCAAGTTGACGTGACTTGCTCTGGACCTTAGCGCCTCGCAGTTCCTCTTCTGGGCATCAGTGGCCTGGTTCCCCGTGCGCCTTCAGGATTAATATATATTTTCTTCAGTACCCATGCTTTCTCCACGATTTTCCTCCAACCGCGATTTAAGGCTGAGGATGACTTGTTATTGCCGATGTTCTCACTGTTCTGCCTCTATGCCTCTCAGTGGCGTCTTGGCATTCAGTTGGCGCTCGAAGTGTTTGTCGGTTACCTTTCAGCTGTCGTGGCAGTCCTCATAATATCGACTTATTATCGGAGGCCCTGCCATGGAAATTTGTGGTCGATGGGTCCCCTTCATTTTGCGCCTTATTGATGATTTCCGGTGGCCACATTTCCTCTGTATCCCTGGCCTTTTGAATTCTGTGGAACAACTTCGTGTCGAATCTGGGAGTCATTTTACACCTGCAGAAGTTCTCAGATGACTCTGCCGTAGTCGGACTAATCACGGATGACAATGACAGAGAGTACAGAGAACTGATTCAGAACTTTGTGGACTGGTGCCAGCGGATCTACCCTCAGATTAATGCAGGGAAAACCAAGGAGCTGGTGGTGGACTTTCGCAGGCACACTCACTCTACATTAGCACCGGTGAACATCCGAGGAAGGGACATTGAGAGAGTGGATTCATACAAATACTTGGGTGTTCACCTCAACAATAAACTGGACTGCTCAACAATACAGAAGCACTGTACAAAAAAGGACAGAGCAGGCTTTATCTGCTGAGGAGACTGAGGTCTTTTGGGGTGCAGGGATCACTCCTAAAGACCTTTTACGACTCTGTGGTGGCATCAGCCATCTTTTATGGAGCGGTCTGCTGGTGTAGCGGCATCTCGGCAGCGGACAGGAAGTGACTGGAGAAGCTGGTGAAGAAGGCCAGCTCCGTTCTGGGCTGCCTTTGGACTCAATACAGGAGGTGGGAGAGAGGAGGATGGTAGCTAAGCTATCATCCTTGATGGAGAACGACGCCCCCCCCATGAGTCTGTGTCCTCACTGTGCAGCTCCTTCAGCGTCAGACTGAGACATCCCAAGTGTCTGAAGGAGCGACACCGCAGGTCGTTTCTACCTTCTTCCATCAGACTTTACAACCTTAGCTGCTCCCAGTGAACCATGTCAAACAACATCATCGACTCTGTCTTAGCTTACCCTGTGCAATAACCGATCATATGATCATCCTGTGCAATATTTCGGAATGTATGTGTGTATATTGTGTATATAGGTGTTTATACTTACTCCATAGTCTTTTCTATTATATACTGCTCTCTGTTCCTGTACTGCTGCTGCAATAAGGAAATTTCCCCATCGTGGGACTAATAAAGGAATACCTTATCTTATTTAGGACTTTTCCAACATTGTTGCCATATTCTGTCGCAGTAGTGTTGCTCTATAAACTCATCATCCTCTCCTTCCCTCTCACTCATGGTTCAGAGACTTAAGCATAGTGGGACAAAATAACTCAACAAAACACAGTAAAACAGCGAAACAACTAAACACATTTGGTCAAAAAGCCACACTTCAACCCAAATCCGTCCAGACAGGCAAAGGGAATGGTATCCCACAATCCCTTGCAGTGCCGATCTAACAGCAGCACCAAAGTTACACCTACCTAATTGGACACGCCATGCTGCTTCACTTTTCTGAAAACAAACTAACCTTCAACTAAACCTGCTGCAGACCAGGTTTTGTTCAGAGCATGAGTTGCTATGGCAACTTGACCTACCCTGACACATACCTCCATTTTTGGAACTGAAAGCTGAGGTTATCCACTTCCTTAGCCTCAAACTTACCGTAGGAGGTAGCATAACCTGCTTTCTGGAACACCCCCCAGCGTTTGTTCATTTTAATAATAAAGAATAGACAAAACAAGTTTTTAATTGTCTCCATATTATTTTCACTCACCCACAGGAGCAGAACACATCGCCATCACGGGAGGACAATGAAAAAGATCTTTAGAAGCAGAAACAAACACAAAATGCAACAAAATGATTAAACACAGAATCCATTTTAAGGCCCCACCGGGTCTCCATCTGCACCTGAATGGGTGCTGAGTGGTCTCGTGCCCTGTAGACCCCAAACCTCCCCCACTTTGAACCTTCTCTGTCATACCACCATTTAAATAGGAGGGCCAACACAATACACCCCCCCACCCCTATTTCAAAATGGCCTCATTTTCTTGTGTGGAGGTTCTTTGAGTGTCAATGCATGTTGAGGGGCTCATATCAGAAAAAGAAAAATGTAAAACCTTTGCAGTTATAATTTTGTCCTTCCCCCACCCTTTGCCCCCCAGTTCTGGACTGCAGTTTAAATGGTAAAAGACTCACCAGGGGTTGGAACATTTCTGCGCACCAGAGGTCCTTGAACAGCATCACCATTGTCTTTGTTGACAGCAATGAAGGCAGTGTGATGACTGCTCACTCCTGATTGGACACTGAGCTCCACCACCTTCCTCTTCATGTCTTCATCTGACTTTCCTCTGTTCTCTCTTTCCTCAGACTCCAGAGAACGAATCAAAATACGAGCAGCTAACCTGTGGACTGTTAACCTACAAACAGAAGAGAAGGAAAAAGGGAGGTGAGGATGAAAAAATGAAACCAATTGTAGTCTTTTGTCCTTGTCTGACTGTATAGTGAGGGATGACTTTCCTGTTTTATGATGGTATTATGTTTGTCAGAAAATTCTATAATGTTATTAATGTATTCTTGACACTCAGAAGTTGAGCTGGATGGTAAAAAGATATCGATATATATCACAATAGAACTTTTTCTCAATAGAAATATTAGTATTGACTTTCATTTTGATGGGGGCCCAAAGAACACTCGCCAACTGTGAGTATTTTTTTCTACTTTGGTGATTAAAAGTTAGAGGGTTTGTCGCCACATGTAAAGAGTAAAGAGACCTTTTTTTTTTTCAACGCGTCACCGTCTCTGTTAATCTGTGACTCCATGCACGAACACATCTCACAGATGCTGTGAAAAAAGCAAGTCAAGCAAATGAATTCGTTGCTTGCTGTCATTCCGTGAGGCTTGACGAAGGAACTCCAACTGCTGGACATCCGTGTAAACAAGGCGTTCAAGTAAGGTAGCGAACAGCGTGGGAGCGATGGATGACGGATGGCGAACACACTTTCACTAAGACTGTGAGACCTGGGCTAACGTGTCTGCTTCCACTGTTGTGAGAGCTTTCACAAAAGCCAGCATCATTGATGAGGAGACGCACAGCAACAAGACGGACTCTGACAATGACCAAAGTGAACCTGGTGCGTTTGATGGAAATTTATACCAGCTGTTCATTTCAGATACAGAAGATGAGGACTTTGATGGAGTTTTTTGGAGCTGCTTTATGACTGAAAAAATGAAAAATAAATCACGACCAACTCAGTTTTTGCTCCCGCTGCCTTTTTTAAACACACACTAGCATTCATGTTTTACCGGTATGTGTTAACGTGCCCACGCCCCAACACCCGGTGCGGCTTTGTATGCGTCAAATACTGACAAAAAGAGTAACGTGCACTGTAAATTGTGCGGAAGACATGTTCCTTCTAAAACTGGAAATACCACCAACCTCTGTTATCACCTGAATCACAGCCACCAAAAATGTTCAATCTCAGACTGAAATAAACAATGATTCACCAGCAAGAACTACAAAGATAAGACCTGCACAGCAGAACAGGTTAAACTACCAGAAGACATTCTAACAATTTGCTTTTAGTTCCAAGCTTATTCACAGGATTTTGACAAAAATATTTGTCAATTTTATGTTTGCTTGTAAATCTTGAAAACATTAGAATTTATTTGTAGATTTTTCTTCCTTTTAGGGAAGTTTTCCAGGTATGTTTACGTAGAGACTTTTATTTTGAAACCGCCATTCTTATTTTGACGAAGTCACATCAACTGGACGTGCTGGAAGTTTGCTAGTGGAGGAGAAAAGGCCGAGACCTGATGTCCCGTTTTACGACACACTACCCTTAGCTGATAAGGAACTCTGTTTGAACTGGAAACCCTCCCAAATAGTTAATTATACGACACCCCCGAATGAACTTTTCAGCGCGTTTCTTTGTTTGGAAATTGTAGCCTCCTACTTGAATTCTTAAAAGGGCCACTGGGGAGAAGCAGTCCTTGGAGAAGAAAGAGAAGGGTGCTGGAAGACCTCCATCACACTTGCTACTTCTCCCTTGTGCACAAGAAACTTACTTTCTGTGGTGGTTTGTTGTTTCTTATTGTGTTTTTCTTGCCTATATGGATGTATCTGACAGAAATGGATGTCATCAAAGAGGAATGTGAAAGAAAGGGATGTTGTACTCATTAAGGACTGTCAATATAACCACAACAAATGGCTGATGGCAAATGTTACTCCTGTCTTCCCTGGAAGATATGGCAGAGTCAGAGAAGTACAACTCACAGACACTTCAGAGACCTATTTCAGAGATAGTTCTTCTCTTGCCAGTAGTTTAGAAATGTTATGTTTTGTTAAAGTTAAGTAGTGACCTTATTATTTAAGGCGGGGAGTGTTCACGTTTACCAGGTCTGTTTTCATAGAGACTTTTATTTTGAAACAGCTGCTTTTTTTAGCGAAGTCATGTCAACCCAATATGCTGGAAGTTTGCTAGTGCCGAGAGCTGATGTCCCGCCTGTCTTGCATTTAAAACCTGCTGAGCTTTTGGTTTATCTCCTACAGAAGCAAAACCTGTATGTATTGTGTTTGGGTTTAAAGGAGTTTTAGGGAGTTTCGATGTGTTGGATAAAGCAAAGTGGAACTATTGTTTGTTGTGCTGTATCCGGTCAGACGCAAATTAAGGGAACACAGAATAAACCACTGACGTTAGAGTAAGGTGTGGTCTGGTTTATGTCAGTCCAGTGTTAAGCTAATGCAGCTAACAGAACATGGTGTAAGAAACGAAACAAGACACTCGTGAGTGAGCAAGACTCACACTAGATGAGCGGGGACGGAGCAGCGGCCATGCCTCAGTTAGCAGTACCAGCCAAGATTGACTTTGCAAAATTTGCAGGGAGGCCAAAATGGTTGAAGCGGTTCTGGATAGCTTCTGGACTCGATGAACAGTCGCAAGAGTTCCAAGTAAATAGCTTTATGTATGCAGCCGGTGAGGACGCAGAAGGCATCCTGAATGTGTTGCCCCTCACAGTCGCACAGAAAATTACCCTATGATGAGGTAACTGCAGCATTCATCACGCATTGTGTGAGAAAGAGAAACGTTATTTTTGAAAGAGCGCGCTTCAACCGCAGTAAACAAGAGCTGGGTGAGAATGTACACATACTGAAATGATATATATGTATCTTCTAAGATTTTTGTCTCTTTTATCTGAAAATTGTAAATTCAGCAAAAGACAGTCAGACCACTCATAAGATCCTTAATATAATTGGACAATATGAAACTTGTATGGTTTGGTAATATACAAGAAAATTATATGATAGTAGTTCTACATACATTATTTTAGAATAAATGTGTCATATAAAACTGAAATGAAATGACCAGCTTATAGTGAAAAAGTAATCCTACAAATATCACAGAAAACATTTGCAAGACTCATTTGAAAAACAGTCAAATGACACAAAACATTGGAAAGTTAAAATTTAGCAATTGCTAGGTTTTCTAAAAACGAGGTTGTTCATTCTCTTTCATTTAATGGATGCTCCTAAAAGTATTGCTTATGAAATATACCAGTATTTTCACTACCATAGGCCGCACTGGGTTTTAAGGGGCGGTCTCAGTTGTGGGTGATTTTTCAGTCTTTGACGCATACAAAAGGCGCATCAGGTGTTAAGGCGCAGGCACGTTATCACCTCGTTTGAACCCTCAGAGGCTCAAGAGTGGGTTCATAAAAAGAACCAGTCTCCGTTCTTTTAGAGGAAACCTTTTTTTTATTACTGTTCTCCCTAAATCTGTCCTGGGAGGAGTTCGGTGAGGCCATGGAGAAGGACTATCTGTTGGCCTCTAAGAGATTCTGGCAAACACACTCTGGCAGAGTACTGGGAGTTTGGAGCGTTAAGAGAGCAGCTAATACTGAATTGTTTTGTTGTAGGAAGAAGAGATGCCAGACTTTCAGAAAGCCTGCAGATTTAACACTGGAGAAAGCCATGACACGTGTGAGGCAAAGTGAAGAGATAAAGGGACAGCAGCCTGTTCTCAGAGGTGCGGATCAACCAGGACAGGTGGAGGCTATACAAAAACAAAGTTTAAAGCCATTTAAAGCTATAACAAGCAAAAATGACACGAAAACACTTGATTGTAGCAGATGCTGACTGTTAAAGAGACACACAAAGTCTGAGTGTCCTGTCCGTGATGCACAATGCAGGAAATGCCACAAAAAAGAACATTATGCAAAGAAATGCAAATCCAACTAAGGAATACACAACATCTGTGGACAACAACAACACAGTAAAAGCAGCGATGAAGAAGACTTTGCATTTTTAGGCAAAATGGTGTACAAAGAGGTTGATGTGTGGAGAAATATCGTACACTTCAATCAGGGAAAGACTGTTTAATTTAGACAATGATTCCAGTGTCACAGCGATACCGATCAGCATATACTCCAAACAGAAACATGGGACATAGCAACCACCATGCAAAGTGTTGTATGGTCCAGGCAAACAGAAACTGGATGTAAGAGGACGTTTCAAAGGGGAGCTGATTTTTGATAAAAGAACGACTAAGCAGGATGTGTATGTGATGAATGGACTGTATATATCATTGCTAGGTCTTCCCGCAATAATTGCTCTAGAGCTCTAGAAGACATTAGGTGGTCTCTGATCTGGGAAAGTTGAAAGAGCCATACAAAATCGAGTTGGAATCGGGGGCGGTCCCATATGCCCCGTTAACTCAACGTCGCTACCCCTGCGAGACGCAAACCAAGTTAAGGCTATACTGGAGACCGAAGAAACCGAAAGATGTAGTGGGAGTGAGGAGATTTATGGGCATGGCCAACTACTTAGGAAAGTTTCTCCCTCATCTGGCCTCATTTTCAAAGCCATTAAGAGACCTGCTATGTGAAAAGAATGAATGGCATGGGGGAAATGCTCAGAGAGAGGCTTTTCAGAAACTAAAGACTGAACTGAGCTCACTAGGGCAAGCAGCGGTTGCCCCGGCTGGTTGGCAGTCTCAGTCCAGTCGAGGCCTGCCTAGAGCATTCCCAGGTTCTGCGCCTGAGGGTGTGGCCTGGGCTGGGGGGGGGGGGGGGGGGGGGATTTCCAAGCTCCTCTCTTTCTGTGTGGAGTGGGTGGTTTGGACGGCTGTTTGATCACCAGGGGACAGTTTGCAAGCTGTCCCCGAGTTTCCTTTTTCCTCATATAATGCCTTATAAGGGGGGCTGTTAGCCTGCGATCCCATCAGATCTGAGCCTGGGGGTGCCCGTGTCCCTGAGGTGTGGGTTCTGGTCCTTGCCCTTGAGCGCTGGGTCAGAAGCTGCTGTGGCGGGGGTCTTGGTATGGGGATAGCTGGGCTCTCTCCCTCCTTTTTTTATTCACCCACTTTAGAAGAACATAAACACTCACTTGAGCACAGGTGTCACCTTTGCACAAATAGTTTGCGTGATTGAATGAAATATTTCACACTAGTTGGTTTGAAAGCATAGATATGTGTGTGTGAACATTATTTCTATTGTGTACATGTTGACATGTGAACTTTTATGGAGCCAACAGGTATGTTTATAACATTTGAGTTAAAAAAAAAAGAGAGACTCGTGTTGTTCATGTTTGACATCGTGCATGTTCCAGGGAAGAGCTCAATAACTGCAGATACGCTGTCAAGAGCACCGGTAAAGCACACATTCACACAAGAGGAATTAAACAATGATGCAGAGGTTAAAGTCTTTGTGGACTCCGTAGTTCACAGCATTCCAACTACGGAATCCAGACTAAGAGAAATTCAACAAAAACAACACTCCAACCCTGTCTGTGGGAAAGTTATAGATTATTGTAAAACAGGTTGGCCCCAATAAGCACATGCTGCCGCAGGAGCTGAGTGCTTATTGGTCGGAAAAGGACGATCTCCATCTGGCTGGTGAGTTGTTGCTGAGAGAACAGAGACTGGTCATTCCACAAAACATGAGAAAAGAGATCCTGAATCAGATTCATGATGGTTACCAGGGCATTGTCAAATGCAGGGCTAGAGTTCGCCAGTCCATGCGGTGGCCGGGTCTGCCTGTGCACATCGGTCAGGTTGTGGAAAATTGTAACGGCCTGGCAGAGGGTTGATATGGACATGTTCTTTTGGAATAAGGACACTTGTATTCTTGTGGTGGACTATTTCTTAAGGTACATCGAAGTGGCTAAGGTGAATGTGACATCAGCAGTGACAGTCATAGCTGCTAAGAAAGAGACATTTAGTCCTCATGGGATCCCAGACAGTGATGTCGGACAACAGACTAGAGCCCTGCGCAGGACTGTTTTCTTCATCTCGCGCCCGCCGAATTTCTGACCATTACCGCCCGCTCCCGCAACGTATGTGTTGCACTCCCGCCCGCTCCCACGATATGTATGTCCACTCCCACCCGCAAAACTCTAATAAAGATGCATTGATTTTGTGTATTCTCCTGTCCTGCAGGGGAAAAAAAATATTTGTATTGATATTATTTAAGAGATTCATGGGGGTTATTTGTTTCGTTTCCCTGGCCTGCATCTGTAAACCAGCGGTCCCCAACCTTTATTGACCACAGACTGGTTTGATGTCTGGCAAAATTCTCACAGACCGCTCTCGTATATGTGGTGGAGACACTGCAACAACACTACAATAGAGGCAGAGACACGTGATAAGACGTACGCTGCGCTTTTATTCTGACACGTAAAACATGGTACAGGTGTCATCATCCTCTCCCCTTCCCACCGTGGTGAACACGCGGCCCTCGAGCCGCATGCGGCTCTTTGCATCTCATCATATTTTCTACATACTGTGCCTCATTTCATAATTTTTTCCCTCTTAAACCATACTCAAACCATCAGATGATATTAAAAATAAATATATTAATATTAATAATAAAAATAATTTGGCAGTGTGTGTTTGATGCTGCTCCCGACACATGTGTGACCGCCAATCATTTGCACGGGTTACGCCCACTGTCGGAACACATAGATATAGATTTGATGTGCGTGCAGACTGTTACCCTCATGGTCAAAATGGTGAAATTCGACTTCCGGTTTGTCCACCATCGGGATGGCTGTGTAATGGGAGAGCTCCCGACTGAACCAGAGAAATCGGTCATAAAACCCCCCGGGAACGGCGAAATCAACTACGTAAGTTGGATATAACAACGAGGGGAAAGAGAAAAAACTAAAGACAAGTGTTTTGCAGCGAATAGGTGGAAGCAAACTGACTTTAAAACGGGCTAACGTTAGCTGCTAAAGCTAATCACCGCAGAAGCTAATCACCGCAAGCTCACCACCTAAGTTAAGGTTTGCTAACAAAAGCGAAATGGCAGAATACAGTGTACTGCTACAAGAACTTAGAGCGTTTCGCTAAGAAAACAACGAAAAACTTGAAAGTATCAAAGAAGACATTGCTAAAGTGAATAACCGAATGGAAGAAGCTGAGGGGAGGATTGAGAAAACAGAGAAGCGAATCCAAACAGTGGAAGACGTTATGGCGGAGCTAATGCAGGTACACGTGAAGCTAACAGACAAGCTAACAGACCTGGAAAGCCGCTACAGAAGGGAAAACATCCGGATTTATGGTGTGCCACAAACATAATCACTCAATGACTGCTATGGTGGAAACTTTACTTCGTGAAGGTTTGAAGTTAGAGGACGCGGAGAATATAAACATCGAACGAGCTCATCGCTCACTGGGGCCGCCCCCCCCTAATGGAGCCTCACCACGCTCTATCTTCTGGTGAAGTTTTTAAGCTTCAAGACCAAAGAGCAAATACTCCGCAAAGCATGGCAACAAAAAGGCTTTACCTGGAAAGGTAAAATGATATTTTTGGACAATGACTACCCTCTGCTCATTCTCAAGAAAAGAAGAGAATATGCAGCTATCTGGAGGATTCTAAAAGACAAAGAGATCCAGTTTCAAACCCTATTTCCTGCAAGGATGAAGGTGAAGTACGCTGATGGAGTCAAGATCTACAACACAGCGACAGAAGCAAGTGAGGACATGAGCAAAAGAGGATTTCCTGTGGAGGTTATTAAACCACCAGAATCTGTTTTGGAGCAATTCAAGCAGCTGAACACCTGGAACAGGGTGACCAGAGGGACCGGCCGCACTGCAACAGGCCCACCGGGTCCGAGTTATAAAGAAAAACTGAGAGCATTCAGGAGAACCAATGCTGACCTAGCGGTGAAGTGAGTTTTATAAATACCCTGGAAAGGTTTCCCAACGTTAAATTTGGTTTTCTGTTTCTGATAAAACAGAATCTACTGGAACTTGTCTGAGGAGATCTGCAATTTATTTTTATTTTCTTATTTTTATCTTTTACCTTTAATTGAAATAAAAATATTGAGACCTAATGGTCATCAGGTGTATAAGTAATTGACATTATACGTGGTTCTGTCGGTGGGACAACCTCCCACACCTAAAGCCGCTGCTCAAAAGGGCCCCCCCTACCAAAGTGTGGAGGACCCTCCCTTTAGTGCAGGGGTGGTGAACAAGTTTGACACCAAGAGCCAAATTTTTTCAATGTGAGAGTCAAAGAGCCACACCACACCCTGACCTGCCAAAACGTACACACACAAACACGCAATTAAAGCCGTATTACTTTCCATAACACACTCCTCTCCCTACAACACAACAGCAAGTATTGTACTTGTGTTTATTTAAAGGAAAGTGTCCACCCTCAATACACACATCAATGCAGCTAAACTACAGTTAACACAGAGACTACCCTGGAGGTCAGAGACCCCCTCCACACACACACACACACACTCTCCCTCTTTATCTCACTCTTTTCTTTGACACACACAACCACTCAGTGACGTGCAGTGAGGTTGATGCTGGAGAGGCACTGACTCCTCTGAAGTCAGATTTATGATGATAAAACTGAATATTTCACCATTCATCCATCAGTATTTAACTGGTAATTCTTTGTAACTCAACATTCCTCTTTCAATGACCCTCACACCAACAAATACACAAACATCTGGACAGAGCATCCTTCTGGTGTCTGAGTGATTCATATTCACAATAAACACATTCAATACATTACATTTCAGTTGTGTGCAACTTAAATTAATTTTAACTTCATTAGAATATCTTGCTTTTATATGTTTTTAAATTTAAAATTGAATGACTGACATTTGAATCAAAAGCTAATAATTTATTAATACATACATATTTATTTATACATATTTATTTATACATTGCAATAACTCAGTTCATACTTAGGAGTAGTAATCCAATAAGTACTGAGTTTAGATTTAACTAACAGCATTATTCACGCCCCCCTCCTTCCTGTTCACGCTCATTCATGCTGGTCAATTCTGCTAACAGCTACCTGGCTCATGGTTTTACACAGAAAATTCCCCACTTCCACTTCCCATGAGTCTTAGGGGCTGAAGGCGGGGCTAAACCCCCAGGCCAGTCGTAGCCTCTCTGATCAGCTCCTTTACGTGAGTGTCTGTCAGAACGGACCGATGTCTGTTCTCCACATTTTAACAGGGCCTTCTTTCACAGAGATTTCTGCTCATTTATCTCTTGTTCTCTCTCTGCCTCATCAGTGACCAGCGGGGATCTCATCAGTCAGTCTCTGCATTAAATCCATGAGAAAAGTGATCTGCGGTCGTTTCTGTTCAGCAGCAGCGTCACGTTCTGCTTCATTCATTCTGATTGCAGCTTCTGCTGTGAGCTCCACAAAGAAGGAACGTGGGATGATTGTCGTTTTGAATGTGGACTTAGAAAAGCTTCAACTTGTTCATAAAGGAGACAATTTGTGTCAGATGATCAGGAAGAGTTTTTAATTTTCTCCGGGATACGTTTAGTTCTTTTCTGCCATGACCAATGTTACTGCTTCCAGAAGCTCATAATGAGAAACATCGTGACTTTCCATTCTGTTCAGTAAAAAGTAAGAATCTTCCCGTTCTTCCAGAAACGTCCTGTGTTTATCTTTATACTCTGAATTTCACCATTTTGACCATGAGGGTAACAGTCTGCACGCACATCAAATCTATATCTATGTGTTCCGATAGTGGGCGAAACCCACGCAAACGATTGGCGGTCACGTATGTGTCGGGAGCAGCATCAAACACACACACACACACACACACTGCCAAATCACTTTTATTATTAATTATTATTTATTTTTAATACCCACTGATGGTTTGAGTGTGGTTTAATAGGGAAAAAATTATGAAATGACGCACAGTATATAGAAAATATGATGAGACTCAAAGAGCCGCACGCTCATTGGCCAAGATGCGCATGTGGGTCGAGAGCCACGTGTTCGCCACCCCTGCTTTAGATGCTCAACTGGGTCTATTTCTAAGACCCCTACCATGGAAGTTTACGTTACATACATTTGTTTTTAGTTATGTTCAACTGTTAAGTTTTCTTTCTGTTCAGAGTTCAGTGTTCAAAATGAGGAGCAGGGAATATATGTACAAAACATTCAAATGTGAAACATTATGCATGACAGAAACGTAAAACTGCCTACACTTAATATCATTGGCTTACATCATCCAGTTAAGAGGTGGAAAACATTGTCCAAACTAAAACAAGATAAAGCAGAAATAGTCTTTTTACAAGAAACACATCTCCCAGAGGCTGAGCATCTAAAGTTGAATAAAATGGGTTTTAAACACGTTTTCTATTCTTCCCATAGCTCAGGGCGGAGGAGAGGAGTGGCCACCCTAATAGTTGGGGCAGTGAATTATGAACATATATCAGAATACAAAGACAAAGAAGGCAGGTACATAATGATAACAGGAAAAATCAATAGTATTCTAATAACATTACTAAATGTGTACGTTCCCCCTGGTAGCGACTGGTCTTTTTATAGACATATTTTTGAAATAATTTCAGCAAAAAGTCAAGGAACCTTGATATGCGGCTGAGACTTCAATATTGTATTGAATAACTCACTTGATTCCTCAAATGGCAAAGGTGACTATAGAAAGATTGGGAAAAAGATGAGACATCTCATTGAGGAAATGGGCATAGTTGATGTGTGGAGGGAAAATAATCCAACAAAAAGAGAATATACTCACTACTCTCATCCTCATAATGCTTACTCTCGCCTAGATTACATATTCATGTTCAAAAATGACCTACTAAGAGTGAAAAACAGTGATATTGGAATTTGTGCAATTTCTGACCATAATCCAGTTACAGTAAGTCTCGACTTGGCTGGAAAGAAAAGAGCCACTGTTTGGAGATTAAACAATAACATCTTAAATTACCCAAATATCAAAGATAAATAAAGCAATGAAATTAAAGAATACTTAATACATAATGACAATGGTGAGGTATCACCAGGAACTCTCTGGGATGCTCTAAAAGCAGTTCTGAGAGGGAAAATAATTAGCATCTCATCCACCAGAAAAAAGCAAGTCAACAGAAACTGAAGAGCTTAGAAGAAAAACTGTTAAAACTTCAACAGGAGCATTTCCAAAATGTAAAGACCAAAATGGTGAAATTTAGAGTATAAAGATAAACACAGGACGTTTCTGGAAGAACGGGAAGATTCTTACTTTATACTGAACAGAATTGAAAGTCACGATGTTTCTCATTATGAGCTTCTGGAAGCAGTAACATTGGTCATGGCAGAAAAGAACTAAATGGATCCCAGAGAAAATTAAAAACTCTTCCTGATCATCTGACACAAATTGTCTCCTTTATTAACAAGTTAAAGCTTTTCAAAGTGCTCAATCAAAACAACAATCATCCCACGTTCCTTCTTTGTGGAGCTCACAGCAGAAGCTGCAATCAGAATGAATGAAGCAGAACGTGACGCTGCTGCTGAACAAAAACGACCGCAGATCACTTTTCTCATGGATTTAATGCAGAGACTGACTGATGAGATCCCTGCTGGTCACTGATGAGGCAGAGAGAGAACCAGAGATAAATGAGCTGAAATCTCTGTGAAAGAAGGTCCTGTTAGGTTTTGGAGAACGGAGAAATACCCGTGTGTAAAAGAGCTGGTCTCATTCTGCTGTCGACGTTCTCCGCAATGTGTCTGTGAGTCCCTGTTTATTACCTTGAAACACATGAAATCAAGACATCGGTCCGTTCTGACTGACACTCACTAAAGGAACTGATCAGAGAGGCTACGACTGGGCTGGGGGTTAGCCCCGCCTTCAGCCCTTAAGACTCATGGGAAATGGGGAATCTTAAGTGTAAAACCAAGAGCCAGGTAGCTGTTCGCAGAAGTCATTTGCATGCCGTTTGGCTGAATGTGTTCAAGTTGACGGGCTTCTAATGTGAACAGGGGTGGGGGCAAACAATATAGCCAGTTTAATAATAACTCAGCACTTACTTACAGCGCTTACTATGTTGAAGAATGATCTGTATCATTGCAATGTATTAACATTTAATAAATTATTTGATTTTGATGCAAAATGTCAGTCATTCAATTTTAACTTTAAAAACATATAAAAGCAAGATATTCTAATGAAGGTCAAAATTAATTTAAGTTGCACACAACTGAAATGTAATGTATTGAATGTGTTTATTGTGAATATGAATCACTCAGACACCAGAAGGATGCTCTGTCCAGATGTTTGTGTATTTGTTGGTGTGAGGGTCATTGAAAGAGGAATGTTGAGTTACAAAGAATTACCAGTTAAATACTGATGGATAAATGGTGAAAATATTCAGTTTTATCATCATAAATCTGACTTCAGAGAAGTCAGTGCCTCACCAGCATCAACCTCACTGCCCGTCACTGAGTGGTTGTGTGTGTCAGAGACATGAGTGAGATAAAGAGAGAGAAAGAGGGGTCTCTGACCTCCAGGGTGGTCTCTGTGTTAACTGTAGTTTAGCTGCATTTGATGTGTGTATTGAGGGTGGACATGGAATGGGTGTGTTATGGAAGTAATACGGCTTTAATTGCGTGTTTGTGTGTGCGTCTTGGCAGGTCAGTGTGTGGTGTGGCTCTTTGACTCTCACAGTGAAAAAATTCGGCTCTTGGTGTCAAACTTGTTCGCCACCCCTGATCCAGACCAATCACTATGTGATATGTCATCGGACAAACAGAAAGCCAATCACATAACGTGACGTCAGCAGTCTCCTGCACAATCAGAGCTAACTGTTTCCACACAGCAGTCTGGGGTGGAAGAAAATGCAGACTAGCATACCTAGTAATACCACACAGGACATTGGTAAGCCAGTAAATGTGACATCTTCAGTACGAGTGTCCCGTCCACCCAAGCCATTAGATCTGTGAGAGTTGGTGTAATGAAAAAAAAGATGAATGGTGTAAGGAAATTTGTGTTTGCTTGACAGAAAAAAAGAAAGAAAGATAAGTTGAATAAGCTACTGTTACTTTATACCCCAGATAGATTAGAAATCTTTTATGTTCTGTAATGGAATTGTCAATGTTACTAAAGAGGGAGTGTTTTAACTAGAAAGGGGAGGTGCTGGATAAAGCAAAGTGGAACCATTGTTTGTTGTGCTGTATCCGGTCGGACGGAAATTAAGGGAACACAGAATAAACCACTGGCTTGAGAGTAAAGTGTGGTCTGGTTTATGTCAGTCCAGAGTTAAGCTAATGCAGCTAACATAACACAGTAATTTGAAACTGACTTATAAGTTTAAAGTTAAACATAAATGCTGTCCTGTTGGATACATGCAGTTTGGCACATTGACAGCTAAAATGCTAGACTCACAGCTTTCATTGTCTGAGCTTCATGAAGCTCTATCACTTATGCCTAACGGTAAAGCTCCAGGGCCTGACGGCTTTCCTGCTGAGTTTTATAAAGAATTCTGGGAACAGCTGGCACCAACGTTTTTTGAAATGGTAACATTTATCAAGGAAAGCAAATCAATGCCACCTAACATGAACTCCGCCAACATAATTCTCCTCCTTAAACCAGAAAAAGACCCCACTAGCCCTTCAACCTATCGCCCCATTTCTTTAATCAATGCAGATGTTAAAATTATCTGCAAAGCACAGAGAATAGAAAAAATCACTCCTCACATAATTCACCTCGATCAAACTGGATTCATCAAAGGCAGACACTCTGATTACAATGTCCGCAGACTCATTAATGTAATTGACTCTGCCACCATTAAAACCAGGAAATGACCATACTACCGCTGGATGCTGAAAAAGTTTTCGACAGAGTAAATTAGAAGTTCCTCATTGCTGCCCTCCATAGGTTTGGTTTTGGAGAATCATTCATCAACTGGATCAAAACATTATATCGCAACCCCAATGCATCTGTCAGAACTAATAAACAGACTTCCAACAGATTTTTTCTCGGAAGAGGAACCAGACAGGGTTGCCCACTCTCCCCCTCTCTCTTTGCTATATTTATTGAGCCTCTAGCTGCAGCAATAAGACAAAATGAGAGCATTAAAGGAATTAAAACCAAACACAGCCATCATAAAATTTGTCTCTATGCAGATGACATATTACTGTACTTAAATAATTCACAATCTGTAAATGAAACGGCAACAACCATTAATGACTTCTCCTCCATATCAGACTACTCCATTAATTGGAACAAATCTGTTTTATTACCATTGAACAGTAATGCGGAGCAAAGAATCACAATTCCAGTTAAAGTAGGCAATATCAAATATCTAGGTATTTATTTTTCCCCCAAATTATCAGAACTGGTGCAGCTAAACCACACTCCATTACTGAAAAGCACACAGGACGATCTAACCCGATGGACCAACCTGCCTCTGTCCCTCATGGGCAAGGTAGCCACGGTTAAAATGAAAATCTTACCCAAAGTCAATTATCTCTTCTCAATGATCCCCACACAACCGCCACTAAAATGGTTCAAAGCATTAGACTCATCCATATCAAGCTTTCTATGGAACAATAAACTCTTTGTATTGCTAAAAAAAACATCTTAATAAATTGGAAAAACAAGAAAAATATAAATATAAGTCAATACAGAAATCTGCTTTTTGATCATATCAGCTTGGAAAAAATGTCAGCCCAAAATTCTAGTAACTTGGAAAGAATTCAGTCTCTCTGGTCTCCCATAGCTAACTCCATGACTTGGGGGGGAGGGGGGGGGCTGGTTGTTGCTGCTCCTTGCCTTTCTGCCGTGGTGCGGGGTGGGGGTCGGGGCCTCTGCTGCCCGGTGGGGGCTGGTGGGGAGCCCATTCGTTGGGGGGTCGGTTCCGGTGCCTGGGCGGGGCGGGCTGGGCGCTGCGTGGTCTTCTGGGCTTGGTGGTGGGGGGTGCGTGGTGGGGGGGTTGGGTGGTGGTCTGGCTTGGCTTGGGGGGTTGGTCTCTTTGTCCGTGTTGGGGGGGGTCTGCGGGGGATCCTGCTCAGGGGGGGTAGGTCCAGCGGCGCTGGATGGGCTGCCCGTCTACACCTGGGGCTGGGATCAACCCTTCCCTGGCTCTGGGGCGGGGCAGGGCAACCCTCTTGGGGCCCCCGGTCGCTCTGGGCGTCACCCGCTGCGGCTGCGGGGTCTTGGGGGGTGTGGGGGGGGGGGTCTGTCGGCCCTGTCTTGTGGGGGGGCTTTCCGGAGGGGGGGCACCATGGGTACGGGACCTTGGGGGTTCGACGGGTCGGGGTCTCCGCTGGTGGCAATCGGCGGTTGCCCCGACCGGTTGGCTGCCTTGGTCCCATCGAGGCCTGACCAGAGCTTCCTCGGGGCCGGCGCCTGGGGGTGGGGGCCTGGTCTTGCTCCGGGGGGGGGCGGCGCTTTCTGGCTCCTCTCTCTCTGTGTGGGGTGGGTCGTGCTGGGCCTGGGGCGTCGGTGCCTCGGGGGATGGGGCCCCGAGGCTGGGGGACCTGGGCCCTATGCTGGGGGGGGGCTGGGGGACGGATGTTTGACCACCGGGAGACAGTCTGCCAGCTGTCCCCAACTCACCCCCTTCCTCATATAATCTCATATTAGGGTGAGGGGGTGTGGGGTTTAGCCTGCGATGCGCTTTGGGGGGGGGCTACTTGGCAGTGGTCTCCCTCCCATGGTTGCCGTATGGAATGGGCCCCCCCTCTCTCGGTTTTATTTGCACCTTAGACATGTAGGGCCATGGTAGGGGGGGTGCTTGGACATCACTGCCAGCAAGCAGCAGATCAGGAATCAGGAATCAGGAATCAGGAAAACTTTATTGTCATTTTATCATGATAAAACGAAATTAGGCTCTCTGGTCCCGGGCCAGCCGTTTACATTCAGACATAAATAATATATATCAATAATAATGTCAGTGAGATATCAGTCTGTCACGGTGTGGTTCCTGATTAGTATTGCACAGAAGTATTTTTTCAAATTGCACAGTATATTATGTTAAGTATTGCACAGCCCTGTGATATTGCACTTGGGAAGTAGCTTGTTGTCCATGGGGGGGGGGGGGGCGCAGTGATCAGCCGGAGTTCAGCAGTCTGACTGCTTCAGGAAAGAAACTGTTCCTCAGTCTGGTGGTCCTGCTCTTTATGCTCCTCAGCCTCCTGCCTGAGGGGAGCAGGGAGAACAGAGGGTGTGAGGGGTGAGTGGGGTCTTTCAGGATGTGGGAGGCCCGTTTCCTGCATCTGGTCGTATAGATGTCAGTGGTGGACGGCAGGCTGCAGCCCACAGTCCTCTGTGCAGCTTTGGTCACTCGTTGCAGAGCTTTCCTCTCTGCCGCAGAGCAGCTGCCGTGCCACACTGTGATGCAGGAGGTCATGACGCTCTCCACCACACACCTGTAGAAGGAGGTCAGGACTGGGATCCCCATCCCAGCTCGCTTGAGCCTCCTCAGGAAATAAAGGCGCTGGTGTGCCTTCTTGACCAGGCAGGAAGTGTTGGTGCTCCAGGTGAGGTTGCTGGAGATGTGCACGCCCAGATACCTGAAGCTGGAAACCACTTCCACCGCGTCCCCTCCGATGTGAATGGGGGGAGGGGGGCATCTGTCCTTCCTGAAATCCACAATCATTTCCTTGGTCTTCTTCCCATTGATGCAGAGGTTGTTGTCTCTGCACCAGCTCTCCAGATATTCCACCTCCTGCCTGTAGTCGGACTCATCGTTGTTGGTGATGCGTCCAACCACAGCTGTGTCATCCGCAAACTTCACGATCAGACAGCTGGGGTGACTCGCTGTGCAGTCGTGCGTCAGCAGGGTGAACAGGAGGGGGCTCAGCACACATCCCTGGGGGGAGCCCGTGCTGAGGGTGATCGGGGAGGAGGAGACGTTGCGGATTTTTACAGACTGCGGTCTGTCTGTCAGGAAGTCCAAGACCCAGTTGCACAGAGTGGGGTTCAGTCCAAGTGTGTGTAGTTTTTGGGTGAGGGTCTGCGGGATGATAGTGTTAAAAGCTGATGTGAAGTCCACGAAGAGCAGTCGAACGTACGCGTTCTTGTTCTCCAGGTGGGTGAGGGTTGTGTGGACCACAGAGGAGATGGCGTCCTCTGTGGATCGGTTTGACCTGTAAGCATATTGGTGCCGGTCCTTGGTGATATCTATGGATTCTGTGATGCGGGTCATGACCAGTTTTTCGAAACATTTCATGACTATCGGTGTCAGGGCAACCGGCCGATAGTCATTCAGACCTGTCACTGTGGATGATTTGGGTATCGGAATGATGGTGGCGGTTTTCAGGCAGGTGGGGACCACTGCCTGCATCAGGGAGGTGTTAAAGATGTCTGTCAGCACCTCTGTGAGCTGGTGTGCACAGTCCTTCAGCACCCGTCCAGGGATGTTGTCGGGTCCAGCAGCTTTGTGAGGGTTGATCCTCTGGAGGGTTCTCCTCACCTCAGCGGGCGTCACACTGAAAGGCTCTTCGCCAGGTGGGATGGTGAGTCTGGCGCTGGGAGGGGCGGTGTTGGAGTCCTCAAAGCGGGAGTAGAAGAGGTTGAGTGCGTCTGGTAGAGAGGGGTCCTCAGGGCATTGTGCATCTCTGGTGTTGTAATCTGTGATGCACTTAATGCCCTTCCACATACTCCGGGGGTCATTCGACGTAAAGTGTCCCTGAATCCTCTGAGCATATGCGGCCTTGGCCCTCCTCACCCCAGCATGCAGCTCCCTTCTTGCTGCTCTGAGTGCCACCTTGTCACCTGACTGGAACGCAGCATTCCTGTGTTTCAGCAGAGCCCGCACCTCTGCGTTCAGCCAGGGTTTCTGGTTGGGGTAGTCCGTTACAGTCCTGGTGCTGGTGACATCCTCCGTGCACTTACTGATGTACCCGAGGACTCCTGATGCATAGTCCTCCAGGTCCACCTCCCCCTCGTGCAAAGCTGCCTCCCTGAAGACCTGCCAGTCTGTGTGCTGGAAACAGTCTTGCAGAGCTGATGCAGCTGATGCAGATGTCCTCCTAGCACCCTACCCGCCAATTTTAACCGCACCTTAGACATTTAGGGACCCTTGGTGGGGAGGGTGAGGGGACATTACTGTGAGTAATCAGGGAATGTCCTCTCTGTGCCCTACCCACCAATTTTAACTACACCCCCCTAGTACACACACCTTTTTACTTCTCATAATATACATTCAAACACAAACACACACACATGCACACATACACCCTTACGAACACAAGCACACACATTATACAAGGAAGGTGGGTCCGAGGTCCATCTGTCCCCTACCCCATCCCTGGTGGGGGGTACTGGGCCCTTGGCAGCGGCGGCCGTGTCCCCTGGGTGCCGGTTTCCTGGGCCCGGCGGGGTTCTCTCCGCGCAGGGAGGGAGTTCACATTACACCTGAGCCGGGGGTGTCCGTTTCCTTGTGGGGTGGGTTCGGGTTTTTGCCCCTGGGCGCTGGCCCCCCGCCCACATTCCACATTCCAACTGTGGCCGAGCCTGGTCGGGCCACGTTAACAACACCCCTTGTGGGCCCCTCTTCTCTCCGGGGTGCACCCCTCCTGGGCGGGGCCGGCTGTCCCCTGCCTTGCTCCTTCCTGGACCAACCGTAGGCCGGGTGGGTGGCTGCCTGGAGTGCAGAGCGGGTCTCCCTTGGGGGGTCCTGGCTCGTACCTGGGGTTGGGGCGGGGGGATACCCAGAACTCCTGGGTGGTGACGAGGTGCTCGTCTGGGGCTGTGGGCGCTCTTCTCGGGTGGGGACCTGCGTTGGGCCCTCCCGGCGCGGCGGGGGGGCTGCTCCCCTGGTTGGGCTGGGGCGGCACTCTCTTCCCCCCATGCCTCCCTGCTCTCTGGCTCTGGGGGCCTCGTGGTGATCCTGCTGGCCCTGGCCGGGGTGGCGGATGTGGTCGCCCGGGGGGTGGTTGTTCTCCGCCTGCTGCCGGGTGGCGTTGGGAGTTCCGGCTGCCGCTGCTGCTGCGGCGGGGGTCTTGGTGTGGGGATGGCTGGTCACCCCTCCCTCCTTCTTTTCACATTCCACCATTCATTTAGAAGAACATAAAGACTCACCTGAGCACAGGTGTTAGCTCACCTTTATACTAATAATTTGCAGGATTGAATGAATGAAATATTTCACACTAGTTGGTTTAGGGGCATAAGTATGCGTGTGTGAACAATATCTGTATTGTGTGCATGTTTTGTGTACATGTTGACATGTAATAATAATAATAATAATAATGGATTGGATTTATCTGCGCTTTTCAAGACACCCAAAGCGCTTACATTGTGTCCATTATTCATTCACTCCTCATTCATACTTGGTGATGGTAGCTACTGATGTAGCCACAGCTGCCCTGGGGCAGACTGACAGAGGCGTGGCTGCCAGTTCGCGCCTACGGCCCCTCTGACCATCACCGGGATCATTCATGCACATTCATACACCAGTGGAGCCACACTGGAAGCAAGGAGGGTGAAGTGTCTTGCCCAAGGACACAACGACATTTTGGCTGGTGGGAGCGGGGAATCGAACCGCCGATCCTTCGATCATTGGACGACCCACTCAACCACCTGAGCCACTGTCGCCCTGTGTGGACATCTTTGCAGTTAACAGGTGTGTTTATAACATCTGAATGTGTGTGTGGACAGGCCCCGCCCTTTGAGATTTGTATTACACTTGAACCTTACCGTAATGATAAACATCCAGTAAAGTTGTTGCTTTAGGCTGCTTCATGGTTCTACCCCCCCCCCCCCCTCCTATTATTACCCTCCTCTCCCCCCTCCTCTCTAACATCCCTCTCTCTTCTTCCCTCCTTTCCTTTTCCGTCCGGTCCAGTACCAAAGATTTTCTAATATGATGGAATTTAATAAAGTTTGGCCTCAACTACAAAAGGGGTTTATTCAGACATTCCTCTGGTTTGTCATAGATTAATAACCCCTGTTCTTAAAGCAAAATATGTCCAACACAAGAGGCCTTCAGCTCTCATCTGTTTGCCCAGCTGTTGTACAGGACAAGTTAAAAAATAAAAAAAATAAAAATAAAATAAAATGCTAGATTCATTTGTTTGATGTTGTTATTCAAAAAGACCACTAATGACTTATTTTATTTCTGTATTTTTACAGTTTCACGTTGTATCCCAGATTACAAGAACGTTAATTAAAGCAACTTCAAATCAGACACGTCTTGTTTTATGGAACAAAGTTTAGCTAGCTGTCTAGCTGAAAGCTCTGTCATGTTTCGGTGAGGACAGTACAGAAGGATTAATGTTTTATATAATTTCAGTCAGAAAAACACAAGAAAAAATGAATGTGTATTACCCAGTGTCCTTTGCAGGATTCAGGTTAAACTGTTGTTTGCTCTCATAGGGATGATCTGCCAGAGTGTAATTCACCGTCACACTGCAGCCTGTTTGGGAACTCTGACAAAACAAAATACAGTTTAGAGACCAATGCATGCACAAACACACAACTTCTACACAAAACCTAAAGGAGATCTCACCAGTACCTTTCCACAGAGTTGGGCATAAATCAGTGACCTCTGACCCTGGAAGATTGTTGTGATTGGTGGAGAGAGGACAGTGGCAGACACTCCCTTTGGTAAATCCCATGTGACAGAGATGTCTTTGACAACAGGCTGTAGTGCAAATTTCAGTGACTGCATCACCTGATGGTTAGGAAACAGTGAATAACATAGAAATGTTTACTTTGCTCAATAAAGGCGTATCATTGAATTTAGTTGTTTGTTATTTTACTTTTGCCTGCATCCTGTCACTTCCTGTGATGAACTGAGCGTGACCTCTGCCCTCCTGAGCCAACCCATTGATGAGAGCAGAGCTGGCTCCTTCTCCAATCCCAAAAGAGAAACACCTACAAACAACACACTGGTGTGAAACACACAACACACAAACCCAGGACACATGCAGTGAATCTGTGTTTTAGTGCTTTCACCTGTGGGAACCTGCATTCTTCCTAACCAGATCTAGAACTTCCTTTGTGTTCCCCACCTCTCCATCAGTGAAGACAAACAACTGAGAGGAAAGACAGAAGTTACACAAAAGCACACAGAAGCTGAGCTAAAAAAAAACTGTTACTGTGAAACAAGTTTACAACATGTAATACAAGTTTTATGATAGAAGTAAAGAGATTTCGAAACGTAAACAAGAAGGTGAGTTGCATTCCAGGTGAATAGAAATTGCCAAATAATTTCTGAAGAAATAAAGGATTTTGTACCACAAACTTAAGATATACAGTATATTACCACATACCAGAATCTGAGAATAAATACATTTAAAAGATTTCATCAGCAGATATGAGATGCTGTTCCTTAATGCCACAAAATAATTGATGCAAGATCATTAATAAAAACTGTGTTTTATTGCTGAAAATCGTGAACTTGCTGTTTCTACATGTGATCTTATGGAATATAGGATAGAACAGAGGAATATGAAATACCTGTCTAGGCTGGTTGGAGATGCAGGGCTGACTGTAAATGTGTTGGAGGGGCTGAAGGATCTCTGTTCCTCCCAGATCAGCTTCCATCACCTTAACTTTCTTCAGAGCCTCCTCCATGCTCTTCTCACTGTATTCCACACTCTTCCTGCCATCAGAAACACACAAAGGTCAAATGGAAGACTGTACCATGACACATCATTTACCAAAATTACACACAATTTAAACTTAGTTTTTAAGCAAGCCAGATTTTTAACCAAAAATCCACATAAACATGTAGAATATTTTTCTAAGACATAAATAATATTGTTGAACTCAATCACTGACGGGAAAATGTGATCATATCTGGATCCAAAACCATAGATGTTGAAGTAGCAGCCCATTGGTAAACTCTTCAAGAGGAGCAGCAGAGTATCCTGAGAGAGAATAGAAGTTGATGAAGACCATGATCTCACACAGATAGAAAGCCTTTCATGACTGACTGAACACTGGATCAATACCCTTGCACTGCTGATGCGAGTCTCTTGCTGGTTCCTGTTGCTGGTCGGACAGCCCATGCTTCCAGACCGATCCAACAAGAACACAAACTCTCCACATGAGGCGCGTTTGGACATCACAGACTCTGGGAACTCTGGGTACAGACTCACCATCACCACAGGATCACCCATCAGAGTGCCTGAAACACAACAGGAACCACAAAATACACACAAAATACACACATTATCATTTGATTCTTTGCAAAGATTTACATTTGATGATTCTAGTTTATACTCATTTTTTAATGTAGGCACAAAAACAGGTTTTCTCTCACCAGGCTCAGCAGAGTCCTGTCCTGCCTCCACCACAGCAGAGGGCTGGTGAGCATCTTTGTAATAAATCAGCAGCTCTACATCTCTGTCAAACTTGTGTCCTGCAGCCAGCTTCACCTGCACACCAACAACACAAAGATGAAGAAACCTTTGTATCTTCTTTTCAGCAACAACTACTTCTCACAGCTGTTTCCTTACAGCAGCCTCTGAGTGATCAGTGTTCAGGTACTGAAGAGGCTCCAGAGAACAGCTGGACTCTACTTTGGAAACTGGACGAGGAGAGGACACTCGTGCAGAAAAGGACAGACTGTAGGGAATCTCAGAGGCTGGAACTGAGCTCACCGGGACTCCAGGACCTTCACTACCTGCAAACACCACAACCAACGACCAGGAGTCACTAAAGAACACAATAATGAACATTTAAAGAAACTGCAGAAAGAAACAATATGTGTTTGTTGTGTTTTATACTTTAAACCAGTGAAGGTACCGTACCGGTAACCGGTCCATGGGTCACTTGGTACCGGACCGCAGGAAGTAAAAAAAATACATGTGCTAACTTTGATTATTTCTGGGGGGGGGTTCTGATACTGAAGGAAGTTTTATTTTGGATCTGGAGATGCAAAGGCTTGCAGTGCAGCTGGGCTTATCTAAGGTGGGGCATGAAGGCAGTCAAGTTTTGCTACAAGCTGAGGATTGACGGGGCAGAACATTCAGGTACTTCAGGTACCTCAGGTACTTCAGGCTTTAGCAGGTACAGGTCTATCAACCCTTCACCCCCCAATACTGATCTTTCCTTTCTCATTGAGTAAAACCTCTCTGCTTGTCGTGAAAGGGAACCTTGAAGCCATGCTGCTGCCAAAACTGAGCTGCCGGTGAACTTGAAGCACTCATATGTTGTTGTTTCACTTTCGGGTGAAACGAGTCGCATGGTATCCACGGCAATGTTCTACGCCGGATGCCCTTCCTGACGCAACCCTCTCAAGGCAACCAGTGAGACCGGCACAGAGGTAGAGCAGCCCGGCACCGCAAACCAGCACGAGCTAAACCGGCTCCCACTGTAGCACTCATATGTGGTGCACCCAAATATGTGCATCCACATTTGGTATTTATTTTGAAATTAAAAGCCATTATTATTATTAAATTATTAAAATAATTATTTTTGAATGCATTTATTAAAAATAGTCTGTGGGGGAAAAAAGAAAATATAAAAGAACTAAATTATGAGTCTGGTGGGCGGAACCTTTGACACTCGCAGCGCCTCCAAGTCTCCAAAGACGGATCAACTTCCTGTTTCCGTCAGAAGTGATTTGGAGAATGAAAGAGTGTTCGTGTCGTTTCTGCTCTGAGACTCGTTTTATATTTTCACAGGTTAGTATGTGGTTTAAACCCATCAGATGAAAGCCCTAAGCTTTGGTTTACTTCCCAGATGATTGCCAGTGTTGGTCGGTTTGTAATTTTGATGTAAACTGGGGAAGTTAAATTCATTTTCGGCGGGAAAAGCCGGACCGGAAGTAGCGGGTGTCATCGCGCTAGCTTGTTTTCAAGACAGGATGTTGTTAGCTCGCGCTAAATGAGCTTGTATTGCCATAGCAACTATGCTAACTAGTTGGATCCACTACTGCGTTTGTTTTATTAATTTTGTAAGATTCCTGAAGTGACTTTAAACATGTTTAAAAGCAACAGAAACATTAATGACTTTTGTAACAGTTGCTTAGTAAAGGGATGAAAGTTTACAGATTTATTGTTTTATTGTTATTATAAGTTTATATTTCTAAAAGTGCAATGTCCAGCATTATAAGCTAAAACAATATGCTAAAGTAACAAAACAAAGCAGTATTTCCTTTGTTTGTGCAGAAGTTAAAGTAAATTAAACTTATCTGATTCTTTTGTTCAGTTTTGAAATGGAAATGTAATGTATTTGAAAACAATTAAGTAATTACTGATGTGAGATATTCGTCAGATATTTAATTTAGACTGAATTTAGAGGTCAGATTGTACATTGGACAATTACATGCACTGAATTGAAATTGTAAATGTGTTGAAACATTTAAACAGAAGGGATTTGGGGAATGAAAGAGTGTTTGTGTCGTTTCTGCTCTGAGACTCGTTTTATATGTTCACAGACACAATTCTTTTTGTTATTGTGGTCGCCTCACCCGGGACCTGTAACACATACTCTACTGATGAAGTCAGAGCAGTACTAAGAACAACAAACACTAGGAAAGCTACAGGGCCTGACGGCGTCCGAGGGCGTGTCCTCAGAGAATGTGCTGGGTGTGGCAGACACTCTAAAAGATTTATTCCACCTGTTTCCAGCCCAAGCTTTTGTTCACACCTGCTTTCAGTCCACCTTCATTGTCTCTGTACTAAAACACTTTTCAGGCCTCAGCTCAGTGCTTCTTTCAGGATGAAAAAACACACCAATCTCTATTTAGTTGGAGCTTGTCCTCCATTTTTTGCGCCTTTTATGTATTTTTTTACTTGTACATGTATATTATAGGGGATTTCAAATATGTATACAAACAAACAAGTAAACAACAATTAATGTCTAATCCATTCATATTTTAGTTTCCTAAAGTTTAGCCCACTGTTGTTTTTCCTCATCCAAATAAGTAAAAGAGAACATTCTTAGAACATTCTAGCTCACTGTATGGTTACATGACTTTGCTAAATTCAGTGTTTCCACACATTGGACTGGAATGATGGACGGATCATTTTCTGCTGTCATCTCCTATGATGCAGTTTTTTACGTTACGTTGAAACAAACCGACTGTGTTTCAATCCGAATGGTATTTTTTATATTGATATAATCGATTTATTTCATTTAAAAATAATGTTATGATGGTATCGGTGGATTTCATTCTGCCTCTGAATCTGTAACTTAGTGTAGTCCCTTATATGTAGTCTCCAACATGAGACAAATGCTGACAAGTCTGACAGATCTTCATGAACAGGAAGGAAGTGTATTTTTTTCATATGGACTCCTAAAACATGGAGAACCCAGCTGAGGGAAAACCCCACAACCCCCATAAGCTTACCTACCACCAAAGTGTTGCATTTAAGTTACAAAATAACACATTTTAGATCAAGTATCAAGTTCATTGTCTTATTTAAAAAGTGTTTTAATAATTGAGATTGTTTGAATATTTATCTGAACAACAAATCTTGTGGTTTTCATACCTTGAGGTTGGTAGCGAGGGTTGAGCACAGCAGGCAGACAGAACCTCAGCGCCCCATCAGCCTCCACAGCCAGCTCAATGACATACTGCAGCCTGATGGAGGCGCTCTCCCCTGGAGGCAGACTGCCCACCCTCAGAGAGAAGATATCAGGACTCTGCTCACTCTCCTCCAACAGGAAGGCCTGCTGCCCTGAGCTCAGTGCATCGTCGTACTCCTCCCGAGCCTGCAGCAACCGTCAAACATGTCAGTGATGTTCACTGATCTGCAGCTGCTTTACAGAGACGGAAGCTTTCTGTCCACATCACCTGCTGCTTCTCCTTCAGCTCAGCTACAATGTGTGTCTGTCCAATGTCAGCACTGAAATGACACACAGCAGCATCTCCAGGCAGAGGGAAGACAAAAAGCGCCTCTATAGGTTTGTCCTCCTTGTTCTGGTAGTTCAGAGTGGAGATGACTGTAGCCACATGGTCCTTCACCTGCAGCTCCACCTCCACGCTCTTCAGAGGAACTGAGACGGCACATCAACAGACAGAGACACAGAGAGTGCAGAGATATTGCAGTTTAATCAAGACCAAAGATGTTCTGTGTTTAATATTCCAACAAGAGAAAGAATCCAGCAAATCGTATTAGTTAACTTTCATTTATTTGTCCAATTGAAAAGTCCACTAAATACTTCAATGTAAATGTATTCCATCTTCCTTTATTGACATCTTTTAGTCCACCAATTGCTGCTGTAGCTCTACTGAATCTTTCCTCATATAGTGAATGTGTTGCATACTGACCATAAACCATAAACACAGTTTTTCTAACCTTCTACTAGCAGACTTAAACTGATTTGTGCTTTGAAGGAGAAGTGTTTCTGTGGTTTAGAGAACGTGATTCCAGAAAGATGACTAAATAAATAACTGAAATCAGGTCATTTAGTCTGTGAACAGGTCTGTACCTGGGTTCTTCTGGGCAGTAAGCAGACCACAACGATTCATCTTTGTATCTGTTCCACAAGAGAACTAGACAAACAGGACAAATAAAGAAACATTTATTTAATGTTAGTAACAGACTCATTTCAGGCTTTGATTTACAATCAACTTTCTTTTGATCAAACTACATTTGTCAGTGATTTATTCCTCCAAAGTTCATATGTTTGTGAGGATTATAAAAATCTTTACTGATAAATATAAAAACAGACAAACCAGAAAAGTGTTTACCTGTGAAATGTTCCTGCAGCTGAGTGATCAGTCAGATCAGAACTGTACTACTGAAGCAGGATCTGTCCACAGTACTTCCTCATACGGTCAGGGAAAAACACGCCTATTGGGGTTGCTTGTTTTCTTCACCAAGCTGCCTCGAAGGGGTGGAAAATGACGAGTCACTTTTGGATGCCTGCACACAGAAGCTGTTTTTCACACACATGTAACCTGATGCTATTTGTTTTTGTTTCTTAGAATCTAGAAAAGGTCTTACTCAGTATGGATAAGGAGGAAACAGCTGGGAGAAAAAGTTTTTAGTTTTTATTTATTTTATTTTTATTTTTTATTTTTTTTTAGCTGGGAGAAAATTCCTGAGAACCAGGAAGAGGCCGTCCTGATCTGCCTTTAATAAGATCCTAAACAAAATTAAACCAAGTTATTTTAAAAGGATTGTATTTACATAGAGCAGGAACAGACATTGCCTTTTAGAGACACGTGTAACTTTAGTTTACTCTTTAGTATTTATTCTTTGTATTTTAATTGAACTAATAATTAACCTATTATATTATTTTACCAAATTTAAACCCATATTGTGCTTTTGACTCCATTACATTTCTGTAAAAGATCTCCTCGTTTCAACATGTTAGTATGGAACACTATTGTCTCAGAAGCATCTTTTTCACACTCTGCACTTTGGACGCTGCTTGATGTGATCCTGTTTATTGATCTTCTACTCAGGAATTCTTAACAATGATACTGATTTGCTCTCTTACCATTCCGTGGACACATTTATTCTAACATATGCAGACTTCCAATTGGTCATTTACTTGAAATAACAAGCTTGAAATATACAGCTCTGATTAAAAATAAAAAGTCAGATCACTGATTGGGTGACAACATCTCATTGGAACATCCCTACTTCTACCAATGCTCAATTGTTACAAAGGGTTCCAAAGTGAACCAAAGAAATATATCCCCCAGACCATGACACCACCACCACTAGCCTGAACCGTTGATCCAAGGCAGGATGGATCCATGTTTTCATGTTGTTGACGCCAAATTCTGACCCTACCATCCAAATGTGGCAGCAGAAATGCAGACTCATCAGACCAGGCAACATTATTCCAGTCCATTGTCCAGTTTTGGTGAGTCTGTGTGAATTGGAGCCTCAGTTTCCTGTTCTTAGCTAACAGTAGTGACACCTGGGGCCTGTTTCAGAAAGGAGGTTCAACCAACTCTGAGGTTAAACTTGAACTCTGAGTTGGTCTACCGAGAGATGAACAACTCGGAGTTTTCTGTTTCAGAGAAGCTGATCGGAGTTAGGTTAATCAAGTCTGAATGGACTGATTCAGAGTTAAGCGTGCGCACCGCGACTATAAAAAGCCATTATCAATGGAGCGCAGATATATACGAGTCACCATGACAACCGTGGAAACAAAGAGGTCTGCATATTTGTCTCCAGCTGAACTTGACGTGCTGCTGCAGAGTTACAGTGAATATGAGCACATATTCCAGAAGAAAAGCAACACCGCTGCATCTGCAACACAGAGACAGTTAGCGTGGGAAAACAGAGCTGCTCAAGTTAATGCGTACGTTTGCATTTAAAGCATTGTAATACAATATTGGCTGTAATAACTTTTTAAATAGCGTAAGGTGTGAAATTAAAAAATTGCGATATTTCGGTGTACTTTTGAAGTGTTATTCCTGGTGTAATTGGATGAAATGCTGCATAGTGTACAGAACCAATCTGGGGGAAAAATGCATTTAACGTCGGTAATGTTTAGAGGACTTTTTTTGTTAACCTTCCCCTCTTGCAAACGTTGGTCAGTTTAATATTAATACATTGTGTTTTTAAAAGTGAACTTTTGTCTACCCTTGTATTTATCAAGTGATATAGGTTTATATGGGATTAAGAAAGTAAGCAGTACTAGCAAATTGTGTTTCCAAAAAGTAATTGTTACATTAATCTAATTCAATGTCCCTGATTTCATTTTCATGTAGATGCAATCCTGCAGGAAGTAAAAGAACATGGCAGCAGCTAAAAATGAAGTATAAACATAATTCAATCAGGTAAAATGTGAGCATGTCATGGATGGAGGCTTTGTTGACAATATTTGACATGTGAAACATCTACATAGCAATAGATATCTAATGTTGTTTTCATTGTTCACTGTCATTTGATTTGTCTTCAGCCAACAGAAAGAAGGCAGAGACTCGCAAAACAGGGGGAGGCCCTGCACCCCCACCTCTGACAAATGCTGAGGAGATGGCCCTGAGTCTGAACAGTGGAAGGCCAGTGGCTGAGGGAATTCCTGCAGGGAGTTCATCAGAGCCAGTCCCTCCCCAGGACACAAGTGCCTTCATAAGATGTAAGAGCCCCCCCCACCCACAAACACACACACTTTATATATATTTTCACTTCAAATGTGCAAAATGCCAGCCTCAAGCCACTCAGAAGCACCTGTACTTGGATAAATATATATCTAATATTTTAACATTGCATTGGGTTTTGCATTGGTCTCAACAGATTCTGATGGCAATATCTTCATGTTAGACCCTCCCGTCACAACTGGACCCCAGGCAGTTGTAAGTAGCCTACATAACACACCAGAAAGTAGCACAAGTAGTATTATAAAGTGTGCTCAACCAAATGCTCATCTTCTCAGGATGTAGAGGATGACACACTGTCTGCTTATACCCACAGACCTATAGAGGTTAGCTTATGTTTGTACATGTCAAACAATCTTCACAATCACATTCACATTATTGTGTCGACTAACCTATTCTTGTCCCCCCCCGTCCCCACCCTCCAGAGTGTGGAGGAACAACCGCCGCAGGAGGAGGAGGAGGAGGAGGAGGGTCCATCAAACTCCTCTGCACGGATGAACACAGTTCAGTGACATACAGTAAATGTTATTCTATGGAATTCATGTTGAATGAACAGGATTTAACCCCACACTACTGTATTAAACAAACCGAGAAAACTGATAAAGAGATGTCCTACTTAGATGGACAGATCCTTAAGTCAGATCTGGAAATTGAGATCCTAAAACACAAGCTACAGGTATGGTGTGTATTGTGATTGGTGAATTCTAGAAAGGTTTTGGGAGAATATTGAATTCTTACTGTTGCTTTTCAACTTGTAGGAAATAAGGAAGACCAAATAAATTGTGACTTGAATTTATTCATTGTGGGATTTTTTATTTATTTATCTTTTTTTCTCTTGTTGTGGTAATTCTCTATGAATTAATGCAGCCTCCTCGTCTATTGGGTCCTCCAAAAAAGAACAAGTCATTCTTGTCACTTAGATCGTCTCTGTGTGACGGAATTGTGGGCAATGAAGGTTAAAGTGAAAAATACCGCTTTGTCTTTAAAAAGGGGAGGGGACCGGCAGAAACCTTGAGTTTAGAGAATAAAACCTGCTCCCGACCAGGTTAGGTTCACAGCATAAGTAACCATGGACACTAACTCAGAGTATAAGTTACCTCTCTTTCAGAAACGGGTTTGACTTACTCTGCTTTCTCTGGTTTAACAAACCTCCCATTCTGAAACGGAAAACCCAGAGTTTCCCTGATTTCAGGGTTAACTCACTCAGAGTTTACACTTAACCTCCTTTCTGAAACAGGCCCCCGCTGTGGTCTTCTGCTGCTGTAGCCCATCTGCCTCCAGGTTGGACGTGTTGTGGTTCAGAGATGCTCTTCTGCAGACCTCAGTTGGAACCAGTGGTTCTCTGAGTTCCTGTTGTCTTGCCTCTGCATCAACAAGACATTTCTGCCCACAGAACTGCAGCTTATTGGATTTCTCTGTAAACCCTAGAGATGGTTGTGGGTAAAAATCCCAGCAGATCAACAGTTTGTGAAATACTCAGACCAGCCTGTCTGGCACCAACTACAATGTCACCTTCAAAGTCCCTTCAATCATCTTTCTTCCACATTCCAATGCTCAGTTTTAACTGCAGCAGATCATGTTGGCCATGTCTACATGCCTAAAAGCATTTTGTTGCTGCCATGTGATTGACTGATTAGAAATTTGCATAAATGAGCAGATGGACAGGTGTGCCTATAGTGGTCAGTGAGAGTATTTATTTAGTGCAGCATTCTGGAAGTGTGGCTGGATCTCTGGAGATGGAAGCTAACAAAGTAATGTTCTGACATATTCTTTGTCTGAATTCCCACCCTAATCCCTAAAACACTGTATAGTTCTCTGGATTTTAAAAGCAATTCGGACACCCGTGCTCACTACTTTTCTCTTTCAGGTGTTGTTCATAAGGCGCTTAACAAGAAAACAAAGTGGCGCATTACTGCCACCACCTGGTCTGGAGGCGAACTACTTCTATTTAACGCGGATTTTGACACCTATTTGTCAAAGTAAAAACATGATAAATATGAACATTTTACGAAGGCTATTTATGTATCTGCTATCTTTTGATGATGGTAAATGTGGCTGATTTATAAATAATAAAATTACAAACACATCGGTGTAGATTTAATGTATTTGTTCAGAAATAAACTGCCAAGTTACTCGTCCATGGCTAAATTTATTTATTTTCGTTCCACTGAATGATTTACGGGCTCGTCCGAGGAGGCATCTTTTTAATGTATTTTTCTCCTCTACCTTACTGAAAATGGCCTTTGATATTAATCTGTCCGCGTTCTTGTTGGCAATAATTCAACCGTTTTCCGTGAGATCAAACAGAAAACGAGCAGATATGCAGCATCACAGGGCAGCAAGGAGAAGCAGACGTCTCAGCAGATTTCCGCTGGATGCCCTGGCCAGACATGAACAACCTGTGAGTTGATCCAGGATCAGTCCACGATTCACTGATTCTGTGTAACAGGTGGGTATCCCTGCATTGCTCATCCCATCATGCTGCTGACACCCTAAAGGGAACCCCTGAGGAATGTGGATGAGGCCCGTTACAACCAGAACACGCTCTGTGGTGGAGAGAGAGCATTTGGCATGATGAAGACGAGGTGGAGAGCAATATTTCTGGGGGCTCTGAAAGTAAAACCAACCTTTGCAATGAAATTCATTGCCTGCAACGCAATCCTGCACAATCTGTGGATCAGTGAAGGGGACTGCTTGGAGCCACAGATGTTGAGCCACAGCAGGATGACAGCAGGAAGAGCAGAGTGGCGTCCATCTGCGAGGACAACGTTCTGCTTTCCTGTCAGCTCCAACTGTAGCTCGACAAAAGTAATCGGAAAGAACATCTGATCAGAAGAAAAATGCGTCATGTAAACACGTCGTTTGGAATAGTCTGCCCCGATCAGACTCATTCGGATCAAAATTTCTTTCCGATCGAGATGGGTGGGTTTGGTGATTGTCGATCAGATCGTTGTGCATGTAAACGGGTCATTCTGATCGTGTGTCACTACTGCTCTGGTTTACGTCACGCATAGACGGTGCGGTGCTTCAGAGAAAGCTTTGGAGCTCATACGGGACCGACCGGCTGCTCCGGGCGAGTGAATTGGCAGGGGTGGTGGTGCTTTGGCAGGGCTCCACATAGCCGTTTGTCCGCTGGCCCGGTCCTGTTTCTCGAGCAGTATGGACCACAAGACTTTATTTTTCACTTGTCCGCTCGGGCCACTAAAATATCAAACGGTTAATATATTTTTCAACTTTATCAATAAAGTATATTTTGCGAAAACGTGTAGATTTCCCTCGTCTTCATCACTTTGAAAGTTTGACGTCCGCCGTGATTGTTTTGGTCACGTGGTGCGCACGCTCCGCAACAGCGAACAGTGTTCACTCTTCGCATCCGTCGGAACAATTTAATGCCGCAAAAATAGTGTTGCGGAGTGTGTGTGCGCTGAGAGGGGCGCGTGCTGCGTGAGAAAGGGGGAGGAGCCCGAGCAGGTGGAGATGGGGGTGTGAGCATGGAGCGGAGGTGTGCGTTGAGATATTGTGTGTTCGGAGGACGGAGCACCTTAATAAAGAGAAGGTGTCCCCCCCCCAGAAAAACTATTTGGAGCCGTTCTTAATCCGCTCTGGATTAAGAAGGAGAATCGCCTTCGGCCCCGGAGGAAATCTCCCTGCGCTTCTGACCACGGTCGGAAAGAGAGGAAAGCAAAGAGAAGTCCCCGCGCAGGAAAGATTCAACAATAGCTTGGGAAGTTGGACAAGGAGACTTTACAATACTGTAAGCAGTAAGTATTTCTAGTCAAAAGCTGAATGATCTCAGTAATTTTATTTAAATTTTTTATTATTTAATTTAATTAAGTAACTAAAAAGTAAATGTAACTTTGCAACTTTAATCAAGTAACTCTGCAAATGTGAACAACATAACAGTAATTAAGGATCTAAAAAGTAAATGTAACTTTGCAACAGCAACAAAAAGCAGAACCTCAAGGCAGTCAGAGCAAAAAAGTTGATAAAACTTCTTAACTATTGATTAGGAACAAATGTGAAATAGCAGTGATTAGAAGCAGCATGAAACCTTCTGAACTAGTGTTTCCTACTACACTGCAGTGCTCTCTTCAAAACATCTGAAACAGACTAGAGCAGATTATAGTTTGATATGGTCTATTTTCAGTATTTGAAAAGTGTAGAAATAAGTGGTAGATGTCACCAGAATGCACCAAATTGTACCATACTTTGAAAATTTTGCCCCCGGACCCCCCCTATAGTTTTTGCAGCCACCGTCACTTGGGTGCTGCCTGTGGCGGCGGGTCGCGCTGTGCGCGGTGTCGGGCCAGTAACTTTCAGGCAGGGCCAGTAACTTTCAAAAACTACTGGTCCTGTGGGCAAATTTCTGGGCTATGTCAACCCCTGTTTGGTACGTGTAGCTCCGAGGGTGTGTGAATGAAAAGGAGAATAAAGGCTGCAGCGGTCCTCTACACCCAAACGTGTCTCTGAGCTCCTTATTTTACAAATGAAACTCCGCTTTACTGACACCAAACCCCAGAAAGCCGGCTACACTGAAAAGAATCTGATTTTGAGTCGTCAAAAGGTTCAGAATCTCTTTGTTTTTTAAACCTATCCAGAAATAAAGCTTCACAAAAGGCTCCACATATTTAATTTTCAAGCTTGGCTCCTATAAATGGAAAACTGTGGTGTTTTTCCTCATTAATCTATGACTTTTTTCTAGTAAATTTATAAGATATGAAGTTGTAAATTTGTGCGATAAAAACTCGTAAATTTAGGAGATTCGTTCATTCATCTTCTTATCCATTTTTCCCTTTCGGGGTCACAGGGCTGCTGGAGCCTATCCCGGCCACTTGAGGGCGAAGGCAGGGGACGCCCTGGAGAGGTCGCCAGTCTGTCACAGGGTAATTTACAAGATTTTTGTCTCGTAAATTTACGACTTAAAATCTCGTAATTTAACAGTTATGACTTTCTTTCTCGTAAATTTACAACTTAAAGTCGTATTTAGAAAAAACATTTCTTTTTGTAAACTGGCCCTAAAACTCCATCGTAGAAAATAAAGATGGACTTTCTCACAAAATATTTACTGTACAGTAAACAGTTTTTTAAAATACATTTATACTAAATCATCTCATACAAGCTATAAGAAATAAAAACATAGCAGATTTGTACTAAGTCATATTTTTTTTCCAAAACTTTATTGAAGATATACAGGATACAAATTCAAGTCAATTTTAAGTACACAGATAAAAAAAGAGTAACAAAATGACCCAGGGGAACATAAAGAACAAAGGAGAAAAAAAATAAAATTATAAACAAGAGCAGAAAAAGCAGTAAGTTGCTATTCTGTACATTTAAAAAATTCCAGGGTGTCAAATTCTTATAGCTTTGGGGTTGGAAGAATATTTTATTGCTTTGATATATTGGTTTAACTCAATCATAAAAAGTTTGAATAAGAAAATTTGCATTTATGTATGTGGAATTTGGCTAGTATTATCAAAAGGTTAATTACATAGTATTCCCTTCTTAGTGAATTACTAATTCATATTTACAAAGCAGAATAGCTGTTTGAAATACGTCACTTGATTGACATGCAGAACGGCCAATTGAACATCCTCTGAAACATACGTCACTGTGTTTAACTACACTGAGCACACTTTCCTGTTTCCATGGCTTCTCCTAGAAGATTTGTAACCATGAACATATCAGTTGAGAACGAGGACTTTTGCATAGCCAGTATCTTTGGCCCGAATGTTGACGAGATTCTTCACCTCACTCTCAGTTCACTCTGACTCCACAATCATTATAGGAGGAGACGTCAATCTGATTCTGGACCCTGAACTTGACAGACTCAGCAGAGCAGCAAACCAATGCATATGGAGGTCTGCATGTATCCTACAGCAGTACATGACTGATCTGGGTCTCTGTGACGCTTGGCGCTCATGTCATCCAAACACTAAATGTTCACCTTCTTCTCTCTAGTTCACCATTCACACTCCCGTTTATTAGTCAGTAAATCTCTTTTAAAAGAAATGAAAAGTTCCAGCATTGATCCAATCGTTATCAGGGATCATGCACCAGTTTCAGTAAGTATTTCTAGGGAAATCTCCTCATCCTCAGGTACAACCTGGAGGTTTAACACATCTCTGTTAAAATACCAAGAGCTTATTCAATTCTTGAGTGGGCAACCTTCTTAGAATTCAACAATACTCCTGACATCTCACCATGCCTTCTTTGGGAAACAGCAAAAGCAGTGATGAGAGGAAAAATAATTTCTTACTCAACTCATAAAAAACACAAAGAGAAAGCAGATTTATTAGAATTAGAAAATAAAATCAAAACCCTGGAGGCTGCTTCTGCACAGGAACACATTCTGGGAGATCTGAAAAAAATTAAAGCAGCAGTTGAATGACATCATCAATGAACAAACAAATTTCAAAATAGAAAAGACTTTGACTTGAAAGATTTGCAAACGTAAATAAATCTGGCAAATTTCTTTTTTTCTTTTTTTTTTTTTTTTTTCTTTTTCTTAACTTGTCCTGTCCAACAGCTGGGCAAACAGATGAGAGCTGAAGGCCTCTTGTGTTGGACATATTTTGCTTTAACAACAGGGGTTATGAATCTATGACAAACCAGAGGAATGTCTGAATAAACCCCTTTTGTAGTTGAGGCCAAACTTTATTAAATTCCATCATATTAGAATATCTTTGGTGCTGGACCAGACGGAAAAGGAAAGGAGGGAAGAAGAGAGAGGGATGTTAGAGAGGAGGGGGGATAGGAGGGTGATAATAGGAGGGGGGGGGGGGTAGAACCATGAAGCAGCCTAAAGCAACAACTTTACTGGATGTTTATCATTACGGTAAGGTTCAAGTGTAATACACATCTCAAAGGGCGGGGCCTGTCCACACACATTCAGATGTTATAAACACAACTGTTAACTGTAAAGATGTCTACATGTCAACATGTACACAAAACATGCACACAATACAGATATTGTTCACACACGCATACTTATGCCCCTAAACCAACCAGTGTGAAACATTTCATTCATTCAATCCTGCAAATTATTACTACAAAGGTGAGCTAACACCTGTGCTCAGGTGAGTGTTTAAGTTCTTCTAAATGGATGGTGGAATGTGAAAAGAAGGAGGGAGGGGTGACCCGCCATCCCCACACCAAGACCCCCGCTGCAGCAGCAGCGGCAGCCGGAACTCCCAACGCCACACGGCAGCAGGCAGAGAACAACCACCCCCCGGGCGACCACATCCGCCACCCCGGCCAGGGCCAGCAGGATCACCACGAGGCCCCCAGAGCCAGAGAGCAGGGAGGCATGGGGGGAAGAGAGCGCCGCCCCAGCCCAACCAGGGGAGCAGCCCCCCCGCCGCGCCGGGATGGCCCAACGCAGGGCCCCACCCGAGAAGAGCGCCCACAGCCCCAGACGAGCACCTCGTCACCACCCAGGAGTTCTGAGTATCCCCCCGCCCCAACCCCAGGTACGAGCCAGGACCCCCCAAAGGAGACCCGCTCTGCACTCCAGGCAGCCACCCACCCGGCCTACGGTTGGTCCAGGAAGGAGCAAGGCAGGGGACAGCCGGCCCCGCCCAGGAGGGGGGCACCCCGGAGAGAAGAGGGGCCCACAAGGAGTGTTGTTAACATGGCCCGACCAGGCTCGGCCACAGTTGGAATGTGGGCGGGGGGCCAGCGCCCAGGGGCAAAAACCCGAACCCACCCCACAAGGAAACGGACACCCCCGGCTCAGGTGAAATGTGAACTCCCTCCCTGCGCGGAGAGAGCCCTGCCGGGACCAGGAAACTGGCACCCAGGGGACACGGCCGCCGCTGCCAAGGGCCCAGTACCCCCCACCAGGGATGGGGTAGGGGACAGATGGACCTTGGACCCACCTTCCTTGTATAATGTGTGTGCTTGTGTTCTTAAGGGTGTATGTGTGCATGTGTGTGTGTTTGTGTTTGAATGTATATTATGAGAAGTAAAAAGGTGTGTGTACTAGGGGGGTGTAGTTAAAATTGGTGGGTAGGGCACAGAGAGGACATTCCCTGATTACTCACAGTAATGTCCCCTCACCCTCCCCACCAAGGGTCCCTAAATGTCTAAGGTGCGGTTAAAATTGGCGGGTAGGGTGCTAGGAGGACATCTGCTGCTTGCTGGCAGTGATGTCCAAGCACCCCCCCTACCAAGGGCCCTACATGTCTAAGGTGCAAATAAAACCGAGAGAGGGGGGGCCCATTCCATACGGCAACCATGGGAGGGAGACCACTGCCAAGTAGCCCCCCCCCCAAAGCGCATCGCAGGCTAAACCCCCCCCCCCCCTCACCCTAATATGAGATTATATGAGGAAGGGGGTGAGTTGGGGACAGCTGGCAGACTGTCTCCCGGTGGTCAAACATCTGTCCCCCAGCCCCCCCCCAGCATAGGGCCCAGGTCCCCCAGCCTCAGGGCCCCATCCCCCGAGGCACCGACGCCCCAGGCCCAGCACGACCCACCCCACACAGAAAGAGAGGAGCCAGAAAGCGCCGCCCCCCCCCCCGGAGCAAGCCCAGGCCCCCACCCCCAGGCGCCGGCCCCGAGGAAGCTCTGGTCAGGCCTCGACGGGACCAAGGCAGCCAACCGGCCAGGGCAACTGCCGTTTGCCACCAGCGGAGACCCCAACCCGTCAAACCCCCAAGGTCCCGTACCCATGGTGCCCCTGCCCCCCCCCCCCCGGAAAGCCCCCCCCACAAGACAGGGCCGACAGACCCCCCCCACACACACCCCCAAGACCCCGCAGCCGGAGCGGGTGACGCCCAGAGCGACCGGGGGCCCCATGAGGGTTGCCCTGCCCCGCCCCGGAGCCAGGGAAGGGTTGATCCCAGCCCCAGGTATAGACGGGCAGCCCATCCCATCCACTGCCGCTGGACCTACCCCCCCGAGCAGGACCCCCCGCCGACCCCCCCCAGCACGGACAAAGAGACCACCCCCCCAAGCCAAGTCAGACCACCACCCAACCCCCCCACCACGCACCCCCCACCGCCAAGCCCAGAAGACCACGCAGCGCCCAGCCCGCCCCGCCCAGGCACCGGAACCGACCCCCCAACGAATGGGCTCCCCACCAGCCCCCACCGGGCAGCAGAGGCCCCGACCCCCACCCCCGCACCACGGCAGAAAGGCAAGGAGCAGCAACAACCAGCCCCCCCCCCCAAGTCATGGAGTTAGCTATGGGAGACCAGAGAGACTGAATTCTTTCCAAGTTACTAGAATTTTGGGCTGACATTTTTTCCAAGCTGATATGATCAAAAAGCAGATTTCTGTATTGACTTATATAATATTAGATAATATTAGGTTTATGTTTATTATGCTGTGAAACAGAAAACAGAGACTGAAAGAAGGTGAAAAATCCTTGTTTCTATCCTGTTTGTAGAATCAGTAACTGCTGTGACTCAGAGGAAAGCCCCGCCCCTCCGTGCATCAAAGTGAACAAAACAAGCGACCAAAGGGGCGTGTCTTCATCGTCACTTTCCGGCAATGAGTTTCAACATAAACAAAAGCCCGTTGGTCTGTCACCATAAAGGACAGGGGGGTATTCCAGAAAACATGTTTAAACTAGCCTGACTTTAACCCTGAACTCTGGCTGAAATCCGCCTGAACTTGCTTACTCTGGGTATGTCGGTTCCAGAAGACCGGATATGAGTTGGCGTAATTACGCTGGACTTGGTAACCCTGGGTTAATGGGCGTGCACGGCAGGTACATAAAGACATTCTCAATGGATCGCCGATTTCTGGAGTCACCATGGAAACGCGTGGAGAAAAGAAAAGAAAACGCTTCAGTAAAACGGAGTCTGAGGTTTTAATGACGGTGTATGAAGATTATACGACCATCAAAAAAGTAACACATAAAAGTAACAACATAAAAAAAAAGACTTTCTGCTTGTAGAAAAAGAACAGACAAAGTAAACGCACGAGTTTCTGATCTTATTTCCATTTTCCTTGTGACGCACATATATATAACTTATCCAATTTCGCCAACTTAAATGAATTACTTCTATTGGTAACAAAAAAATTGAGTTAAATTTATTCAACCTAATTTCTTACGTCTATAAAACTCAATAATTGTTTATCAAATCAAATCAAACTTTATTTATAAAGCACTTTTCATATAAAAATATAACACAAAGTGCTTTACATTAAAACAACAAAATATAAAAACAAACAAGCATTAAAAAAATAAATAAATAAATAATAGGGCCCCCCTTACCGTACCTAGCCCCCCACACCTTTCACACCTCCCACCCTCTAACTGATGGGAAATGACAATGAAAAATAGGCTGAGCACAAAAACATGATGCCAAATGCAGCATCGAAGGCGGGGACCGCTCCACCACAGCTAAGTGGTGATGCAGGTCCCCACCCAGAGCCGCAGTGGCTGAACAGCAGCCGACCCAGAGGGAGGGGTTCCAGCTGAGGAAGCACCGGAAATAAAAATGAATAAAAATGAGAATCAAAAAGTAAACGTATTGATAAAAAATGATAAAACATTGAAATAAGGTAAATTAAAATAACACGTTAAAAATCTGGTTCAAGTTCATAAAACAAGATAAAATGGATAAATAAATAAAATAAAAATAGAAAAAACATATAAATAAATAACTGAATAAATAAATAAAAGTAGTAAAAAATTAGCTAAAGGCCAGGTTAAAAAGCCTTTTTCAACCTGGATTTAGCCTTTTCGTAAAAGCATTAATGCTCTCTGCGGCTCTCAGGTCCTCTGGCAGACTGTTCCATAGACGGGGGCCATAGTGTTGAAAAGATGCTTCTCTGTATGTTCTGGTTTTTACTGGTTGAATAGTTAACAGACCAGAGCCTAGGATCTCAGGGTCCATGAGGGTTCATACTTTACTAAAAGATCTGATAGATAAGAAGGCGCAAGACCGTTAAGACATTTAAAAACTGTTAAAAGTATCTTAAAATCAATCCTGAAGCATATGGGGAGCCAATGCAGGGATTTTAAAATTGGGGTGATATGAGCCCGCCTCCTGGTCTTGGTGAGAACTCGTGCAGCAGAGTTCTGGAGAAGCTGAAGGTTCCTAATGTTGGTTTTTGGAAGACCAGCAAGTAGGGCGTTACAGTAATCCATTTTACTCATGATAAAAGCATTAGCATCTCCATATTAGCAAGAGAGAGTAGTGGGCGGACTCTAGCCAAATTTCTGAGATGATAAATACCAGTTTTAACCACCTGTTTTATATGTGGGATAAAAGTCAGCTTAGAGTCAAAGATAACCCCCAGGTTTCTGACTGTTTCTGAATGACTTAATGAAAGTTCCTGTAGCTTCAGAAAGTGTTTCTCTCTCTTGGCTTCAGGACCAATAACTAAAATTTCAGTCTTTTCCTGGTTGAGCTGCAGAAAATTATTTGCCATCCATTGTTTTACATCTAAAATACAGTTAAAAAGAGCTTCTATTGGTCTTGTGTCATCAGGAGACATAGCTATGTACAGCTGGGTATCATCAGCATAGCTATGAAAGCTGATGTTGTGGCTCCTGATGACATTCCCCAGAGGAAGCATGTAAATGTTAAAAAGCAAGGGGCCCAGGATGGAACCTTGAGGCACCCCACAATTAATTTCATGGACCCCAGAGAAGTGTGTGTCCATGCTTACCATAAAGGTTCTCTCCATGAGATACGATTCGAACCACTTGAGAACAGTCCCTGAAAGGCCAAGACTTTTAAGTCTGTTTACAAGGATCAGGTGATCAACAGTATCAAATGCTGCACTTAGATCTAACAGAACTAGTACTGAGATCTGACCTGAATCCAAAGCACACCTGAGATCATTAACAATTTTTAACAAGGCTGTCTCAGTACTGTGGTTTGTTCTAAAACCAGACTGGTTTATCTCAAAAATGTTGTTTTGTAAAAGAAACTCGTTTAGCTGAATAAAAACAAGTTTTTCTAAAACCTTACTTAAAAATGGCAAGTTGGACACAGGTCTGTAGTTATTAAAAACTGAAGGGTCTAAATTAGTTTTCTTGAGTAACGGTTTCACCACTGCAGTTTTAAAGGCAGCAGGAAAAATACCCATCTGTAGAGAGGAGTTCATGATATTTGAAACCTCTTTCTCAAAAGACCCATAAAATGATTTAAAAAATGGGATCTAAAAAACAGGTTGTTGGATTAACTTGGGAGAAAACTCGACCAAGTGTTGCAGCTTCAACCAGGTCAAAACTGTCCAGTGCTTCCTCAGGTAAAATCAAGCCATCATTACCAATAAAAAGGCTTTTCTGTCCTTTTATGATGTTCAATCTGACAGAATCAATCTTGCTCCTGAAGTGGTCTGCAAAGTCCTCACACAATGAGGCAGAGGCTGGCATTGTGTTTTTGTTCACATTTGAGTTATTTAAAGATTCAATTGTGGTGAAAAGGACTCTGGGTTTATTTTTATTTACAGAAATGATGTTCGCAAAATATGAATTTCTGTTCTGTTTTACGGTATGATTGTATAGTTTTAGTTGGTTCTGGTATTGTTTATAGTTTATTTCAAGTTTGTGTTTTCTCCAAAGTCTTTCAGCAGATCTACAACGTCTCTTCAATTGTTTCATTTCCTCAGTTCTCCAAGGGGGCGTGGCTTTGGTTCTTATCTTTTTGGATGTTGGTGGAGCAACTGAGTCGAGACTGGATTTTAATTTACTGTTAAAACTTTCAACAAGTAGATCACAGGGGGCTGGTAAGACAGGTGGAGAGAAGGAGCGAACAGATGTAATAAATTTTTCGACCACTTCAGGAGTCAAGTAGCGTTTCTTCACCGTTCTCACAGAGGTCTCCTGCCTTATAAAACCAGTGATGTTAAAAAGTACACAGTGATGGTCAGATACAGCCAGGTCCACAACAGAGGACACACTGGTAGGTAAACCATGACTGATGACGAGGTCAAGAGTGTGCCCCCTGTTGTGAGTCGGCTGCGTGACATGTTGTTTAAAATCAAGAGAGGAGAGTAAGTCCAAGAACTGAGTGGTGCAATAGTCTGACTTCCCGTCTATGTTGTTTCACTGTTGGCTTTTCCCATCAGGGGTCGCCACAGCGAATGAGTCGCATGGTAAACTTGGCAATGTTTTACGCTGGATACCCTTCCTGACGCAACCCTCTCAAGGCAACCGGGCTTCGGACCGGCACAGAGGTGGAGAGGGGAACAGGGAGCAGCTCGGATTTGAACCTGGGTTTCACGGAGGGAAGGCACCGCAAACCAGCACGAGCTAAACCGGCTCCCCCCGACTTCCCGTCTATATGCAAGTTAAAATCACCAGTTATTAAAATCATGTTAAAGGAAGTGTGGACAGATGCTAGAAACTCAGAAAACTCCTCAATAAAAACAGAGCTTGGTTTGGGTGGTCTGTATACTGTGATGCATAAAATTGGAGGGTTGTTAAAAACAAAGGCGTGATGTTCAAAGCTGGGGTACTCATCTAATGTAATCTGCTTTACTGCAAAGGAGTTGGACATTATAGATGCAGTACCCCCACCCTTTCTGCCCTCCCTGGTTGAAAAAACAAAGCTAAAATTGGGTGGAGAAGCCTCTGTGAGAACAGCAGATGCATCCGTGCTCAGCCATGTTTCAGTTAAAAAAAGACCATCAATATTATAATCGTGGATAAAATCATTTATAATAAAAGTTTTGTTAGACAACGACCGAACATTCAAAAGTGCCATTTTAAAAGAGGGGGGAGTAGTTGTGGAAGCTGCTTCCTCAGGTTTTGGTGCTTCCGTAAGTGGACGAAGCCAGTTAATGTTTGCTTTTCTCCCAGCACGTCCCCTCATGAAAGATCTGTCTGTAATGATAGTTTTAATAGGAAAGACTGGGGGGGCTGCAGGTCGTGGCAAGGAAGCACTGTCGATTGAAGCAGTTTCTTGGGGAATGTGGGGGGGTGATACCATATCCAGTCAGTCACTTCCACAGACTGATGTCTGCACGGATGAGGAGGAGGTTTGGACAGGTGGAGGCATGATGGGGGCCGGTGATGTCTGGACAGAGTGTCTGATGTTGGCAGCTAAAACATTGCTGCCCAGTGGACTGGGGTGAATCCCATCAGTTTTATAAAATGAGGTTCTGTTCCAGAAAAGATTAAAATTGTCAATAAAAACAAACCTATTCAGGCTGGAAGCAGAGTGGAGCCAGGTGCTCAGACTCAGCAGCCTGATGAAGCGGCCCTGGCCGCAGTAGAGGGAGGGGAGTCAATGGGCAGGAGTTTAAAAAATTAAAAAGTCTGATGAACGCCTTTTTAGTCGTTTCAGACTCCCGATAAGATGTGTCATTAAAACCAACATGTAAAATCAGCCTCCTGACAGAGGACGGGAAAGATCGTAGCAGGTCTGGGAGTTTCTCCAGAATTTCCAGAACTGTGGCTCCCGGAAAACAGTGAGTGACCGCGTTAAAGAAGCGGACCTTCCGTATAATGGAGTCCCCGATTATCGCCGTTGTTGGGGCAAACAGGGGAGGAGGAGACGCGGGCGCAGGTGCAGAGCCGACAGGTACCTGCGTGACGACAGCGGCAGCGGCGGCCTCACCTTGCGGCTGGTGGTCCGTCAGCAGCGGCGAGGCCTGGGCCTTGCTGGAATGGAAGCGGACGGCTTCCTTCAGGATCCGACGGCGGGAGGAAGATGCTGAAGACCGCGAGGACGCAGGGGGATCCAGACGCTCGTCTGATCCTGATGATGGGGCTTTAGCTGTGATTCTCGAGGCCTGGTCCGGGTTGCTGCATACCTCGATGCGTCCGTCTTCCTTCGGGATCTCCGTGGCGTCTCTCCGTAGAGCGGGGAAATCGACGGTGGAGCCCAAGTCTAGTGGAGTCTGTGCCGCTGTGACCGCTGCGGAAGGAGCGGGAGAATCCGCAGCCAGCCTGGAAAAGCGGTTGGACAGACTCACGACAGGAGCCTTCCGGGTCTCATCAGATCTCCTTCTGGGCCTTCTTCGGACAACCACTTCTTCATCGAGGGATCTTTGCTTAGGTGTTGAAGATGAAGAAGGATGTGCGCAGGTGGACGGGTCCCATGGAGCTGTGTCCTGGAGTGCGGCGCTAAGTGAGGTTAGCCGCTTAGACTGAGCGAAGGAGACATCCATGAACTTGGACAGGAGAGAGTCCTTCATTTCCAGCTCAGCTTTTAGACGACGGATGTCTTCCTTGAGGTCAGTAATGATTCCAGTGGTTATACGCAGAGATTGTGAGTCCAGATCATAGGTTGGATTTGTTTTTTTACCCGAGTTCTGGTCTGGACTCACCACTGGTGGACTCACCACTGGTGTTACTCCGTCCGCCATTTTGTCCGCCATACAACTCAAATGTATGTATTTATCTAACTAAATGTCATATTACTCCAATTCAATTAATATTTTTTTCCATTTTAATTAATTATATTTCTTAAACTCTCAAATGCCTAAGTTTGAGCCGGCAGATATGATCATTTCTATAACAATAAAAAAGACGGGGGGAATAATGCACGGAGTGCAAAAATTCGTCAAAGAACTTACCATGATTGTCATTACTATGCCAAGCCGTAGGGGTGCTATATAAACTCATCATCCTCTCCTTCACTCATGGTGCAGAGACGTAAGCTCAGTAGGGCAAAATAACTCGGCGAAGCATGACAAAACACAGCTAAACAGCTAAACAACTAAACACATTTGGTCAAAAACCCACACTTAAACCCAAATCCATCCAGACAGGCAAAGGGAATGATATCCCACAATCCTTTGCGGTGCCGCTCTAACAGCAGCACCAAAGTCACACCTACTTAACTAATTAATTTGAATGAAAGTAAAATAACTGTCTGAAAACTACGTCCATCCATCCATCCATCTTCCTCCGCTTATCCGGGACCAGGTCGCGGGGGCAGCAGTCTAAGCAAGGATGCCCAGACTTCCCTCACCCCAGCCACTTCCTCCAGCTCCTCTGGGGGGACCCCTAGACGTTCCCAGGCCAGCTGAGAGACGTAGTCTCTCCAGCGTGTCCTGGGTCTTCCCCGGGGCCTCCGCCCAGTGGGACATGCCCGGAACACCTCTCCAGGGAGGCGTCCAGGAGGCATCCGGACTAGATGCCCGAGCCACCTCAACTGGCTCCTTTCGATGTGGAGGAGAAGCGGTTCTACTCCGAGCTCTCCGCGGGTGACCGAGCTTCTCACCCTATCTCTAAGGGAGCGCCCAGCCACCCTGCGGAGGAAGCTCATTTCAGTCGCTTGTATTCGGGACCTCGTTCTTTCGGTCATGACCCATAGCTCATGACCATAGGTGAGTACTGGAACGTAGATCGACCGGTAAATTGAGAGCTTTGCTTTTCGGCTCAGCTCTCTCTTCACCACGACGGACCAATAGAGCGACCGCATAACTACGGATGCCGCTCCGATCCGCCTGTCAATCTCACGCTCCGATCTTCCCTCACTCGTGAACAAGACCCCAAGGTATTTAAACTCCTCCACCTGGGGTAAGGACACTCCACCCACCGAGAGATGGCAAACTACCTTTCTCCGGTCAAGGACCATGGCCTCAGATTTAGCGGTGCTGACCCTCATCCCAGCCGCTTCACACTCGGCCACAAACCGCCCCAATGCACGCTGGAGGTCCCGGTTCGATGAAGCCAACAGGACAACATCATCTGCAAAAAGCAGAGAGGAAATCCTGTGGTCCCCAAACCAGATCCCTTCCAGCCCCTGGCTGCGCCTAGAAATTCTGTCCATAAAAATTATGAACAGAACCGGTGATAAAGGGCAGCCCTGCCAGAGTCCAACGTGGACCGGGCACAGGTCTGACTTACTGCCGGCTATGCGGACCAAGCTCCTACTCCGGTCATAAAGAGACTGGACAGCCCTTAGTAAGGCTCCCCGGACCCCATACTCCCAGAGCACCCCCCACAGGATGCCACGGGGGACGCGGTCGAACGCCTTCTCCATATCCACAAAACACATATGGACTGGATGAGCGAACTCCCACAATCCCTCCAGCACCCTAGATAGGGTCTAGAGCTGGTCCACTGTTCCACGACCAGAACGGAAACCGCACTGTTGTTCCGGAATCCGAGGTTCGACTATCGGACGGACTCTCCTCTCCAGTACCCTGGCATAGACTTTACCAGGGAGGCTGAGGAGTGTAATTCCCCTATGGTTGGAACACACCCTCTGGTCCCCCTTCTCAAAGAGGGGAACCACCACCCCTGTCTGCCAGTCCAGTGGCACGGTTCCCGACCGCCACGCGATGCTGCAGAGACGTGTCAGCCAAGACACTCCCACAGCATCCAGAGACTTGAGGTGCTCAGGGCGGACTTCATCCACCCCCGGGGCCTTGCCACAGAGGAGCTCGTTGACTACCTCAGTGACTTCAGCCCGGGTAATAGACAGCCCCACCCCAAAGTCCTCATTCTCTTCTTCAAAAGAAGGCGTGTCAGTGGGATTGAGGAGATCCTCGAAGTACTCCTTCCACCGCCGGACAATGTCCCCAGTCGAAGTCAACAGCTCCCCACCTGCACCGAAAACGGTGCCTGTGGAGAACTGCTTTCCCCTCCTGAGTCGTCGGACGGTTTGCCAGAATTTCTTTGAGGCCAACCGATAGTCCTTCTCCATGGCCTCACCGAACTCCTCCCAGGACCGAGTTTTCGCCTCTGCAACAGTCCGGGCCGCAGCTCGCTTAGATTGCGGGTACATGTCAGCTGCCTCTGGAGTCCCGCAGGCCAGCCAGGCCCGGTAGGACTCCTGTTTTAGCTTGACGGCATCCCTTACTTCTGGTGTCCACCCCCGGGTTCGGGGGTTACCGCCGCGACAGGCACCAGAGACCTTGCGACCACAGCTCCGAGCAGCAGCAGAGACAATGGAGGTGGAAAACATGGTCCACTCGGACTCCCCCCCCCCCCCCCCCGGTACCTGTTTGAAGTTCTCCCGGATGTGGGAGTTAAAGACTTCCCTGACGGAGGGCTCAGCCAGACGTTCCCAGCAGACCCTCACAGTACGTTTGGGTCTTCCAAGTCTTTCCGGCCTCCTTCCCCGCCAGCGAATCCAACTCACCACCAGGTAGTGATCGGTGGACAGCTCCGCCCCTCTCTTCACCCGAGTGTCCAAGACACAGGGCCGAAGGTTGCCTGAAACAACTACAAAGTCGATCATTGACCTCCTGCCTAGGGTGTCCTGATGACATTTCTCATCTCCGCCCACATTGACCCAGACTTTCGCCTGTACTTAGAAAATGTTATGTTTGGCCTTAATTCAATTCAATTCAGTTTTATTTGTATAGCCCAAAATCACAACAACAGTCGTCTCGATTGGCTTTGAAGTAAAACAAGGAAAAAAAAAGGATCATGAATAGTGAGTCAATAGGAAAACACTAAAATAAACTAACAAACTGACTAAGCTATACTGGCAACCCTGCCATTAGACCCCCCTTCGCGGTAAGGAAAAACTCCTAAAAAACCGGATTCCGGAAAAAAATGAAGAAACCTCAGGGGTGCCCACATGAAGGAGGGATCCTCCCCCAGGACGGACAGGCGATTTACCAGAACTTAACTTAACTTATCTAACTCTACATCTTTATATTTAAAGTCCAGCAGACGAGCTTCATCCAGCCGGGGTTGGGGACAGTCAGGGGCGCGAGTCGAGCCGGAGACAGGAACCATAGCCAGGTGTAGGAGCAGGAGCAGAGACGAGGTACACAGTCAGGAACAGGAGTGCGGATGGGCCAACTGGAGTCTGGAAGCACTCCCACTCCCCAGGAGGGGAGAGGGAAAGAGGGACAATCCATGAATCGTACTGCACCAAACAGAGGCATGGAGAACTAAATGATAAATGATGATCAAAAGTAGAGAAGAGAGGAACTGTAGAGACAGATGAGAAAAGAAAAGAGGACAGAAAAGAGGACAGAACCCCAGTGCACCATAGTTACCCCAGCTTCAACTTCTAGCAGCCTTTTAAAACAAATAGTTATTGTTATTAAGTTTAATTTAAACAATTAACATTAAGTTAAGTAATCTCTGAATACTAACTAGTCTGACAATAATCCTGTCCACAGAGGAATGTTTTCAGTCTAACTTTGAATGTAGAAACTGAATCAGCCTCTTTTACATGAGCTGGGAGCTTATTCCATAAAACAGGGGCTTGGTGGCTAAACGCTCTACCTCCAACTGTACTTTTACTAATTCTAGGAATCACAAGCAGTCCTGCATTTTGCGAGCGAAGTGTTCTGATTGGATGGTAAGGGACTATGAGGTCATTAATGTAGGACGGGGCCATTCCATGTAAGGCCTTATAGGTTAACAGGAGGATCTGGAACTGGATTCTAGAATCAACTGGGAGCCAATGGAGGGAAACTAACACAGGAGTGATGTGATCTCTTCTGCTAGTTCCTGCTAACAATCTAGCTGCTGCGTTCTGAACAAGCTGGAGACTTCTTAAGGAACTCTTAGGACACGCTGCTAACAAGGAGTTACAGTAATCCAGCCTCGACGTAACAAATGCATGGATGAGTTTTTCAGCATCACTCTTAGAAAGTATATTTCTGATCTTAGCAATGTTCCGCAGGTGAAAAAATGCAGTTCTACACGCCTGAGATCTGTGAGCCTTAAATGATAAATCCTGGTCAAATAAAACCCCAAGGTTTCTAACTGTGGAATTGGGGGCTATACTTACACCATCCAGGGTGACTATCTGAGCAGACAGAGCATCTCTCAGGTTTTTAGGACCTAGTATAATAACCTCAGTTTTTTCTGGGTTCAAGAGGAGGTAATTAATTGTCATCCAGGTCTTGATGTCACTAATGCAGGCGTTCAGTTTCTCTATCTGGTCATTCTGGTCAGGTTTCATGGATAAATACAACTGAGTATCGTCAGGCATAACAATGAAAATTAATGCTGTGTTTCCTGATTATGTTTCCTAGGGGTAGCATATAAAGCGTAAACAGGATGGGTCCTAAGACTGAGCCCTGTGGGACTCCGTAGTTAACTCGAGTGTACTGAGAGGAATGTCCATTTACATTAACAAACTGATACCTATCTGACAGATAGGATTTAAACCACTGGAGAGCAGATCCTCTGATCCCTATGTCATGCTCTAATCTATGGAGTAAAATACTGTGGTCGATAGTGTCAAAAGCTGCACTGAGGTCTAACAGGACAAGAATAGAAAGCAGTCCCTTTTCTGAAGCCAATAACAAGTCATTAGAGACTCTAACTAGTGCAGTTTCCGTACTGTGGTGGGGTCTAAACTCCGACTGAAAGTCTTCAAAGTGGCTGTTGTCCTGTAGGTGGCAGTAAAGCTGCTTAACTACAACTCTTTCTAGGATTTTAGAAATAAAGGGCAGGTATGATATTGGTCTATAGTTGGCCAAGATGTTGGGATCCAAACTGGGCTTTTTCAGAAGAGGTTTAACAACTGCATATTTAAAAGACTGTGGCACGTAACCCGTTTCTAGAGAGGTATTTATCATTGTTAATATGGAGTCATTAATTAGGGGAAACGTTTCTTTAAAAAGTCTAGTGGGAATTGGGTCTAACAGACAAGTTGAGGATTTGGAGGACGTAATAATTGATGCTATTTCTACTTGATCCACAATAGTGAAGCAGTCTAATGTTACGGAGGTTTCTAAGGATGCCTCCACTTCTACCGCTTCAGCCTGCTCCGGGCTGATAGTAGGAATAACTTGATTTAACTTATGTCTAATATTTGACTATTGTCTATGTCTAATATTTGATTTTACTATCGCAAATCCTACGCAAAGTTTTAGAAATGAGGCCCCATGACATTCCAAATACTACGTAGTATGTGGGCACAAATTAGTAGTAGGAATTGAAGATAGTAACCCACAAAATACAAATGTGTGTGCTAAAAAACTAATTCTTGCCCACAAATTATTAAATTGAGGGGGAAATTTATGTTTTTTTAATGTCATGCTCAGAGTTTAAAATGACTGAACTTTCTTTCTTTCTTGCACTGCATGCTGGGAGATTGGTAGTGGCGGCAGCATGGACGGTGTGGGTGAGTGAGTTTGAGAGTTTGACAGAAAGTTTGTGTGGTTCAGTGCTCCTTTTTTTTGTTGTCTATTTGGAGTTATTTACTGAATTTCAGTGACTTTCACTGGTGAGGTTGGGGGATCAGCGGTTCACCCGCCTCCCCGGGATGGCGTCTCAGACACCGTCCTTGTCCCTGAGGCATGGGGTCCGCATCCAGCCCGACCCACAGGTGTCTGTGGAGACAATTCTCCTTGCTGTGGGAGAATTAGTTGGTCACGCCAACCAGTGGCGCCTCCAGAAATTTTTCATGGGGGTGGCCGGTAGGGGGCCACATTAAATCTTAGGGTGGCACACAAAAACCATGAGCTATATTTTTAAAATTCATTCTACCAAACGTAGTAAAACAACCTTTAGGAAACCACAGAAAGTTAAATGCCTACTGATATTTTGTAGAACATGAACTTATAGTAGATACTACTAGTATAATAACTAATAGATACTAGTAGATACCATTAGTAGATACTACTACTGATACATATTTATTTTTTTTTTGTTTATAGTTCATGCTTAGGTGTGTCTGCTTGGGGTGTTCGGCTCTTGACAGAGATATCTATAATAAACAAAAAATTAAATCTGTTGTTCTGAAATAATAATAAAAATATCCTAATTATTAATTATATCTGTAGACATTTCTATTCAGACTAATAATCATGAAACATTTTTAACATAATTCTAACTTCACCAGTTGGTCCAGGATCAGGTGGAGCCCCTTTAGCTGAGTTCTGCTTTGTTTCTCTGACCAATGATGCTGACTGTCCTTCATCTGACGCCGTCTCATCTTTGTCTTCCTCATTATCTTCTGTCATTCATGCTGCTCTGTCTCATCTGCCTCCTCACTACTCCTCTGTTGCTCTCCTACCATCTCTTTCGCTCCTTCTCCTGCACTTTTATTCTTAAAATTAGAATATATGTTGAATTTCTCTTCATTCTCTGAAAATTGACAGACACAAGCATCAAATAATGACTATAGGTAACTCTGTGGAAACAAAAACACATCAAAATGTTGCGGTAACACAACAACCAGTGCTTAAATAGTGCCATGAAAATGTGTGGCGCGTGTGACAGGGACATCCTTTTTTTACTTATTTATAAAAAGTAATGGCACATCCACCACAGCTGATGATGTATTTGCACCAAGTATTTGCACACTGGGTTTACATGTTTTGCAGACCGCATGTTTTTTACACCTTTGCAGCTGTATTTATTTAATATTTATTTCTTTATTTAATAAGAATCTAATTTTTGATAATAATTTTAGTGATATTTTTAATTATTTAATATAAATGTCATTTGTGATGTCCTTTATTGATGTTATATTATATAGATTATTTCTGAATGTCGTGTTGCTGCCACAGATAAATGAAATTTCCCCATTGTGGGATTAATAAAGTCATCTATCTATCTATCTATCTATCTATCCATCTATACAGATCTAAAGTACAGTAAACAGATTGTTAAAGACCCACGGAAAATATTTAACCGGAAAAGAAACGTAGCATTTTGGGATGTGTGATTGTGTGTGCGTGCGTTCTCGCGCGCACGCGTGTGTGTGCGTGCTGAAACCGGTGCTCGCGCGATGCAGGAAGAGAGGTGGGAGAGCGCGTGTGAGTGTGTGGAGCGCATACACGCGCGGTCGCCGATTTGGACTTAAGGAAAAAGTAATAAAGAAAGTTCATCTTTAGTGACTGAGACTGGTTCTTTTGTCTGACCGGCCCGGAGGCTCTGAGGGTTCGAACGCGGAAGTGAACCCCGCGTCTTATTCATTCTGCGTCCAGCGGCTCGTCTGTAGATGTCTGCGCACTCAAAGGCAGCAGGGAGGGGAGGGGGTGTGGGCCGGTTTGGGTGATCAGAGCGACTTGCCCGCTTGCTGGCTGTGCATTTGGGATGAAACGCACAACTGATGCTATCACAGCTTATAATGGCTAGTGGGGTGGCCATTGGGGTGGCCAGGTTTCGGAGAGGGGTGGCCGTGGTCACCCCTGGCCACCCCCTGGTGGCGCCACTGACGCCAACATCAATTCTGCTTCCTGAATGAACAAAGAAGTGATTGTTTTTCTGACAGAGGAGCGTTTAGTCTCTGATTTGATCGCATGTGGCATCACTGTGGGGGGGGGGGGGGTTCCTGCAGGTGTCCCCGCTCGCGGTCCCGTCGACGCGGGTCATTGTTTCAGGTGTTCCCCCGTTCATTCCCAACGAAGCTCTGGAGAAAGAGCTGCAGCGTTATGGGAAGTTTGCCAGCGGTTTCCGAACTGTGGGTTTAGGATGCAGGAGTGAGAAACTGAAGCATGTGCAGTCCTTCCGCAGACAGGTGTTCATGTTTCTGAGCTCTTCTGCTCAGACTCTGGACGTGTCCTTCCGCGTGAAACACGGGGATGGCAACTATTTGGTCTATGCCAGCACAGGGAATCTGAAGTGCTTTGAGTGCGGAAACGCTGGGCATAAGCGTTCACAGGGCAGCTGAAGGGCAGCCTGATGAGGCCGCTCCGGCCGCTCCGGTGGAGCAGGGGCTCGCCGATGCGGACTCGGTGGGTGTGGGGGCCCTGCCTTTCTAACTGATACAGATCCTGGTGAAGGTTGCAGCTCTGAAGCTGCTCAGAGCAGCACTGGTGAGGTTAATGTTAGAGACATTCATGTTGCTCCTGCCTCACAGCTTCAGGAGGAGTCTGAAGGTGGTGAAAGTGTTGGGATGGAGAATGTTGGCGGTGTTTCTGACCGCTCTAGTGGTGATCAAATGGGCAGAGGGGTGACAGAGGAAGAGTCTGAGTGTGAGGATGGACAGTTGGACATTTGATGAGAAGAAACGGTTTAGGTTAAAGAAACATGTGACTACCATTCGCAAACAGTTGAAGGCTTCGAAAGGTAAAAGCTCCAGAAGGTTGAAAATGAAGAAAAAGGTTGAAACATTGACGTAGTATGACTGTGTGTGTGTGGATGATCCTTTTACTGTAGTTTCCTTCACTTTTCCCCCCCTTACTCTATGTTTACAGTTAAGGCAGGCTCTTTAAATATTAATGGTGGGAGGGATACGGAAAAGAGGGCGATTATTAAAGATATTTTCGAAAATAAGGCTTTGGATATATATTTTTTTTATATAACTTCCTTTTATTAAACATTTTTTGAATTGAACAGACATACAGAGTGTATAATGAAATGTCAAGAAAAAAGCAATGTGTAAAAATAAACACTCGAATGTCAACCTGTCTGCCCAAATCTATGATAGTAGACAAAACGCACTGTAGACGGGAAGCCAGAATTTTTGACAGAATTTTAAAGTCAACATTGAGAAGGGAAATAGATCTGTAGCTGCTGCAAAGTAAAGGGTCTTTGGTCTTTTTAAGGAGAAGAGATATTGTGGCTTCCGAGAGAGTGTTTGGAAAGAAGCCGGAAAAAAAGGCTTCGTTATACATATCTTTTAAGAAAGGACTAAGCACGTAGGAAAAGGTTTTGTAGTTTTCAGTGGTAAAACCGTCAGGACCAGGTGCCTTACCACTTTGGAGTGATTTGATGGCCTCAGAGACTTCAGCCGTAGTGATGGGTTTACCTAAAATTTCAGCACAAATTTCAGAATTTCAGCAAATTTCCGCAGTGACACATGGAAAAGTAATTTTATTGAGTGCAAGATCTGGAGAGTGTGGACACTCAGATGTATAAAGAGTCGAGTAGAACTTCGCAAATGCCTCGTTTACACTTACTGGGTCTGTGATAGACACAGCCGTCGAAGCATCTCGGACTTTGTTTCCGCTAGCTTAGCAGTACAGCTGTGAATGCGCTAAAAGCAGCCGCTTCTTCCCGCTCGTCTTTTCTGCCTTTTTTGGACATGGTTGCTTAGGTAAGCCGTTGAATAAGTTGTTGTAGGGCAAATTTTTGTCTAATTAATTAGGTGGCTTAGTAGTAGTTAGTAAAGGCGGGGAGCTCGGACACACGTGTCTACTCCATTCGGCAACACTGGAAGTCCTCCTGAAATGCTGGGTTGATATGCCAAACCAGTCATGTGAAGATTAAAGTGCAAATACATATACAGCGGGGAAAATAAGTATTGAACATGTCAACATTTCCCTCAAAAAACATATTTCTAATCGAGCTATTGACACGAAATTTTCACCAGATGTCGGCATCAACCCAAGTAATGCACACATAGAAAGAAATCCAAACATTTATGTCCATAAATGAAGTTATGTGTAATAAAGTGAAATAGCACAGGGAATAAGTATTGAACACGCTTACTGAAATGTATTTAATACTTAGTGCAAAAACCTTTGTTGGTGATTACAGCCTCTAGACGCCTCCTGTATGGAGAAACCAGTGGAATCCATTACTCAGCTGTGATTTTGGCCCATTCATCCACACAAACTGCCTTCAAATCTTCAAGGTTCCGGGGGTCTCTTCTGTGAACCCGGATCTTCAGTTCTTTCCAGAGATTTTCAATTGGATTCAAGTCTGGTGATTGACTGGGCCATTCTAGCAGCTTTCTTTTCTTTTTCTTCAACCAGTTGAGTGTTACCTTGGCTGTGTGCTTGGGATCGTTGTCTTGCTGAAAGATCGACCCTCTTTTCATCTTCAGCAGAATGGCAGATGACAGCAGATTCTGATCAAGAATGTCTCAGTACTTTTCTCCAGTCATTATTCCTTCAATGATATGAAGTCTACCAGTACCTCATGCTGAAAAACAGCCCCACGCCATGATGCTCCCACCTCCAAACTTGACTGTTGGTATGGTGTTTTGGGGGTGATGTGCGGTGCCATTTTTCCTCCAAACATGTTGTGCCTTATGACATCCCAAGAGTTCAATTTTGGTCTCATCTGACCAGAGTATCTTCTCCCAGAATGTCATGGGTTTATCTAAATGTTGTGTCGCAAACTCCAAACGAGCTTCAACATGCTTCTTCTTCAAAAATGGAGTCTTGCGTGGTGTGCGTGCATGGAGGCCATGGCGGTTGAGGGCATTACTTATTGTTTTCCTTGAAACAACGGTACCTGCTGATTCCAGGTCTTTCTGAAGCTCTCCATGAGTGGTCCTGGGCTGTTGGAGAACCCTTCTGATGATTGTTCTGACTCCTCTGTCTGAAATCTTGCGAGGAGCACCTGGCCGTGGCTGGTTTATGGTAATGCCATGTTCTTTCCACTTCCGGATGATGGCCCCAATGGTACTCACTGGAACTTTCAGAAGTTTAGAAATGCGCCTGGAACCAATGCCTTCAGTGTGTTTTGCAACAATAAGGTTGCAAAGGTCTTTGGACAGCTCTTTGCTTTTACCCATCATGCAATGCTTCTTGTCTAACACCTTGCTGGTGAGAAACCTATTTAAAAGGCATCAATCAGGACTATACCAGCTGATGTTACTTTGCACTAATAGGGGGCAGGTTAACCGTCTGAATACTGACAAACTCCAGCTGCTTTTATGGCTTGCCAGACCTTTTTACCCCTCCTTTTCTTCATGTGTTCAATACTTATTCCCTGTGCCATTTCACTTTATTACACATAACTTCATTTATGGACATAAATGTTTGGATTTCTTTCTATGTGTGCATTACTTGGGTTGATGCCGACATCTGGTGAAAATTTCATGTCAATAGCTCGATTAGAAATATGTTTTTTGAGGGAAATGTTGACATGTTCAATACTTATTCTCCCCGCTGTAAATTAATTTAATTGTAAAATTAACAACCATTGACATTAATATTATGGCAATATTTTCCCCAAATCTTGTCAGAATGGGGAAGTGGAGACATAAAAGTTCTGCTTTTCCTATTTTCAGCTGAAGGTGCCACGAGGCTCGACAACTTCTTCCATTAACTGCAAAGCGGTGATCGCTGTTGCCGCCAAAACGTCCAAGTGTAAGGCGGGCTACAAAGATTTCAGGCCAGAAGAGAAAGCCTCACATGAGAGGAAGTGTCTGAATTGGTATGTATTTACCATCTGTGACTCAGAGTAATAAACCAATTGTTGATCTGATTCCAGTGTTCTATGATAATCTAATTTTTTTTTTTTAATGTATGATATATTTATAAATTTTTCAAAGTAAGAAAACATAAATAAATAAATAAACAATTCAAAACCACAATTACAAAGAAAGGGAAAAAAACAAAAAAAAGAAAACAAAAACAAAATAAACAATGTACATAAAAGAATGAATAAAATCTTACAAACAATGTACTGTGCTACCAATCTAGAAACAGCAGAGACACTGTACAACTCATAACTGTTAATGTACTTGAAAGTTCACTGGGTCGTTTCTAAGGTCAAGGACATGACATGCACTAAGAAAGGTGACCAAATTTCAGAGAATTTACATCCAGTACCATTAAGAGAATGTCTGATTTTTTCCAGCTTAATAAAAGAAAGAGAGTCTTTTATCCACTTTGAGTGAGTGGGTGGGCGAAGGTCTTTCCAGTGCATCAAGATAGTCCGACGGGCAAGTAGTGTCAGAAAGGCAATAAGGTCCTCTAACCAAGGAGGGAGAGAGTGATTGTCCGGAAGTATACCAAAAAGGGCTGTCATTGGGGAACGGTGTACTTTGGAGTTACAGACAGAGGATAAAGAGTCAAATACAGAGTCCCAGAATTCAGAAAGCGACGGGCATGTCAAAAACATATGAGTAAGATTTGCAGGGCCTAGATTACATTTTACACAGTTAGGATCAGTACCTGGAAAAACTCTGGCAAGTCTGCTTCTAGACCAATGAGCTCTATGAACCACTTTACATTGAACGATACAGTGCCGGGCGCATATTGATGAGTGAATTCGCCCTAGCACACATCTCCACTGATCATCATTTATGTCTACATGAAGCTCTTCTGACCAAGCCGCACGTAGATGGTCAGATGACGAATCAAGGGTGGGTAGTAAAAGGTTATACATTTTTGATATTGTACCCTTCAGAGAGGGGTTGATCCCCATGAGAGTGTCAATCATAGTGACTGTTGGGGTACTGGAAGGGTCAGGGAGATGACAACAGATAAAATTACGAGCCTGCAGATACCTAAAGAAATGAGTGTTGGGCAGATTAAAGTTTTTAGCTAATAACTCAAACGGAGCTAAAGTTCTAAAGGTATAAGATGTGAGAGATAATTTAAGAGGCAGACACAGAAGAGAGAATAAAGTAGCAGAGGCAAAAGTACAAGATGATTCCTCTATTAGTAACCAGATTGGATTAACAATGTGACTATGACACTAAAATAATATTGTTCGGATATTTGCAGCCCGATAATAAAATAACAAGTTTGGTAGGGAGAGGCCACCATTATCTTTGCTTTTCTGTAATATGGTTTTTCTCATCCTTGGAGGCTTTTTTCCCCATAGAAATTGGGCAATAGAATTGTCAAGGGACCTGAAGAATTGATTTGGGATAAATACTGGTAGGCATAGAAAAAAATAAAGAAATTTAGGCAGCACATTCATTTTAATGCAGCTTATTCTACCTGCAAGAGATAACGGCAGCATAGACCAGTGCTGTAAGTCACAATTAAGTTGATCCAGTAATGGGATAAAGTTGGTTTTGCAAAGATCAGAAAATTCCTTAGTCACTTGAACGCCTAGATACTTAATGACAGATGGAGAGATTTTAAAAGGTAAGTCTGAGGGGGGGTAGGCCATGGCCTCCGGATTGATAGGAAAAAGTTCACTTTTATTTAGGTTTAATTTGTAGCCAGAGATCTGACCAAACTCCCGCAGCAGAGCTAAAACTGGTGGCATGGAGACAGCTGGATCTGAAATAAATAATAAAAGATCATCTGCATATAAAGGCCCGTACACACCGGGACAAATTTCGCCGGCGATTTTCGCCTGCGAAATTCGCCTCGTGACTAAACAAAGGGCACCAATGAGAGTGTGCACACCGACGCGAAAAAACGCCACGCGTCAAAAAAAACGCCTCGGGTTCGTTTTTTTTTTTGACGCCTCGCGTCGAAATCTATTCGACCAATGAGAATGGCGCTTTTGCTCACGTGTCTGGAGCTTCTGAAGTTACAGTAAAACACAACTTGGGGGCGCTCAAACACAACACTGCCTTTCTGAGCGCACATACCAGCAAAGAAGATAGACGCCAAGTAGCGTCTACACTGCTGCAAAGAAACAATGACGGACATTCTAAAATATCCCCGAAAACGCTCATGATACATTCTCAGCTCTTGTACCAGTCGATAAAACTCACCATTTTCTTCTGACAAGCGCGTAAATACTTGCTCTCTTCTTCTGAGTGAAAAGCAACCACCTTGTGTACAGCGCCATCTAATGTCAGGGAATGAAATTGCATGTTCAGTCGGCTCATCGTCAGCGAAAATTGCCTGCCTGCCTCGCTCTCGTTGTCTGAACTTCATGAAGCTCTGTTACTTATGCCTAATGGTAAAGCGCCAGGGCCTGACGGCTTTCCTGCTGAGTTTTATAAAGAATTCTGGGAACAGCTGGCACCAACGTTATATGAAACGGTCACATATATCAATGAAAGCCAATCAATGCCACCTAACATGAACTCAGCCAACATAATTCTTCTTCTAAAACCAGACAAAGATCCCAATAGTCCTTCAAGCTATCGCCCTATTTCTCTAATCAATGCAGATGTAAAAATGATCTGCAAAGCACTAGCACAGAGAATAGAAAAAATCACTCCTCACATAACTGACTTCGACCAAACTGGATTTATCAAAGGCAGACACTCGGATGACAATCTCCGAAGACTTGTTAATATAATAGACTTTGCCACCATTAATAACCAGGAAATGACCATACTATCACTGGATGCTGAAAAAGCTTTTGACAGAGTAAACTGGAAGTTCCTTATTGCTGCCCTCCATAAGTTTGGTTTTGGAGAAGGATTCATCAAATGGATCAAAATATTATATCACAACCCCAATGCATCAGTTAGAACTAATAAACAGACTTCCAACAGGTTTTTTCTGGGAAGAGGAACCAGACAGGGTTGCCCACTCTCCCCCTCTCTTTTTGCAATATTTATCGAGCCTCTAGCTGCAGCAATAAGACAGAATGAGAGCATTAAAGGAATTAAAACCAAACACAGCCATCATAAAATTAGTCTATATGCAGATGACATATTACTGTTTTTAAGTAATTTACATTCAATAAATGAAATGGCAGCAATCATTAATGAATTCTCTTCTATATCAGACTATTCCATTAATTGGAATAAGTCTGTTTTATTACCACTGAACAATAATGCGGAGCAAAGAATCACAATACCAGTTAAATCAGAAAATATCAAATATCTAGGTATCAATTTTTCCCCCAAACTATCAGAACTGGTGCAGCTAAACTACACCCCGTTACTGAAAAACATACAGGACGATCTAACACGCTGGACCAACCTGCCTCTGTCCCTTATGGGCAAGGTAGCCACGGTAAAAATGAAAATCTTACCCAAAGTTAATTATCTCTTCTCAATGATTCCCACACAACCGCCATTAAAATGGTTCAAAACATTAGACTCATCCATATCAAGCTTTTTATGGAACAATAAACCTGCAAGAATTAGTCTAAAAACTTTAAAATCTGCAAAAAGATGTGGAGGATTAGAATTACCTAATTTCCACAAATACTTTCTTGCAAATAGATTACAATACATCTTAAAATGGTTAAAAAATAATCCAGAAACCAACTCATGGTTAGACTTGGAACAGGCGTTATGTGGGAAGATCAACCTGTCAGATCTTCCATTTATTAGCCAAATAGTTAAAAAACAGGATTGTTTCAAAAGTATTAATATAAACGCCACTTTAACAGCTTGGTGGGAATTTCTCAAAATATCAAAATCATCAATTCAACCGTGCAAAATGACACCCATCTGGAACAACCCAGACATCCTCATAAACAAAAAATTATCCACTTTCCAGCTTGGCAAGCAGGGGGCATAAAACAACTAGAGCACTTAATTATTGATAGAAGATTCATAACTCCCCAGGAACTTCAAGACAAACATGGAATAAATAACTTCTTGGAATATCAGCAACTTAAATCAAGTATTACTAAAAAGTTTAAATACAGAGACAATGATTTAAAGCTACCAGATGTAGTTACTACTCTGATCAATTTCTCAATGAATAAAACTCTCTCCAAAATATACAAACTTTTATGTAATTTAGATAATAATATTTCACTTCCAATAACAAAATGGGATGCAGATTTGAGCATCAGCACAGATGAAAACTACTGGTCAGAACTTTGTCTAAACACCTTTAAACTGACAAAAAGTCCAAATCTGCAGCTAATCCATTTCAAAACTCTTCACAGGATTTACTACACTGGACAGAGGATGTTCAAGATGGGTCTCAGCAATTCAGACATTTGTCAGCACTGTGACAGTAATCTACCCGACAAATACATGCATGCACTGTGGTTCTGCACGCCTGTCCAGGCTCTCTGGCAGCAGGTATGTGCCGATCTATCAGCCTGGCTTAAGGTTTCAATCACGGCTTCACCGTCACTTTGCGTGCTTGGTGACATGAGTGCCATCGAGGTAGAAGGAGAATTATTAAATATCATTTTCATAACTCTTTGTATTGCTAAAAAAATCATCTTAATAAATTGGAAAAACAAGAAAAATATAAATATAAGTCAATACAGAAATCTGCTTTTTGATCATATCAGCTTGGAAAAAATGTCAGCCCAAAGTTCAAGTAACTTGGAAAGAATTCAGTCTCTCTGGTCTCCCATAGTTAACTCCATGACTTAGGGGGGGGGGGTCTGGTCGTCGCTGCTCCCTGCCTTTCTGCCGTGGTGCGGGGTGGGGGTCGGGGCCTCTGCTGCCCGGTGGGGGCTGGTGGGGGTCCCATTCGTTGGGGGGTCGGTTCCGGTGCCTGGGCGGGGCGGGCTGGGGCGCTGCGTGGTTTTCTGGGCTTGGCGGTGGGGGGTGCGTGGTGGGGGGGTTGGGTGGTGGTCCGGCTTGCTTGGGGGGGTGGTCTCTTTGTCCGTGCTGGGGGGGGTCGGCGGGGGGTCCTGCTCGGGGGGGTGGGTCCAGCGGCGCTGGATGGGCTGCCCGTCTGCACCTGGGGCTGGGATCGACCCTTTCCTGGCTCTGGGGCGGGGCAGGGCAACCCTCTTGGGGCCCCCGGTCGCTCTGGGCGTCACCCGCTGCGGCTGCGGGGTCTTGGGGGGTGTGGGGGGGGGTCTGTCGGCCCTGCCTTGTGGGGGGGCTTTCCGGGGGGGGGGGGGGGCGCCGTGGGTACGGGACCTTGGGGGTTCGACGGGTCGGGGTCTCCGCTGGTGGCAATCGGCGGTTGCCCCGGCCGGTTGGCTGCCTTGGTCCCGTCAGGGCCTGACCAGAGCTCCCTCGGGGCCGGCGCCTGGGGGCGGGGGCCTGGGCTTGCTCCGGGGGGGGGCGGCGCTTTCTGGCTCCTCTCTCTCTGTGTGGGGTGGGTCGTGCTGGGCCTGGGGCGTCGGTGCCTCGGGGGATGGGGCCCCAAGGCTGGGGGACCTGGGCCCTATGCTGGGGGGGGCTGGGGGACGAATGTTTGACCACCGGGAGACAGTCTGCCAGCTGTCCCCAACTCACCCCCTTCCTCATATAATCTCATATTAGGGTGAGGGGGTGGGGGGTTTAGCCTGCGATGCGCTTTGGGGGGGGGGGCTACTTGTCAGTGGTCTCCCTCCCATGGTTGACGTATGGAATGGGCCCCCCCTCTCTCGGTTTTATTTGCACCTTAGACATGTAGGGCCCTTGGTAGGGGGGGTGCTTGGACATCACTGCCAGCAAGCAGCAGATGTCCTCCTAGCACCCTACCCGCCAATTTTAACCGCACCTTAGACATTTAGGGACCCTTGGTGGGGAGGGTGAGGGGACATTACTGTGAGTAATCAGGGAATGTCCTCTCTGTGCCCTACCCACCAATTTTAACTGCACCCCCCTAGTACACACACCTTTTACTTCTCATAATATACATTCAAACACAAACACATACACATGCACACATACACCCTTACGAACACACGCACACACATTATACAAGGAAGGTGGGTCCAAGGTCCATCTGTCCCCTACCCCATCCCCGGTGGGGGGTACTGGGCCCTTGGCAGCGGCGGCCGTGTCCCCTGGGTGCCGGTTTCCTGGGCCCGGTGGGGCTCTCTCCGCGCAGGGAGGGGGTTCACATTACACCTGAGCCGGGGGTGTCCGTTTCCCTGTGGGGTGGGTTCGGGTTTTTGCCCCTGGGCGCTGGGCCCCTGCCCACATTCCAACTGTGGCCGAGCCTGGTCGGGCCATGTTAACAACACCCCTTGTGGGCCCCTCTTTTCTCCGGGGTGCCCCCCTCCTGGGCGGGGCCGGCTGTCCCCTGCCTTGCTCCTTCCTGGACCAACCGTAGGCCGGGTGGGTGGCTGCCTGGAGTGCAGAGCGGGTCTCCCTTGGGGGGTCCTGGCTCGTACCTGGGGTTGGGGCGGGGGGATACCCAGAACTCCTGGGTGGTGGCGAGGTGCTCGTCTGGGGCTGTGGGCGCTCCTCTCGGGTGGGGTCCTGCGTTGGGCCCTCCCGGCGTGGCGGGGGGGCTGCTCCCCTGGTTGGGCTGGGGCGGCGCTCTCTTCCCCCCATGCCTCCCTGCTCTCTGGCTCTGGGGGCCTCGTGGTGGTCCTGCTGGCCCTGGCCTGGGTGGCGGATGTGATCGCCCGGGGGGTGGTTCTTCTCTGCCTGCTGCCGGGTGGCGTTGGGGGTTCTGGCTGTCGCTGCTGCTGCGGCGGGGGTCTTGGTGTGGGGATGGCTGGTCACTCTCCCTCCTTCTTTTCACATTCCACCATTCATTTAGAAGAACATAAACACTCACCTGAGCACAGGTGTTAGCTCACCTTTACACTAATAATTTGCATGATTGAATGAATGAAATATTTCACACTAGTTGGTTTAAAGGCATAAGTATGCGTGTGTGAACAATATCTGTATTTTGTGCATGTTTTGTGTACATGTTGACATGTAGACATCTTTACAGTTAACAGGTGTGTTTAAAACATCTGAATGTGTGTGTAATGACAAACATCCAGTAAAGTTGTTGCTTTAGGCTGCTTCATGGTTCTACCCCCCCCCTCTCCTATTATCACCCTCCTATCCCCCCTCCTCTCTAACATCCCTCTCTCTTCTTCCCTCCTTTCCTTTTCCGTCCGGTCCAGCACCAAAGATTTTCAAACATGATGGAATTTAATAAAGTTTGCCTCAACTACAAAAGGGGTTTATTCAGACATTCCTCTGGTTTGATAGATTCATAACCCCTGTTGTTAAAGTAAAATATGTCCAACACAAGAGGCCTTCAGCTCTCATCTGTTTGCCCAGCTGTTGGACAGGACAAGATAAAAAAAAAAAAGAAAAAAAAAAAAAAAAAAAAAAAAAGAAAATTGCCTGGGTGTGAACACAAAAGACGTGGCGAAAAACACTGGCGAATAACGCCTGGCGAATATTCGTCCCGGTGTGTACGGGCTTTTAGGCTACTTTATGATCTACACCGCCCCTCAAGATACCACACATAGAGCTAGTTCTAATGGCCGCCACAAGTGGTTCAATGGCTAGCGCAAATAAAAGAGGGGAAAGAGGACAGCCCTGTCTAGTTCCACATCCCAAGGGGAAGTATTCTGAGTAGTTGTTATTAGTGCGAACATGTGCCATAGGTCAGTGGTCCCCAACCTTTATGTCACCGTGGACCGGTACAACGCAAGACGCGTTCACCGCGGACCGGTCGGGGGGGGGTGTTGAGGTGCAACGCAAGACACATTTACCGTGAACCGGGGGTGGTATTTTCTCTTTAGTAAAGATAATAACAATAATAATTTTCCCCTTGTCAAAGCAACTTTCTAAAGAAGTTTGTGTTTTGCTCATTTTGGTTGTTTGGGTTTCATTTTAGCGGGGTATATCGCCTGATGTTTGGTGTCGCGACTTTGACGTGCGTTAAGTGTGACACATGTAACAGAGAGAATCCGGTCACTTTTCAAAATAAAACGTTTTTGTCGAAAAAAAAAACAATAAAATGGAAATTATTTTTTCTTTCTGTGCGTCCCGGTGCCAACATTTCCCGCGGCTCGGTACCACTCCGCGGCCCGGTGCCAAGTGTCCCGCGGACCGGTACCGGGCCGCGGCCCGGTGGTTGGGGACCACTGCCATAGGTGATGTGTACAGTAATTTGATCCATGACAGGAATTTAAAGCCAAAGCCAAAGCGTCTCAAAGTATAAAACAAGTAAGGCCACTCAACCCGATCAAAGGCCTTTTCAGCATCCATAGAGATGACCATTTCAGGGGTGCCAGTTGAAGAGGAGCAGTATAAAATATTCATAAGCCGCCTAATATTGTGATATGAATGTCTGGTTTTAATAAAGGCAGTTTGGTCAGGACTGATTAATGTGGGCATTATCGGCTCTAAGCGTTTTGCTAGCAGTTTTGCTGAAATTTTAACATCCGCACACAGCAGAGATATAGGCCTATAACTGCTGCAGCATCAGGGATCTTTATCCTTCTTTAGGATAAGAGAGATTGTGGCCTGTCGCAAAGTTGCCGGTAAGGCACCAATATCAGCTGAAGTCTGTAACATGTTTAGCATTAGAGGGGATAATTTATCCAAAAAAAACCTTAAAAAATTCAGATGGGAACCCATCCGGTCCAGGGCTTTTCCCACTCTGCATAGACATGACAGCATTCTGTAGTTCTTCAGCAGTGAAAGGCTTATCCATTTGAGCAGCTACATCTGCTTCAACTTTCAGAATATTAAGATGTGAAAAGAAATCTTCATAACGTTTCTCATCAGGAAAACATTCAGAAGTGTATAGAGCAGAATAAAAATCCCTAAATGTGTCATTGATAGTTTGAGGATTAAGTGTGAGTCCATCAGAGGTAGAGAGTTCGGTAATATTTTGAGCTGCTGTTGACTGTCTAATCTGGTGTGAGAGTATTTTATTAGGCTTATCCCTAAAACTCATAATAGCTATAACGGGTCCTGAGTATTGATAGCACTTCCTCGTCGGTGGCCATCGAGTCAAATTCTGCCTTTTTTATAAGCATTTCCTTAGATAGATCAGCACTGGGGGATTCTGCACATTTATTTTGCAGTTCCGATATGACAGAATAAAGATCACGGCTCTTTTGTGAGGCAATCTTATTTTAATAGGCACTGTATGATATTATTTCCCCTCTCAGAAATGCTTTACATGCTTCCCAAATTGAAATTGCAAATGCATCTGGTGTATTATTAGTAGAAATGTAAAGGTCTATACGTTCACTAATAAACTGAACAAAGGCTGCGTCTTTGAGAAGCAATGTGTTAAAGCGCCATGAAGACCGTGACAAAGAGTTGCCTGGGGGGGAAATATCAAGCGTAACAGGTGAATGATCTGATATTACTATGGGGGTGTATTCACAGGAGTTGACCGCAGAGAGCAAATTATTATCAATGAGGAAAAAATCTATTCTAGAAAAAGAACTGTGCACCGGCGAGAAAAAAGAAAAATGCTTAACACTTGGATTAAAATGACGCCATATTGTGACATGAACATTTGTATGGCTTTAGAGGATTTGGACACAGAATAGGGCTTAGATGAGGAACGATCCAGTGTTGGGTTTAGGCAACAGTTAAAATCACCTCCCATTACAAGCTGGCTGTTATTTAAATTAGGAATGGAAAGGAAAAGTTTCTTAAAAACTTCCTCACTGTCAAAGTTTGGACCATAGACATGCACTAATGTGAGACTCTTACCACAAATTCTACCTGAAACTATAATGTAGCGGCCATTGGGGTCTGATATTACCTCAGTAACAGAAAATGGAACTGATTTATGGACAAGAACAGCCACACCTCTGGCTTTACTGTTAAATGATGAGTGATAAAGTGGCCCAACCCACCCAAATCGCATCTTCAAGTGATCAACTGCTTTCAGATGAGTTTCCTGCAAGAATGCAATCTTTGTGTTTAGCTGTTTTAAATGACTGATTACCTTCTTTCTTTAATTGGAGAATTTAATCCCTTTACATTCCAACTAACAAACCGTAAGGCTCCTCCAGGAGCAGGTGGGGCATTAGGACCCAGCATATCCTATGTTTGAGTGAAGTGATTCTGGCCCCAATACTCTGATATTAATAAACTTTACAGGAGAAGTAGCACAGAAAAAATAATAACAACAACAAAAATGAAAAAAACACAACAAAAATGAAAAAGAAAAAACAGTTGTTACAAAAGGTAACAACCAACCCTCTGATATAATTATCAGCATATTTTAATACTTCCTTAATCCTCATTCCCTGCTACCACAATGGGGCTACAAAAATATAAGATACAGTTATATGCTGCATATATATATATGTATATATATATATATATATATATATATATATATATATATATATATACAGTTTCAAGACAATAACCTTATTCAACCACAAATCTGTGATATAAGAAAAAGAAAAAAGAAAACACTGCCTGTTTGCAGCTTAGCTTTTTTAACATCAACTCAAATCACACTTTAAAGAGCCAATCAGTAAACTGTTCAGATTAGGCACACATTTATAGTTGTCCAAATAATGCAAAACGTTATCACCTCTGTTTAGGAGACGTTGCGATGATCTAAATTTTATTTTTTTTTTCTAAATTTTGACGATGACGATATAATAAATAAATATAATTATTTTTCAGACGGAAAAACTGCGAGCTTTGGGGCATTGAGCTTTTTTTTGCTGCCAAACCTGCCAAAAGGTCCCTCCTCTCACCACACACATGTTGTGCCCCCCAAGTGGCCCTAAGTTCCCTGATCAAGCACAAACGTGCTTTGCCTGGATGAGGGCCTTATATCAGGAACTGTTAATGATAATTTTACATTCACCTCAGTCTGTTGTTGTAACTTATTATCCATGGAAGCTTGATGACACAACATCTTCAATCTGCATGAACTCTAGTTTGATTAGAAACGGTCATTTGTGAACCGTCAGCAGATCTGGTCATGTCTCACCAAAACAACCACACTCCTCATCATTTCATCATTTTCATCCATTAAGGTTGGAAAAACCAGCAGCCCTCCAGTGCTTCAGCCGTTCCACCATCAACCGTTTCAGCATCCATCCTCCGACCACCTCAGCCACCAATCTCTCCACCACTTCAGCCCCACAGCCGTCCACCAGTATGCCAACAGCTGACATTTTAATATCCTGGTGTATTCTTATTTTTCTATACAGGTAGCAAAAATTATGTTTTCAGATGTTCCTGTTTTTTTTATCCTCAACAAATGTTTGTACAAAGAAATTTGAAAATACAGAATAATTCATCTGGTGGTTATTTTTACACTTTTTCCTCAAATCTTTAATAAGAAATAAATCATTTACTTCAAGTTTACGTATGCTTTTCTTTTTAATGGGCATTACAGTTGATATAAAGCATATAACATGCAATTAAAATGCTTTCTAGTTAAAAACATTTTAAACACTATTAACAGATTCTATAAAATATTATTTAAAAAAAATCCTTTCCAACAAAATGCTGACTACAGTGAATCTCTCCATAGGAGCCCTGGTGGTTATTCCATCACAGACAGAACGGTGATGGTTAATGGGTTCATTTTGCGTTGAAATTTCATCAAGAAATGCAGACAAACACCATCAGATGAACATTTCAGGATTTATTCACATGATGAGAACATTGGATTGTGTTCTGATTAGCACTGGCTGTTGAAGTTTCTTTTCTCTTTAAAGCTTTAGCCTCCGTATCAAAAATCGCCTTGGTTGTCATGAGGATCTTTTTCCTGGAGACACGCCCACCTTACCGTCTTTGTTCAATAATTCATGTTCAAACCAGTCCTTCTAATTTGTTGCTTGCTTTCTTTGCATTTTCACCAGTAAAAAATAATACGAAAAAATACTTGCAGAATTCGTAAAGATTTTGATTTCGTATAATTAATTTGCCTTTTTTACTCTTCTATTATAAATAACTATGTATTATTACTTTATTTTGATAAACACATTTATCTTAGTTTAAGGAACACAAAGAACTTTAAAACAGTCCTCTTAAACATCTCTATGTTGTGCACAGTTGCATTAAAAATGCTGAACTTTTTTTCTGTGCATCATTTTCAAGTTTGAAGAGTTTGACTAAAGACAAGTTCAAACTTTCTCCTCTTTCAGAATGCAGCCGTGTGATTGGAGGAAAAGACTCATATGCAGTGAGGACATTTATAGAAAAAAAGCAAGTGTTTTTGTTTACATTATTACTATTTTAAAGTAGAACTCTTATGTACATAAATGCTTTTTTATTAATTTGTTTGGCATATTTACTGTGTTGGAGTTCTGGAAATTGTTTTTAGTAGTAAACATTTTTATTATGTCTCAGGAGAACCAGATGGAGCTAATAGGTGCTAGTCATGTTTTATGCGGTATATATTATAATGAATGAACTCATTTATTTTGAAGTGCCTATTTGCAAGTAAAAAAGGCGGGGTTATGGTTAAAATACGTGCGGACAATCTAGCAACGTGCCTCTTCATGTATTTCCATCATTTTTTTTTTTTTATTTCTGCTTGGTGGCACGTAAATAGGTCCAAATAATAATTAGCCTTATTAGTTTGTTTGTTAATTTTAAAACTATATAAATATTTTATAATTTTCTTTGTCAACAAAAAAGACAAAGGGGTTTAAATGATGGATGCATGTCCAAGTTTTATTATTCATGTTCTACAAGTTGTTAGATATTGAGTATTAGATGCTTTAGTGCTATGTGTTAAAAATCAATGTAATATTGTAATAATTCATAAATATTTGAACAATACTAATATTTCCAACAAAGGATTATTGACACTAATCAAATGAAAAACAGTCGTCCTGTAAACACTGAGTGGACAAACTGCAGCCCATTGTCTTCTATCACTGTATGATGGAACCTTCTCTACTTTTCTTGCAGGGGCCTGGATTGCTGCACTAAGGCCTTGTGGCTTGAGTGACTAGGATTGAGTGAGTAGTCCTGGTGCCAGGATTGGAGGATGAGTGACTGTTGCTGGTGCCCAGGATTGGAGGATGAGTGACTGTTGCTGGTGCTCAGGATTGGAGGATGAGTGACTAGTCCTGGTGCCCAGGATTGGAGGATGAGTGACTGTTGCTGGTGCTCAGGATTGGAGGATGAGTGACTAGTCCTGGTGCTCAGGATTGGAGGATGAGTGACTGGTGCTGCTGCCAGGATTGATGATGAATGACTAGTCCTGGTGCTCAGGATTGGAGGATGAGTGACTGGTGCTGGGCCCAGGATTGGAGGATGAGTGAATAGTCCTGGTGCTCAGGATTGGAGGATGAGTGACTGGTGCTGGTGCCCAGGATTGGAGGATGATGTGACTAGTCCTGGTGCTCAGGATTGGAGGATGAGTGACTAGTCCTGGTGCCCAGGATTGGAGGATGAGTGACTGGTGCTGCTGCCCAGGATTGGATGATGATGTGACTAGTCCTGGTGCTCAGGATTGGAGGGATGAGTGACTAGTCCTGGTGCCCAGGATTGGAGGATGAGTGACTAGTGCTGGTGCTCAGGATTGGAGGATGAGTGACTAGTCCTGGTGCCCAAGATTGGAGAATGAGTGACTAGTCCTGGTGCCCAGGATTGGAGGGAGGCAGATTGATGACTGCATGTGATTGGAGAACTTTAAAACCTGGCATCTCCACTGCCCCATTTGGGGGGTGAGTCTTTGGCTGGAGTTTCTGCCCCCCCCCCCCCCCCCCATTGACAAACTTTAAGTGTTTGTGTGAGGCTGTGTAAACTTCCTTTGTGAAGCTTAGCTTCTTGGTAACTTGTATTAGGATTTTTGCTGTGTTTGCTAGAGGAGTAGGGGTGAACTGCCATTTTGTTTGACAGTTTCCTCCTGTTTTGGTTGAGGTTCAGGGAGATAGGGCCAGACTGTCATTTATTTTTACTTTGGTATCTGGAAGGTCAGGTAGAGCATTTGACATTTGAGTCAGTTCTGTTTTGTTATTATTTTTGGCCTGGTGTTCACCCTGAAGTTGGATGCCCCTTTTTTTTCTTTTGTCACCTTTACATTTGGGACAATAAACCCTTGTTTGTACAGAAATTGGTTTTGGCAGCTTTATTAAATTTGGTGGGTTTGAGGGCTTACTCTTTGCATTTGGGTCATTTTTCTTATTTTATTCTTCTTATGTTATGCCCCACACCCCTAGACATAAGGTGCATAACATAATGGGGGCTCATCCGGGGTTTGAATATCATTGTGTATATCATTGTTTTTGATTACCGATTGCTTGGTTTCTGGTGTCCCTCTGTTTATTGGTAGTCCTGGCTTTTAACTTGGATGACTTTGTTCTTGACCCACAGCTGCATAAACTAGATGACTGCACTAAAGCAGATTTGTTAATTGTTGCCAAGTACTATGATGTTTATATTCCGGTTGTGTTAAGTTAATATTAAGAAAAAACCTAACGGAGCAGGGACTCCTGTGGTTGTCTCCCACCAGGTCTCGGGTTGAAAGTGCCCACAGGGATGATGACCGTACATCAGCAGAGGCAGTAGAACCCATTGAATTTCCTGGCAAGTTAGAGGCAGGGATAGATGCTCCTGTGACCCATGCAGATGTTGTTTCTGACCCAATCACGTTCTTCATGCGGGGATCCCCACAGAAGATCTCAAACTCATCCTCCGGATGAAGGAAGATGAGCTTATGCACCTGCGTGTGCATGCCCTGGAGCTGGGAAAAGATCCACCTGCTGTTTCCAATGCCTCTGCTATCCCGACATCCTCTGCTGCTTCACCTCAGTTCGACATGAGTAAACATATTGCTCTCATTCCTTCCTTCAGGGAAACTGAGGTTGACTTCTATTTCAATGCATTTGAACGCATTGCTGCTACATTAAGATGGCCAAGGAACGAGTGGAGTTTACTGTTACAATGCATTATGGATGGTTTGTGCCACTTTGTCCATTGATTGAAAGTTTAAATTATGATGTTGTGACCACTGTATTGAGAGCACATTAATTGGTCCCATAAGCATACAGACAAAAGTTCAGAGCATGTGAAAAATCAGCCACCCAGACATATGTGGAGTTTGTGAGGGAGAAGAGCGTCCTTCTTGATAAATGGTGTGGCTGCATGTAAAGTGGAATTGATTTTGCTCAGCTTCGGGAATTGGTTGCTGCTGCATGAATTTAAATCTTGCCTTCCTGTTTTTATTTATTGTTATTTATTTGAATGAGCAGAAAGTCACATCTTTGACCAGTGCTGCAGTACTGGCAGAGGAATTTGTGCTGACTCATCGATCTGTGTTTCCCCCACACCTGTTAACAGTTCTCCAGCTGGCACTAGGATGCCAAAAGCCTTGCCCAAAATTACGCAGCACGTGGGAACTGTGCCTCCTGACAGCCGTGAGTGTTTTTACTGTCATGTAAAAGGACATGTTATTTCTAATTGTCCTAGCTTTGCCAGGAAGGAATAGAAAAATACCCCATCAAGATGCCTAAAAGTGTCAGTTTTGTTCAGGCTAGTCCTGCACTCTCATCTAACTCAACTGGTTGCAAAGACGAGACAGAGGGACTTTCAAACCTTTCATATTCAAAGGCAGGGTTTTCCTCACAGAATCAGAAAAGGATGTGGTTGCAGTCACAATTCTGCGTGACACGAAACTAATCAGACACTTCTGCTTAGGCAGTCTTCTAACATTTTCTTCTGATTCTTCTTGTGGTTTTGACCTTTAGGATGGGATTGAAAATGAGTGTTATTCGGCACCTATGCACACAGTCTTACCTGCGTTCGCTGCTTGTGTCAAGACCAGTCATGGTTGCACTCAGAGATCATTTGCCTACACAAGGAATACACATGATCCTTAGGGGCGGCCGTGGTGCAGCGGTAGAGCGGTCGACCCATCATAAGATTGCAGGTTCGATTCCCGCCTTGCACGCCATGTGTCGAAGTGTCCTTGGCAAGACACTGACCCCACCTTGCCTCTGGTGGGAGGTTGGCGCCAGTGTTCGGCAGCGGAGCCACCATCAACGTGTGAATGTGTGTGTGCATGGGTGAATGGGACTGTGACTGTAAAGCGCTTTGGGCCTTCGTAAGAGGTTAGAAAGCGCTACATAAGTATACGCCATTTACCATTTAATGGTCAGCCATATTTGCAATAAACAACAATGACAAACTGAAACAGTCAATCACTTGTAGCCTTCGCTCAGTATTGCAATCCCCAAAAATGTCTGCCAAATTTGCAATAAACAACAATGACTTTATGAATCCCAGATGTGTTCATGACGGAACTATTTATGTTAAATGGACTGTCCGTATTACAACAATTGTGTAGATCTTAAGCAATAGTGCTTCTGTGCTGTATGACAGCGGTATCTTTTCTGCTTCTTTTCGGTTTCAGCATTGAAAGGAGGGCATGACAGACTACATTTCTGATGAAGTATCAGGAATGGTTTTTGTAAGTGGACCAAGATGCCTGACTTTGCATTAGGACTAAGTTGTCAGGCTGATTTCTTCCAATGCAATGACTTGACACATTTCTCATTAGCAACCAATATGAAGCAGGTAACCGTTAATCGCCGCTGCCTTGGTTTGAGGACAAATACAATGTATTTGTTTTACATTGACCTTGTATTACCTTGGTATTGAGATTAATTGTCAGTTGCATGGAATCCCATCTTACCCTTGTCCCATTATGTTTAAAACAACTACCAAGAATGCTTTTGGAAGAAAGAGACAAATTTCGGTAAGGGTTTTTAATATATTGAAATGATAAAAGGATTGATTTTTCCCGTGGTTTATCTTTAGCACGTGTGACAACATCATCAAGAGGAAATGAAGTAAGTTCCGTTTTAATTAGTTCCAATCAAGCACGCTGTTTGGTGATGTCCTACTGGACTGCAACTAGAGAGCAGGAGTTCCATTGATGAAGACACCAGTAAACATTGGAGAGAAGCCTCACTGTTGGCTGAATGTCAGAAGTGGGATTTGAACCCACGCCTCTTACGAGACTGCACCATTAACGCAGCGCCTTGGACCGCTCGGCCATCCTGACATCCTGTATGAAAACCAGTGCGATACAAAAAAGACCAATGTGCTCAACAACTGCTGTCTGTTCAGAAGGCAAAGATGATTGGTGAAAAATGCCTTTTCTCTTTCAACTGAATTTAGACTACTGAGGTGTTTTTCTTGTTGGGTAGCTATGATACTCAACAGTTACAATGTTGTGGAACTCTGTCTGGTGGCAGCACCAGGATGTTCTGCAGTCTACGGCATTAAGAAAACCTTGGGCGTTCATGATAGAAATGAACAGCCAGTGTGTTTCAGCACCACATTAAATGCTGCTTCTTTGACTTCTATGTTTACTTTGAAATTTCAAAGCATGTGTCTCCCTCTTTGTGTCCAATATTTACATGTTTAAGACTTGGGTAAAAGATTTGGATTTGAAAATAAATAGATCAAAGTACAGAGGAAAAACATAGAGTAAATGGCAAGTTTGCAAATGAAGTGTAGGCAGCCTGGATAGGAGATCCAGACTTTGATCGAATGAAAGATGGGAGTAATAGTCACCTCTGGCAACCTGTTTCAACTCCTATTGACTAACTGAAACAGTCAATCACTTGTAGCCTTCGCTCAGTATTGCAATCCCAAAAATGTCTGCCAAATTTGCAATAAACAACAATGACTTTATGAATCCCAGATGTGTTCATGATGGAACTATTTATGTTAAATGGACTGTCCGTATTACAACAATTGTGTAGATCTTAAGCAATAGTGCTTCTGTGCTGTATGACAGCGGTATCTTTTCTGCTTCTTTTCGGTTTACAGCATTGAAAGGAGGGCATGACAGACTACATTTCTGATGAAGTAATGGAATGGTTTTGTAAGTGGACCAAGATGCCTGACTTTGCATTAGGACTAAGTTGTCAGGCTGATTTCTTCCAATGCAATGACTTGACACATTTCTCATTAGCAACCAATATGAAGCAGGTAACCGTTAATCGCCGCTGCCTTGGTTTGAGGACAAATACAATGTATTTGTTTTACATTGACCTTGTATTACCTTGGTATTGAGATTAATTGTCAGTTGCATGGAATCCCATCTTACCCTGTCCATTATGTTTAAAACAACTACCAAGAATGCTTTTGGAAGAAAGAGACAAATTTCGGTAAGGGTTTTTAATATATTGAAATGATAAAGGATTGATTTTCCTGTGGTTCATCTTTAGCACGTGTGACAACATCGTCGAGAGGAAATGAAGTATGTTCCGTTTTAATTAGTTCCAATCAATCACGCTGTTTGGTGATGTCACTGGACTGCAACTAGAGAGCAGAGTTCCATTGATGAAGACAGCAGTAAACATTGGAGAAGAAGCCTCACTTTTGGAGGAATGTCAGAAGTGGGATTTGAACCCACGCCTCTTACGAGACTGCGACCTTAACGCAGCGCCTTGGACCGCTCGGCCATCCTGACATCCTGTAAGAAAGCAGTGCGATACAAAAAAGACCAATGTGCTCAACAACTGCTGTCTGTTCAGAAGGCAAAGATTGATTGGTGAAAAGTGCCTTTTCTCTTTCAACTGAATTTAGACTACTGAGGTGTTTTTCTTGTTGGATAGCTATGATACTCAACAATTACAATGTTGTGGAACTCTGTCTGGTGGCAGCACCAGGATGTTCTGCAGTCTACGGCATTAAGGAAACCTTGGGCGTTCATGATAGAAATGAACAGCCAGTGTGTTTCAGCACCACATTAAATACTGCTTCTTTGACTTCTATGTTTACTTTGAAATTTCAAAGCATGTGTCTCCCTCTTTGTGTCCAATATTTACATGTTTAAGACTTGGTAAAAGATTTGGATTTGAAAATCAATAGATCAAAGTACAGAGGAAAACAGAGAGTAAATGGCAAGTTTGCAAATGAAGTGTAGGCAGCCTGGATAGGAGATCCAGACTTTGATCGAATGAAAGATGGGAGTATAGTCACCTCTGGCAACCTGTTTCAACTCCTATTGACTAACTGAAACAGTCAATCACTTGTAGCCTTCGCTCAGTATTGCAATCCCAAAAATGTCTGCCAAATTTGCAATAAACAACAATGACTTTAAGAATCCCAGATGTGTTCATGACGGAACTATTTATGTTAAATGGACTGTCCGTATTACAACAATTGCGTAGATCTTAAGCAATAGTGCTTCTGATGCTATGGACAGCGGTATCTTTCTGCTTCTTTTTGGTTTCCAGCATTGAAAGGAGGGCATGACAGACTACATTTCTGATGAAGTATCAAGAATGGTTTTTGTAAGTGGACAAGATGCCTGACTTTGCATTAGGACTAAGTTGTCAGGCTGATTTCTTCCAATGCAATGACTTGACACATTTCTCATTAGCAACCAATATGAAGCAGGTAACCGTTAATCGCCGCTGCCTTGGTTTGAGGACAAATACAATGTATTTGTTTTACATTGACCTTGTATTACCTTGGTATTGAGATTAATTG